>RPFO01000667.1:5310718-5728218 GCA_009746045.1 Mesostigma viride | reverse complement strand
TAGTGAACAGGCAGGTTGGGGCAGGCTCCGGCTGATTAAAGAATGGTGAGGAGAGCCTGGAGGATCACAGAGGGAGCCGCGTTTGGCTTGATGGCATGAGATGAGAGTTTCCGACCACCGTGGCTGCCATCACGCAGGTCAGGAGATTGTGCACATCTCTTATTTTCTTGCGAGGCAAATCGGGCTATTGAATACCTCGAAATAATGCTCGGCGGCCCCATTGCAAGCACCGCAGGGGCAGGCATGCCTTATTTCATCCAACTGCCAATAGCGAACGGCACAGCAACTGGATCCAAGGTGTCATGAAGCCAGTCCCTTGTGTTTATGCTGGCAACACCCATCACAACTCATGCCCCACGTCCTGCTGACTCCCTTTCCCAGCGCCTAGATGGGCCACGAGGTACTCCTCCTGCAAGCTGTCCTGACCCTAACTCGCAATCGTACAATGAAAGGAAACCACGGATCCAAAAGTGACGGGATCCAACGCCCCCTATGTGCCCATGGGGAACCGTTTTCATCCATACACCCTGCAGGCGATGCCGCCCTCACCCTGTGGAGAACCTACATGGTCAACCTGACCACCGCGACTGCTCCCGTTTCGATCACGCTCGCATTCATGCCCTATGATGGTTACTACCTGGCCACGGGGGGAAGCCCGCCGGAGGTCTATGCCCTTGACCGAGCCAGCATGCTGGTCTACCAGGAGCTGCGCCCGCTGGTGGTCTACCAGGCTCCCCCCCTGGCAGGGTACTCCGTGCAGGGGCTGGTGCCGGCAGCGCTGGACGGGCCGATGCCGATCCTTCCTCCTTGTGCCCTGTTCTTGCGGCAGGTGGGTGCGTGCTTTCTTCGTGTGTTTGCCGTGTGTATGCCAGTCCGATTCGTGACCCGGTCGGATGCCTGCCCAGACATGCGCACTGTTCGACATTGCTGCGGGTGTGAGGCGTGTGTGCTTACAAGTCCGCATGGACTTAATATGTACGTGGGTGTGTCGGGCTCCCGACCACACTGGTGACCTGATTGGCAGGCGGGTGCGTGCTTTGAGACATGTATGTCTTATTCATGTCTTATGCCCTAATGATGTGTCCTAAAATGCGTCCTATACAGTAAAAAGAATGTCAGCCTTCTAGTTCCAGCCGCACCCACCATGCCATAAAGCTTAAGAGAAGTTCTGGGGGACTTCTGGCCATTAGTAGGCAAGAAATGGGCATCGCGCCCTTGCCCTGGTGTTCCTACACTTCCCGCTTCCTTCCCCTCCCTTCCCCGCGCCCTGCCCCCTTTCCTTTTAAATCCCTAGAGTGAGAGTATATCCCTAGAGTAAGAGTATATCCACAGAGTAAGAGTATATCCACAGAGTAAGAGTATATCCACAGAGTAAGAGTAAGAGTATACCCACCGAGTAAGAGTATATCCATGAACGTATGTCCATCAGACGACATCCATGAGGGTTTTGTCAGCAAGAAATGGGCGTTTGTCTAGTTTTGCTGTTTAGTGACCGGCAGTCACTCCGGCCAGGTAAACGACCACTTTTGGATGCCTCGCAGGTGCCAGCACAACATCATGCGCAGACCAGCAGGACCTGCGCAACCTGACCTCTGGCCTTTAGCAGGCCACTATAAGATGGAACTGTCGATATTGCGCAACTTATGGTGCATCGCTTCCCTCAGAAGCATTGTGCCCATGAGACTGTCGATAGTGTACTCCTATGAGATGTACATGGGAGTATACTATGTGACAGTATAACTCCTAGTAGAAGAAATATGCTGTGCCCTACAGCGATGTATAGTGCCATACAGCAACTCCTGGAAAAAGTAAGCTGGGAGGGTCAATAGCACCCTTGACACTATCGCCTCCCGGCCCCTCTCCTCCTCGCAGGTGGACGCCCAGATCGCCGGCACCACCTCAGACACTTTGGAGATCTGGCGGTTCTGCCCCAATTTCGCGACCACCAACTCGACGTTCGAGAAAGTCCAGGAGCTGCCCATCAGCTCCTTTGACTCGGCGCTGTGTGGCGGGGGGGCCACCACCGGGTGTTTCTCGCAGAACGGCTCCGCGGTGACATTGGCAGCATTCGCCCACCGCCTGTCGCCGCGCGTGGTGTTCCGGAGCCGAACCTCGTACGACGTGCTTGTACTGGCGTTCACTGTAGACGTTGGCGGCGACCAGGTACAATCATGGGCATTAAAATTTGTTGTGGCATTTCTACCCGACGAGGCTTTGATGGAACAAAAGTAATTTATAGTACATGTATCTGCAAAAGTCAAAAAGCATCTCGATGAGCTAGAGTTCTTTATAGCCCGCACACTATGTAGATGTAGTACACAGTGTGGGAGAAATGGAAGAAGCAATGGAAGAAGCAATGGAAGAAGCTGGTCGTTACCTTTCTGACCGGCTGATTTCCAATGTAAGATGGTCCATGTTGCATTTGTTGCACAGAGGGTATCATTGCCAAGCCTGAGTGCATTACCAGTGAGATATGTCCAGCTGGATAGATCTACCATAGCTGCACTTTTCATGGATGGCTCAGCCAAAAGCATGCCTCCCCTTATACAACCGAACAGGCATGCAAAGCTACCACTCTATCATGCCCTCTCAGTCACGTGTTGGTTAGTTCGTTGAACAGCACCGTTTTCCTTCATGATTTCAATAGGCATGTGTTACCAAGTGTCCGTTGACAGCCATCGCCTGGGCGCTTTTCTTATGTGCTGTCGTTTCGCAGCCATTTGTTAGCTCAAACAAGGCTGTCTCCCAGGCTCGTTGTGAGCCCTTCGCAGCTGACATAGTGATGCCGTGCTTGCAATACTGCTGCATGTATGCATACCATACCATACCATACCCTACCCTACCCTACCCTACCCTACCCTACCCTACCCTACCCTACCCTACCCTACCCTACCCTACCCTACCCTACCCTACCCTACCCTACCCTACCCTACCCTACCCTACCCTACCCTACCCTACCCTACCCTACCCTACCCTACCCTACCCTACCCTACCCTACCCTACCCTACCCTACCCTACCCTACCCTACCCTACCCTACCCTACCCTACCCTACCCTACCCTACCCTACCCTACCCTACCCTACCCTACCCTACCCTACCCTACCCTACCCTACCCTACCCTACCCTACCCTACCCTACCCTACCCTACCCTACCCTACCCTACCCTACCCTACCCTACCCTACCCTACCCTACCCTACCCTACCCTACCCTACCCTACCCTACCCTACCCTACCCTACCCTACCCTACCCTACCCTACCCTACCCTACCCTACCCTACCCTACCCTACCCTACCCTACCCTACCCTACCCTACCCTACCATACCATACCATACCCTACCCTACCCTACCCTACCCTACCATACCATACCATACCATACCATACCATACCATACCATACCATACCATACCATACCATACCATACCATACCATACCATACCATACCATACCATACCATACCATACCATACCATACCATACCATACCATACCATACCATACCATACCACACCATGCTATGCTATGCTTTCTTTGCCCTGACAGGGGGCCATCCGTTGGCTGGAGTTGCGGAAGCAAGACCGGCTGAGCACCAACACGTGGTCAGTCTTCCAGGAGGGGACATATGGAGGGGAGGACACCTTCAACCGTTGGCTGCCCTCAATCGGGGTGGACATGGACCAGGGCATCATGGTTGGCTTCAGCAAGGTGTGTCTGTGTGTGTGTGTGTGTTCACTATATTACAGTATTGTGTGTAGAGTGTACTTTCGTGAATATGCACTCGTAGGTATAATACTAGATGTCTATACGATATGCATGCAGGTGGGCATAGACCAGGGCGCCTCGTTTAAGCTCAGCTTTGCGTTTTTCTCTCGTTTGAGGTATGACATGCGTCGTGCGTCGTGACATACACCGTTAATGACACTGTTACAGCACCAGTCGCACAACGTGAGATACTTACGACAGACTACTGCACATCATCCATCACTGTCGACATGTCACGATTACTTGCATGGCTGGGCGCCCTCAACATGAAACTTGGCATTCACGTGAGCCTGGCCGTTGGCACAGTTCGAAAGGCCGTTGGCGCTCTTTTCTTTTATCTTAGGAGTAGATAGAAAGGGCGCCCTTTGCTTGGCAGCCCTTTCTATCGACTCCCTAAGTACCTACCCACAGTGAAAAACTTGTGCACGTGAAGCTGGAAGGCATTCGCTCCGTGCATTCATGGTGAGTTCGCTTGCGCGTCCTCTCTATCTATGTAATAAAAAGTTCATGGACAGGAAATAAGAAGTGGGAAGCCAAGGAAGGCTGAAAGCATAGGGAGAAGGCCGCGCATTGTGTGCCCATAGGCTGAATATGGTCGCCTATAGAATCTCGAATAGGGGCTTTTGTCAGAATGGGCTTCTGAAGTGCTTTAAATAATGCCCTTGGGGCCTGCCATGGGTGACGCTGCTGCAGGCACTGCATGCAATGTAAGTAAGCTCTTAGGGAGGGCCGGTGCGTGCGCGACATCCTATGCTTAGGGAGAGCTGTGCGCTCAAACTAAAACCCGGCCGTCTCTCTGGGCAAGCTCTACGTGACCATTTCATAACCTTTGCTATGCCCGTGCGATGTCCTCTATCCGCTTCTCGGCTCCCGCACACGCTCCCCCATGCAGGTGTCCGCCTCATCGTACCCGGCCCTCGCATACGCCGGCCGCGCGGTCGGCGACCCCAGCGGCACCCTGCCCCATGCCGAAAAGACCCTCAAGGCGGGCACTCGGTCCGACCCCAGCGCACTCTTCGGCGGCCAATCATCGCTCGTCGTGGACCCCGTGGATGGCTGCACCATGTACTATGCGGGGCAGTACGACGCGGTGGCGACATCGGCGGCACTGTGGCTCGGCATGTTCAAGAGCTTGGCGTGTGCGGGAGGTGCGTCTTTATATGTTTAGGGTTTAGGGTTTAGGGCTCGTTGGTTCACTTGTATAGGCGGGCAGGTGGGCAGGCAGTCGGGCGGGCAGGAGGGCAGGAGGGCAGGAGGGCAGGAGGGCAGGAGGGCAGGAGGGCAGGAGGGCAGGAGGGCAGGAGGGCAGGAGGGCAGGAGGGCAGGCGGGCAGGAGGGCAGGCGGGCAGGAGGGCAGGCGGGCAGGAGGGCAGGCGGGCAGGCGGGCAAGAGTTTGGTGTGTGCGGGAGGTGGGCCACGCGTTCAAGACTGTGCCTGTGTTGTGCGGGAGTGGGGCCATGCGTTCAGGACTGTGTCTGTGTTGTGCGGGAGGTGGGCCATGCGTTCAGGACTGTGCCTGTGTTGTGCGGGAGGGGGGCCATGCGTTCAAGTCTGTGTCTGTGTTGTGCGGGAGATGGGCCATGTGTTCAGGACTGTGTCTGTGTTGTGCGGAGGCGGGCCACGCGTTCAGGACTGTGTCCGTGTTGTGCGGGAGGCGGGCCAGGCGTTCAGGACTGTGTCTGTGCTGTGCGGGAGGCGGGCCACGCGTTCAAGACAGTGCCTGTGTTGTGCGGGAGATGGGCCATGCGTTCAAGTCTGTATCTGTGCCGTGCGGGAGGCGGGCCACGCGTTCAAGACTGTGCCTGTGTTGTGCGGGAGATGGACCATGCGTTCAGGACTGTGTCTGTGTTGTGCGGGAGGCAGGCCATGCGTTCAGGACTGTGTCTGTGTTGTGCGGGAGGTGGGCCATGCGTTCAGGAATGTGTCTGTGATGTGCGGGAGGTAGGTCTTGTGCCGAAGCTTGGCATGTACACAGAGGATGCCTGGTGTTTATCTGCACGTTCACATGTGCGTGGCTACTTCAGCATGCAGCAAGCTTCCTGGATTCGGCCATGCTCAGCATGGCCAATTCAGAAAGCTCATCTCCTAGAGCTCATAATACTCACCACTGGTGAGTATTGTGAGCTCTGGGCATGGACTTCTGTATGGTCCTGAAAGCTCTAGGAACATGGGTGCTTGCTGTTGAAGTAAAGTCCGGAGCCAAATGAGTGAATGGGTCCATGGTGTAGACGGGTCCTGCTCTCTGCACACCCTGAACACGAGCCTGCAATCTGTGCATTTAAAGTGCTGGCATTTGATGATCCTGCTCGACCATTAGTACCTGCAATCTACTGAATTTCAATGGAACTGCCTGCATGCGGCGTTTTCCTACATCCTTCACTATAGCCCTCCCGGACAGCCGATGCCTTTGTAAGTGCTGGCATTCGTGTATCCTACCCCAATAAATCTCCTGCACGGTGCTGGATTCCCCCCTATTCTCCTCCTTCACTGCATCCTGCTCGATATGCTGGATTCCAGTCTGTCCTACCCCTTTACTACTAACTCCTGGGTCAAGTACGTGATTCCAGTCTGTCCTACCCCTTTACTAACTCCGGTACTAAGTACTGGATTCCAGTCTGTCCTGCCCCTGTTCTAACTCATGCTTGAATTACTCAATTTCAATCTGTCCTACCCATTCAGTGAGTAATGGCATTGCAACGGTTCCGCCACCGGCCTCAACCCCACCCGGGTCCTATCATTATGCTGTGTTGTTTTCCTATTGCTGTGGTCCCCAGAATGCGCCAAGGATGCTGATTGCCCCCCCGACACCCTCTTCTGCACCGAGGCCCGTTGCCGAGACGGCATATGCAGCCAAGTGCTCGGGTCCACCTGCCCCCTCGGACAGACCTGCCTCGAGGACACCGACACCTGCGTGGATTGTGTGATCGACGCGCAGTGCTCAAACGGCCAGTTTTGTGACGGGGAGGAGGTGTGCGCCGATGGGAACGTGTGTGCAGCAGGCACAGACCCGTGTCCCGGGTCCACGTGCAACGAGGACCTAAACGAATGTGTTGCTGCCTAGCGGGTGGCCTTGTCGTCTTGATGATCCTATTTGTAGATATATGGCGCCCATGCCCCGGGTTGTTCTGTCTAACGAGATTGCGTTGATGTGTTTTGCTGTGTAATGTGTCTCGTCAGGTCTTGGTGAGTCTATTCATAGCTGTGCGGCGCCCATGCCCCGGGTCATCCTGTTTAATCAGGATCCATGGGCGCATGTGTTGCTGCCTATGGGTGACTTGGTTGCTCTTTCTTCACAGTCTCTAGTTTGATGTGTTACCAAGGGGTATCCATGGGGTTGTGGGTTAACCCTGGGAATGCCCCTAAAAACCCTCAGGCTCCGGGAGAGGCCTTTATATTCTCCCAAACCGGCACCTCTCCATGTGTGTGTTCCAAGCCTATCTGTGGGCTCTGGACCATGGGGCAGCCTTACTGCATCCGCTATGAGTCAGCCATGCTTTGCCCATGCAGAGAGCCACTCTCTGCTGAGACGCCATCATGCCCAAGCCATGGCCTAGCCATGATCATCTTCCACCCCATGGCCGCAACTTTGCAAAGCTGCTCGAATGCATGGTGGTGCAGGTGCACCTCAATTGCGCACCCGGAGTAGGTGGCAGTTTACACCAACCAGGTCTGCAGGTTGTCGCCTAGAATGTATTGAAAACCATATGCCCCTTCTCAGGAATTTGTGTTACATATCCTCCCGACGGAGGTATGTTCTTAATTAATTAATTAATCCATGGGTCAGGTCCTACGGTAGGCACAGTGCCACCGGGCACAGTGCCCACAATCCTGTTACTCGCAATTAGCGCTCTCCTTGTTAGGTTCTCTGTATTCTCTCTCATCTCCATGCATCATCTTGACATGAGGATTATGCTCATGTGACACAGTCGATTACACATCAATCCGGCGCAGCGCCGGGCGGTTCCCCGGTAATTCCCGCGCGAAAGTTGACGAAATTCGGTGCGCGCGTGCAATGTTGACTGAAATTCGGTGTGCAAGGCTATGGTAGCTGAAAATTTATTGCTCACGGAATACGAAGCCATTGTGTACCGGATTTCGCTTGTTCGAACGGCATTGTAATAGGGAAAAATAATATTCACAAAAAAACTCGCGAAACGCTGCTGTATTGGGTGTGAACGAGGACAAGCACGCAGTTGGCGCAGTTTTTGCTCGCCGTCCGACCAGACCCGTGCATCTTTAAGGTAAGGTCTCGTTGCCCAAACTACTTGACGGTGGAAACGAACACGTTCCACCAGTTCCTTACATCATTTCAAAGAAACCCAGCGTAGGATTTCCCTTAATTTTGCGTTTCCGATTTTTACGCCCCTTCCGCGAAAAAGTGAGAATTATAGGAGCGCTGACAGGGGCAACACTGCATGTCGTGCTTTTAATCGCTTTTACGTCTTTTCTTGCAGCTATATGACTTCGCTTGGGCGCAGCAACATCGCCCGGTGTTTATCCTGCGGGCGGGGCTTGCTGGCCCCGTCCGGAGTGTGCTCGGGGTGCGGGAAAAACCACAGCTACTGGTTTATAACGTCGACAACCCCCCATTTTCTGGTCATTAACCGGCGTATTCTTGTGGTTTAAGCTTCCGGCGACGGGCGAAAAGAGCTCTTACCATGACGGCATGCTCTGGGGAGGCGTTCCGAGAAGGACTGGGGCGGGCAGGCAAATTTACACGCGACAGTGCCCGCACGTCGCCTGCGCACCCCGGCGTACAAGGCAAAGCGCAGTGTTTCCCTCCTGGACGGCCCATCGCTGCCTTTGCCGGGCGGCATGTTGGGGAGGCGGCTCCTTCTTCCTTTCTTACCGCCCGTTTCATAGTTCATACCCCGTGAGTTTCCCAACGGAGGCGTGTTAATGATGAGCGGCTGCATGCATGAATGAACGGGTGTATGAATGAGGGAGGGGGGAGGGAGGGAGGGAGGGAGGGAGGGAGGGAGGGAGGGAGGGAGGGAGGGAGGGAGGGAGGGAGGGAGGGAGGGAGGGAGGGAGGGAGGGAGGGAGGGAGGGAGGGAGGGAGGGAGGGAGGGAGGGAGGGAGGGAGGGAGGGAGGGAGGGAGGGAGGGAGGGAGGGAGGGAGGGAGGGAGGGAGGGAGGGAGGGAGGGAGGGAGGGAGGGAGGGAGGGAGGGAGGGAGGGAGGGAGGGAGGGAGGGAGGGAGGGAGGGAGGGAGGGAGGGAGGGAGGGAGGGAGGGAGGGAGGGAGGGAGGGAGGGAGGGAGGGAGGGAGGGAGGGAGGGAGGGAGGAGGGAGGGAGGGAGGGAGGGAGGGAGGGAGGGAGGGAGGGAGGGAGGAGGGAGGGAGGGAGGGAGGGAGGGAGGGAGGGAGGGAGGGAGGGAGGGAGGGAGGGAGGGAGGGAGGGAGGGAGGGAGGGAGGGAGGGAGGGAGAGGAGGGAGGGAGGGAGGGAGGGAGGGAGGGAGGGAGGGAGGGAGGGAGGGAGGGAGGGAGGGAGGGAGGGAGGGAGGGTATGTATGACGTGCGTGCGTGCGTGCGTGCGTGCGTGCGTGCGTGCGTGCGTGCGTGCGTGCGTGCGTGCGTGCGTGCGTGCGTGCGTGCGTGCGTGCGTGCGTGCGTGCGTGCGTGCGTGCGTGCGTGCGTGCGTGCGTGCGTGCGTGCGTGCGTGCGTGCGTGCGTGCGTGCGTGCGTGCGTGCGTGCGTGCGTGCGTGCGTGCGTGCGTGCGTGCGTGCGTGCGTGCGTGCGTGCGTGCGTGCGTGCGTGCGTGCGTGCGTGCGTGCGTGCGTGCGTGCGTGCGTGCGTGCGTGCGTGCCTACGTGTATGCATGGGTGGGTGGATACATGTGTATGTGTGGGTGGGTGGGTGGGTAAGGGATCGACGTGTGTGTGTGTATGTGTGTGTGTGTGTGTGTGCTTCTCTGCTTAGGCGTTGGAGCACACGCATGCACTGGAGGAAGGGGGTGATGAAAACCCAGACCAACTGTCGCACCCACCCCTCCACCTTCACCAAGCGTAAGGCCAAGCGTGTCATGGGGGTATGGTAGCGGACGCAAGTCACCAACGTCAGGGTGCTCACCAGGCTGGTGGATGAGAAGATGGGGGGCAGGCCCCTGTCAGATGCAGAGAAGAAGAAAAGGAAAAGGATGCAGCAGGGCCGTGAGAACGTGCCCCCGGGTGTGGCATTAGCCACTATATAGCTAGCTAGCTGGCTAGAGGTGTGTTATTAATGCATTGTACTATAGGCATGTGCCCCCAAGTATGCCTTCCTGCATTGTAAATATGATGCATAATGTAATGATGTGTTGTTTGGAACCTTCTGTACACCAAGGTGGAATGATTGCCATGAAACCCTTGTAAGAACAATAGAAAGCTGCTTTTTCTGTGGTATTTATGCTAGCATCTGTCACCAATTTGTCATCCAACCAGCCTGAAGCTTTGTGGGCAGGCTGCATGGGATGTGTTTCGAACATGTGCCAAGTTCTAGCTCCAACTGAGTCCACTTGGGTCTTATATATGTTAAATATATAATTACTTACAGCAGAGTGAAATCACTCAAACCAAAGCAAACGCCCAGCTATAAACCTATATACAGAGCCATGTCAAAGCTCTATACTACGATAAGACCAATGGAAACGCCTAACGGGAGGAACCTAATAGCCCTGCTGCACCGCAAAATCAGCCCGCGTACGGCGGAGCATGATGTCAGCCATGGCCCGAGTCAGCGCCACCGACAAGCGCTGACGCCAATATGACGTCCAGGTCCGCGCCGACCATGGGGCCCGCTGGCCCTCCAGGTCCAGCCGGTCCTCCCGGAGCCGGCAACACTCCTTGAAGAAGGCGGAGGTCAGGGGCCCCATGGCCCCAAACTCCTCCAGGACAAAGGGCACCACACGATGGTGCCCGACGTTGCCGTAGGCCAGGAGCTTGGCCCGCTCCGCCCGGTCCGCCGTGTAACCTGCCGTGAGGGAGGCCCCAGCCACGTGGCTAAGAGCCAAGGGCCGCGCCACCGAAACGTCAATAAGCAGATGCCGGCCACCCCCCTCAAAGTCCAGCACCACGATGTCAGGCCGGTGGTTGGGGGAATAGAAGGCAGCGCCATCCGCATCCTCGGACCGGATGTTCGCGTGGGGGAAAACCGACCGAATCATGGCGAGCACCACCGTCAGCAGGAGGACAGTGTGCAAATACAAATACCAATTCTGATTCTGTTGGCCCCCCATGCAGGCAAGGTAGTGAGTCCCCGTGGGATCCAGCGGTGGCCCACAGCTACCACAAGGCCGCCCGGCCGGAACAAGAGGCTGCGGGGCAAATAGCTGGTGCCGGAGCGCCACCGAGTAGTGGCTGGGAGCCAAGGCGAATGGGGGGGCCATGGGAAGAGCACGAAGGTACGCCGAGCCCACACTCCGCAAGGAAAGCGAGAACAGCCACGCACGTCCCTGGGCGTTGAGGTCCGCGAAAAGAGCAATCCAATCAGCCGTGTGCAGAATACCCGCGTAGGTTTTCTGGTGTTTATCGATGACGCGAGCAGGGAATGCGGCGGGAGATTAAACGGAGGCGACCGAGGGAGTGCCGCGAGGGAGGTGGCGCTGTACCGCCTGAGCGGCACGGACTCTTATATATGTGCAAACCTATGATGAAATACTTGGAAAACACTGAAAAACTGCATTTTGGGGGTATTTATGCTAGCATTTGTCACCAATTTGTCATCCAACCAGCCTGAAACTTTGTGGGCAGGCTGCATGGGATGTGTTTAGAACATGTGCAAAGTTCCAGGCCCAACTGAGTTCATTTGGTGTCATTATGTATGCATATGTGTGATAAAACCATGAAAAACTGCATTTTTTGGGTATTTATGCTAGCATTTGTCACAAATTTGTCATCCAACCAGCCTGAAACTTTGTGGGCATGCTGCATGGGATGTGTTTAGAACATGTGCAAAGTTCCAGGCCCAACTGAGTTCATTTGGTGTCATTATGTATGCATATGTGTGATAAAACCCTTAAAAAACCATGAAAAACTGCATTTTTTGGGTATTTATGCTAGCATTTGTCACCAATTTGTCATCCAACCAGCCTGAAACTTTGTGGGCATGCTGCATGGGATGTGTTTAGAACATGTGCAAAGTTCCAGGCCCAACTGAGTTCATTTGATGTCATTATATATGCATACATGCAAGAAAGTGCTGAAAATACGGTATTTTTTGCTAGCAAATGTCACCATGTTACCATGGTGCCGACTCCCCAAAAAAATTTTGACCACATGGCATCATAAGATATCTGATTAGGTACCTTGGTGCCAAATTTGAGGCCAAACTGACTATAAGCCTATCTTGAAATAATTACCAGGGAACCAAAACGCGTTTTTGGATTGATGTGTATGATCACATGTTACTGATTAATTAAATTCAATAATTAATTCAGGAGGATATGCATCAATAATGATATAGGCAAGACCACTACTCGGCTAGGGTCTGGCTCACTCTAGATAGACCGGTAGGATATTGTGTGCTCCCATCCATCCGTCCATCCATCCATCCATCCATCCATCCATCCATCCATCCATCCATCCATCCATCCATCCATCCATCCATCCATCCATCCATCCATCCATCCATCCATCCATCCATCCATCCATCCATCCATCCATCCATCCATCCATCCATCCATCCATCCATCCATCCATCCATCCATCCATCCATCCATCCATCCATCCATCCATCGGGGTTAATACTCTGTGACTCCCCAATGGGAGCACGACTTAAATTAATTAACGGCCACGGGTTAATGCATCCATGCATGATACAACCTGTACCAGCGCAAGATCAATACCACTCTCTCAAGGCTCAGTCACCTCCAGATCAAGGGAGGCATTTGTTTGATTCATGAATGAA
Source organism: Mesostigma viride (assembly GCA_009746045.1). Taxonomy (NCBI): domain Eukaryota; kingdom Viridiplantae; phylum Streptophyta; class Mesostigmatophyceae; order Mesostigmatales; family Mesostigmataceae; genus Mesostigma; species Mesostigma viride. Next base: position 5,715,573 of record RPFO01000667.1, on the reverse strand, counting down.
GTAAAAAATTATCAAAGAATGCTTGAACTAGCAAATGACCTACTTTAATTTGATGTACCAACGTCCCTCACAGGACTTAGTCACTTTTCGGGGCCCTAACGACCGTCAGGCCTGTCTGGACTACGTGGTGGTACGGCAGCCCAGGTGCACTTCGGTTCTGGATACTCGAGTGTTCGACCCACCCACGGTGTGCTCTGACCACCGCTTGGTGCGTGCGACCATTCGGCTCCGGTTCCACGCAGCCAAGCGCCGCGCCCCAGTGGCCCGTCCTGACTGGTTTGCGCTACGCCCCGTCCGGGGGGATCCTGAGGACTGGACGGACGCCCAGCGCGAGCGGAACAGGTGCCGACGGGCGTACCTGGCGGCCCTGGACGCCCAGGCCGACGTCGACGCGCTGGCCCAGGGTGCTCCCAACGCTGCCATTTTTGCGGGCTTTGCGGCCCGCGCCCCGTTGCTGGCGGCCCGGCACCTGCCGGTCATGCCCCGCCGCCGCCCCGGCCCGCTCTAAGTATGTACCGCCAGGTCCAACCCCAAGGTCTTGGCCGCCCGGCACCGCCTCAAGCGTAACCGGGACCCGTTGCTGAAACCGGTGCTCATGGCTGCCCTTGGGGAGGCCTACGCACATGCTCAGGACGCAGAGGCGGCCCAGTGCATCGCAGATGCCAAGGCCTGCCAACTAGCTCGCAACCAGGGCAAGGACATACATGTGGTACCACCTCGACCGGCTCGGCGGCCGGCGGCAGCGCACCCCGGTGGAGCACACGGGGGACGGCACGGCGCCGGTCAGCCTTGACCGCTGGTTGGCCCACAATGTTTCCTTGACAGGTGGGGCTCGCGCCCCTCCCCCGCCGCTTCACCCCGAGACGGCCGCCCGTCTCGGTGTTGCCGGAGCCCCCCCGCCGCCTACGCCTCCCTCCTCGGCCGCGGACTACCAAGTCCCCGCCTTGCAGGAGGGCTGCCTTGCCACCGACGGCGTCGTCCACCCCTTCACTTTGAAGGAATTGGACGGCGCCCTTGCTCGCCTGCGGTACGACGCGGCGGTCGGTGCTGACCACCTTTCGGCTGAGCTGCTGAAGACCCCTAGGACCTGGCGGCCGGTGAGGGAGCTTCTGCTGGCGTTCTGCAACCGTGTCCTGCTCTCTGCTGAGCCTCCGCCTGCTGAGTGGCAGACGGCCATCCGAGTCATGCTGTACAAGAAGGGCTCTGCTGCTGACCCGGTAACTATCGGGGTGTCTGCCTCCAGAGCGCCGCGCTGAAGGTCTTCATGCGCATTATGCTGCACCGGCTCCGCGCCGCGCTGGACCCACGGCACCAGGGTGAGTCTCAGATGGGTTTCCGTCTTCAATGGTCGTAACACAGTCATGGCTGTAGTTTGTCGCGCGCCGGTTGATGGAGGAGGTGCGTCGCCTTTGCCCTGACAGTTTGCCGCTAGTCTTCATTTTTGTTGACTATATCAAGGCCTTTGACACGGTCCTCTGGGGACTGGGAGGCTCTTCGGGCCATCCTACATAGCTCTGGATCGGGTACCACCAGCGTTTATTGCTGCCATTCGTCGACTGTATGAGGGCTCACAGGCATGCAGTATAGTGCAGACTGCGGAAGGCACCCCCCCCCCATTCCCCCTTCACCACGGGGTGTGGCAAGCTAGGTTGTGTCCTGTCCCTATATCTGTTCATTATTGTCGTGGATCATGTCATGCGCCGGGCTCGTGCGCGCTTTACTGCTCGGGGTTCGAGCCCGGCTTGGACATGATTCCTTGACGCGCGCGAACACGGCGGCGTTGACCCAGGCTACCGCCTGTCCGACTTGATTTATGCGGATGACACCACCCTCATCGCGCGCCCCGAGCACATTCAGACCTGGCTGGACTGTCTGGGCAATTGGAGGCGAGGGCGGTGGGGTTGGAGATTAGTGTCAAAACTGAGGCGATGGTGATTGGGGCTTCCAGTCGCCCGGCGGCCGCTGCCGCGGCTGCTAGACGCTGGGACGGAGGTCCCGTTTCGTGATCGCTTCAAACTGCTGGGGAGCACGCTCCCCGACACCGCCGACGATGTGGACACCCGCAACGGCCTTGCCTGGGCTAGGCATCGTTCGCTCAAAACCTACTGGCACTCGAAGGCCCTCGGCGAGCACCGCAAGCGCATGCTCCTCAAGGTCCTTGTCCTCACGGTGCTCACCTATGGCGCCGAGGCATGGACGCTCACGGACACGCTGGCGGCCAAGCTAGACGGCACGGTAACCAGGATGCTCCGTCCGGGCCCTGACTGAATGTAGGGTTTTCCACGCATAGGTCTTTAGAATCTTTGTACCATGCAGGGCATGCCTCGCATTTCGGACGAGATTAGACAGCGTAGGATAGCATTCGTAGAACATCTTGCTTGCACCAGCCAGGTAGACACCGACCTCGGTCTGGCCGGGCCCCAGCGGCTTGGCCATGGGCACCTGGGGCGGCATATCAACCTGGCCTGGCCCCAAGGACATACCTAAGAAGCTAGGCAAACATGTCATGACCTACCCACAGCAGTTGCTGGCTGACCGAGTGGTCCCAGCCCCGTTTCAACATCACATTCACTCCAGGGCTCTCTCTTGCTTGGACTGCTATGCAGGACAAGAAGACTGTGGAAGACCATTGTCCAGGCTCATACGCCCGCCGGCCCCGCTGTGGGCAAGCCCCCTCAGCCCTCCAAGCGGAAGGGGCGCTTTGCTGAGTAGAATAGGTAGGGTTTTCTAGATTAGATTAGCCTAGAGTTAGATTAGTTCGGTTTTGCGGCTTTGCCCCCCTCCATCCATCCAAGGGAATATGTGCTACATGATCTCCCCACGGAGTCATATGTTATAGTTTAATTTAATTTAATTTAAATTTGATATATGCTCCGATGATATTAGCGCACATCGTTATAGTACCTTCAATTAATGAGCTCTGGCACCTTGTGGCCATCAGCTTGCGCCTTAATAGCCGACGTCTTGAGCCCACCTCACCTTTGTAGCATAAGCTATGCGTCAGCCTACCTATGGCCGGTATTGCACTGGATGTATTGCACCCACAGTGTTGCGCCTCGGCATGCACCATGCTGTGGAGAGAGTCCTCTGTGGCCTGCCCACTTGCGGCAGTGAGAGAAGCTAGGCCGCCCTCCCTCCTTCTCGCTGTGTATATAGGGTTGAAGGTTCCTTTACTCTGTATATTGGCATGCACCCACGTGAAGCAGTCACGTGCTTATTAATTAATTAATGAATGCTCCGATATTGCACTCCACAACCTACCGTCCATGATGGCAAGCATCGATGACATCACCATGCACCAGTCTCCTCGCTGCCAAGCCCTTCAACATCTAACTCCCTGACGACAGCTCCCCGGCTGTCAACAAGACAACCAAGCCTCAGTTTGAAGAGGCCATCCATATCAGACCACCATCTGCTGTTTATGAGCACGACAGCTAGCCCCCCATCCAACCTCCACACGGGCTCCTCCCCACCATGGCATGTGGGACTTTCTTTGCCAGCTGCTCCCTGAGTCCCCCATGCCTCCGTGCGCATGCTAGAATCATGGCATGCGACAAAGGGCCGCACCCGCAAAGCCTGACAGCAAGCACTACTCCATGTGGTCAACTTCCAAGCACCTCCCCCGCAGCGTTTCTCAGGGTGTGGCTCCCCCCTCAACGCTGCTCGATCCAGCAGCGGCCTTCCCCCTCCATGTTCAATGTCAAGGGCAGCGGGCGTACCCTCCAGCCATGCCTCCCCCTTCCCCATTGATGCAACAGCAGTTGATGCAAGAACGCTTAGAACTCCAAAATGGCCTGTTGCCCTCGAGCCGCCCCCCCTCCGTGACAGTCATATGCCGGCCTCCGAGCCCTCCGTGAGCTCGCCCATTCCCATCCGTAACGACACACCGCCTCCGGCCTTCAGTGCTGCTCCGTCGGTTGGTCAGTACGCCGTACGGAGCCGCAAAAATACGGGAAAACGTACACTGAAGGCTTCCGCCGTATATACGCGTACTTTACTTCAGAATACGCGGTTTGGACTTAGAATTTTTCGGGGGTACCAGCGGGCAGCGGGCACTGGCGCGGTGCCCAGGTTCTGGGCGCGGCGCGTTCACTGCACATTTGAGATTTTTACTACTATAGAAGTAGATGCGTACAGTTCTTTCCATAAAGCGCAAGCCTTGCAAAATCTTTGGCCGGTAGGAGACAGCTAGGACTAGGTACATACATAACGCATAATGCCAGCAAATGCCAGCTGTGCTACTGACGGTGTAATGCAATCTAGCGACGACGAGGCCAGTGCGACTGTGCGATAGTGTGCAGCCATTTTCGATTTGCAGCCATGCCGAAGAAAGGGCCTGAATGGGATTTCGTTGTCAAGAAGAAAGAAGCAGTCACAGATGCTGTTAGTAACACAACGCAGTATGTGTCGAGGATGTTCTGCTTATTTTGCAACAAGAACTTCTCCTACAAGGCGGGGCCAATCAGCGTATTCCGAGTCCGTGCACACTTCAATTCGCCGGAATCGCAGGGGAAGGGATGTTACCCTGCGACAAAATTCCACCGAATATCCGGAGCAGGTTTCTCAGGATTGCTAACAACAAGTTGCAGAAGTCAGACGCCAAGAAGCAGCACAATTTGAACAGGGCAATGGCGGAGATGGGAGGGGCTGCGCCGGCTGACTTGTCGTCGGTTCCCAGCAAAGGCCAGCTGAGCATCACCAAATGGCTGGTTCCCGTCGACGAGAAAGGTGTCCAGCTGCTGGCTGCCGAATTTTTTATCGAGAACGGCATTGCCTTCAATGCGGCTGAGAGCGCGCCCTCTTTCAAGCAGATGGTGGCCGACATGATCCAGTACAAAGGAGGGCACGCCACCCCTCCTTCTCGGAAGTTGTGTCTTATTTCCTCTCATGCATTATATAGTGGATGGCTTTCCTTACAATCAATTAATTAATTGATTCCTTACTATTCCCGTTGCAGCCTGCTCCCCCCTGCATTTAATTAACAAATCATAATCAGATAGGATTCCAGGGCATAATTAAATGGAAGATGTTAACAAATAAGCATATACACCAATTTCAGTTGCAATAACTGCATGACCATCATCAAGGAGCGTGCTAATTGGGTGACTGACAATTGGACCACAAAAACTGTCGCGTATTTTACCGCCACGTATTTTACACCCCCCACGTATAATACGCGTATTTTAGGTCCGCGTATTATACCCCGTACCCGTATTTGCCAACCCGGTGCTCCGACGTCACCCTGCCCTTGCATGAGCATGCTCCTTTCCACTCCATCATAATACACTACTACGATATCATCATCCTTCTACTACATGATGTCCATAGCGCCTCCGGCACCCCTCAATGGTGGATGGGGGTTCACTGGTGTGGGGCCCATGATAGGCGTCCATGTACAAGGCCACGTTGGCTAGGCCTTACTATTCCACACTACTACTGCTATAGTCCCCTACTAAGCTGGGGTGGCTGAGCCTGGGTGCTGGGGCAGCGGAGGTCGCTTGCCAGGGCTTGTGGCCGACGTAGATGGCCCCCCCTTCCAGTACACCCATTGGCAAAGCACTTGGAATGCTGCGATGAAGCCTAGTTCTCCAGAAGTGATATGGCGACTTCCTCCAGAAAATGTGCGGTGATCGGTCCACAGTGAAATTCTTTAGCACCTCGGGCCCACGGTCCCTCAGCTTGCGTCTTGCCTCCCTGCACGATGCACCAAAGTCATTGCAGGCAACACAGAAATTTGTTACCATGCAACTCGAGAGGAAAATGCCTGATTTTTCCCCCGTGCGTAACTGCAACTGCACAACTGGTCATACAGCCATCATATACAGTTACCTAAACGACACCATTGCACGTACTCTGCCCGTTTCGCTTTCCGCGTCACATGCATGAGTGGAAAGGCCCTGCTTGGACTTGTGATCGACCTTTTCCTGTGTTACTGTCACACTATCCGCAGGCTGCCGGAGCACTGTCCGTGGGGGCTCCGCATGTGACGTACCAAGTGTGGCATTCACAGTGACTCACGCCGTGGCGCCCACAACCCCTTCACTAGGTCTTAGATAGCTAGAGCTCCCTGAGTCCCATCCCATCCCATCCTATCCCATCCCATCCCATCCCATCCCATCCCATCCCATCCCATCCCATCCCATCCCATCCCATCCCATCCCATCCCATCCCATCCCATCCCATCCCATCCCATCCCATCCCATCCCATCCCATCCCATCCCATCCCATCCCATCCCATCCCATCCCATCCCATCCCATCCCATCCCATCCCATCCCATCCCATCCCATCCCATCCCATCCCATCCCATCCCATCCCATCCCATCCCATCCCATCCCATCCCATCCCATCCCATCCCATCCCATCCCATCCCATCCCATCCCATCCCATCCCATCCCATCCCATCCCATCCCATCCCATCCCATCCCATCCCATCCCATCCCATCCCATCCCATCCCATCCCATCCCATCCCATCCCATCCCATCCCATCCCATCCCATCCCATCCCATCCCATCCCATCCCATCCCATCCCATCCCATCCCATCCCATCCCATCCCATCCCATCCCATCCCATCCCATCCCATCCCATCCCATCCCATCCCATCCCATCCCATCCCATCCCATCCCATCCCATCCCATCCCATCCCATCCCATCCCATCCCATCCCATCCCATCCCATCCCATCCCATCCCATCCCATCCCATCCCATCCCATCCCATCCCATCCCATCCCATCCCATCCCATCCCATCCCATCCCATCCCATCCCATCCCATCCCATCCCATCCCATCCCATCCCATCCCATCCCATCCCATCCCATCCCATCCCATCCCATCCCATCCCATCCCATCCCATCCCATCCCATCCCATCCCATCCCATCCCATCCCATCCCATCCCATCCCATCCCATCCCATCCCATCCCATCCCATCCCATCCCATCCCATCCCATCCCATCCCATCCCATCCCATCCCATCCCATCCCATCCCATCCCATCCCATCCCATCCCATCCCATCCCATCCCATCCCATCCCATCCCATCCCATCCCATCCCATCCCATCCCATCCCATCCCATCCCATCCCATCCCATCCCATCCCATCCCATCCCATCCCATCCCATCCCATCCCATCCCATCCCATCCCATCCCATCCCATCCCATCCCATCCCATCCCATCCCATCCCATCCCATCCCATCCCATCCCATCCCATCCCATCCCATCCCATCCCATCCCATCCCATCCCATCCCATCCCATCCCATCCCATCCCATCCCATCCCATCCCATCCCATCCCATCCCATCCCATCCCATCCCATCCCATCCCATCCCATCCCATCCCATCCCATCCCATCCCATCCCATCCCATCCCATCCCATCCCATCCCATCCCATCCCATCCCATCCCATCCCATCCCATCCCATCCCATCCCATCCCATCCCATCCCATCCCATCCCATCCCATCCCATCCCATCCCATCCCATCCCATCCCATCCCATCCCATCCCATCCCATCCCATCCCATCCCATCCCATCCCATCCCATCCCATCCCATCCCATCCCATCCCATCCCATCCCATCCCATCCCATCCCATCCCATCCCATCCCATCCCATCCCATCCCATCCCATCCCATCCCATCCCATCCCATCCCATCCCATCCCATCCCATCCCATCCCATCCCATCCCATCCCATCCCATCCCATCCCATCCCATCCCATCCCATCCCATCCCATCCCATCCCATCCCATCCCATCCCATCCCATCCCATCCCATCCCATCCCATCCCATCCCATCCCATCCCATCCCATCCCATCCCATCCCATCCCATCCCATCCCATCCCATCCCATCCCATCCCATCCCATCCCATCCCATCCCATCCCATCCCATCCCATCCCATCCCATCCCATCCCATCCCATCCCATCCCATCCCATCCCATCCCATCCCATCCCATCCCATCCCATCCCATCCCATCCCATCCCATCCCATCCCATCCCATCCCATCCCATCCCATCCCATCCCATCCCATCCCATCCCATCATCCCATCCCATCCCATCCCATCCCATCCCATCCCATCCCATCCCATCCCATCCCATCCCATCCCATCCCATCCCATCCCATCCCATCCCATCCCATCCCATCCCATCCCATCCCATCCCATCCCATCCCATCCCATCCCATCCCATCCCATCCCATCCCATCCCATCCCATCCCATCCCATCCCATCCCATCCCATCCCATCCCATCCCATCCCATCCCATCCCATCCCATCCCATCCCATCCCATCCCATCCCATCCCATCCCATCCCATCCCATCCCATCCCATCCCATCCCATCCCATCCCATCCCATCCCATCCCATCCCATCCCATCCCACTCTCGACTGTACTGAGGACTTATGCTCACGTAACGCGGTTACGTGTTAATTAATCCGCATCACATTCTAGTTGAACTGAATATCCCTGTCTCTGATTGTGTTGGCTAGCTCCAGGCGCTTCTCGTTAACCATGCAATAGTCCATGACCAGGTCCTTTTAAACAAGTCCTGCGCTAGGCAAGCATTTTCATTTCCGCCGTTTCCTAACCCGGTGCCACGAAATCGCCAACTTGCCAGTTGCCAAGGCCTTTTTCGCAGCAAGGCCGCAGAATGTTTTCGCATGAACATTCTCGTCGTCAATTAATCGGAACGTCATACACCAGCTGGCACTCGTTGGTCACAGCCCACGACGCGCTGCGTCACGTCGATCCTCGTGCTCTTTGACACTTTGACACCAAGTGCCCAAAACGCTTGTCTGACCGGAATTTCCGTCCAATGAACAACCAGTCTAGAAACGTCAAATGCCAGCTGGACGGAGCGCCGCGTCGCATCCCGCGCCCTTATTGGTTGCCTTTCCGCTGTTCCGCGGACCCACGACCTTCCTTTTGCCTAGCTTTGCGCGAAACTTTGAAATTGGAAATACAAATTTAGCCACTTTTCACTGACTTCAAATCTTCGATTGTTTCTACAGGGTATCATGGCTCTCCTCTTGGCTTGGTAAGGACACGTGGATTTTAAGCCCTGGTGTAACGAAAATGAACTCTCACCACTCTGGTGAATGCGTGACTTTGCATCTGCGAGCATGTATGCATAGCCCATTTTTCTAGCACCGAGCTGCACTATAGCTTGGCTGGCTATGATGTCTGCACTGGTCACTGCTGCTTTGCTCTGACACCTGCTCTATCGCGGGCTGCCACCCCCGCCATCAACCAGCACACTAACTGGTGGGCACGCTGCCTCTTTGCTGGACCCAGGCGCTGACAACGATTGCAGGTAGGCGTTTAGCTCCTTGTATGTCGCGAGGCCCTTGACGGTACAGCCCCCCGCAAACTTGTGCACCCGCACGCAGTACGCCACCGTTTCGGCAATCAGCAGCTGCGCCTTCTCCGTTTGCTGCCGCCTCTGCTTGGAGTGGTCGCCCCCCTTGCTCATGGTGTCTGTTGTTTGTGATATATTCCATGGCCAGCGGGCGGTTGCGGTATTCATGTTAATACGGCCACCAATCAGAACAGGCGAGGATTTGCACAGGTCACGTTGCAAATTATCGTACCATGTAATGCCCCAACATGAAGCAATGTTGCTAAACAAGAAGACAATAGAAACCTCATACTATCAAGGAGGCAACAATAGAGACAATAGAAACCTCGTACTATCAAGGAGGCAACAATAGAGACAATAGAAACCTCATACTATCAAGGAGACAACAATAGAGACAATAGATACATCATACTATCAAGGAGACAACAATGGAGACAATAGAAACATCATACTATCAAGGAGACAACAATAGAGACAATAGAAACATCATACTATCAAGGAGACAACAATAGAGACAATAGAAACCTCATACTATCAAGGAGACAACAATAGAGACAATAGAAACATCATACTATCAAGGAGACAACAATATGACAATAGAAACATCATACTATCAAGGAGACAACAATATGACAATAGAAACATCATACTATCAAGGAGACAACAATATGACAATAGAAACATCATACTATCAAGGAGACAACAATATGACAATAGAAACATCATACTATCAAGCTAGGAGACAACAATATGACAATAGAAACATTGATCATACTATCAAGGAGACAACAACATGACAATAGAAACATCATACTATCAAGGAGACAACCTGCGCAGGCCAGGAATCGGGAGAATCCGGACCATGGTACTCGAGCCTGCCGTTATCAATAGAAACAATAGAAACATCATGTACTATGCTCGAAAAAGAAGAAAAGATGCGACCTTGTTACGAGGACATTTGTCCATGGAGCCGCTCAGGGACACGTTCTACATGCTGATGATATAATCAATCAGTTGATGGGGCCTGCTTCAGAGCAATGACGTGTGCACTGCCACCTCGATCAAAGGCGCACATCTCCCGGATGCTTGCATATATCACATTGCAAATTCCACATCCTCCACAGGCCTCGATTAATTAATGCACCCGAGCCCCAGGTCCACTTAACTCTTAAACTCAAGGATGGCAGCACACCTCGTTCATATACACCCAATTACAATATTTTTATACCACATGGGGTGCAGGGACGAATTCAAGGGCATGCAGGATCTTCCAGGCTGCCCGTGTGACTCCCAACCATACCTGCATCACCCAACCAAGTATCCGTCTATTATACAACTCATTCATTTTACTATGATCATTGATCACAAGCGGAATTCAGCCTACTACTATGCCATCGAAGCTCCATGCACCCTTCTGCAAACTTGAAATGACACACCGTGCGGGCCTCCGAGCTGTCAGGCTCGAACATCAACATACATGCCTGGAACATTGATGAGGGCTGACCTCGTCCAGGCTCGCCAATAAAAGCTGCGAAAGATTGCACTATGTAGTACAGCAATAACTGACTATACGAGACTCACCATTGCTACACTACTATGCCTAGTTTGTTGTCTAGTTGAACAGGACCTGACTATAACAGACTCGCCTTTCGCCTCATGCAGCGTGCGCTCCATGTACGCCTGCGCCATCATCGCGGCCGCCTGCTTCACGCCTGGCATGGCCTTGTACAAGTTTGGGATGCCCCGCTTCTTGTGGCGGTGGGACACCTCCTCCTGGTGGTATATAGTATTATACATGTATTGAGAATGATAAATTACGGAGGTGGGATCGGCATGCAACATATGGAAAGCCCAAAAAGAGTATAGTAGCATATAGCGACCACGCATGCTGGTGTGACCATGCCGGCGGATGGCAGCGGGGGATGGGCATTTGAGCGCATGGCAGCCCAGCTAGTTTCAAATGTCAGCAACTATATAACCTAAATTGAGCTAGCTAAAGTGTGCACTAAAAAACTACACTCAGACTACTATCATTTACAAAGCAAGAGTTATAAGGGAAGCACTCAGGCATTCAGGGACACAATGGACTGGCAGCCTGTGCAGAAGCTCACCAAAGAACCAGCAGTTAGAGACTGGAAAATTGAGCATCAATGGATCCGCAGTATCTATTATTATCAAATTCAAAATATTTACAACTTGAAAAAAAATCATATAAAACTTCTAAAAACAACTTCTATAAAATATGCCACTTCTAATTTTAGATGATTGGATAAAAAGACAGGGCTAAACCATGCATGACATGCATGTGGTGTAATCATCATCGGTGGCACTTGAGTCCCAGATTCCCCTTTTAGACACATCCCTACGCCTTTAAGGAAACCCCGCCTTTAAGGAAAACGCCTAGGGGAGAAAACACACCCTGGATTGGCAGCAACAGTCCTGAGCAACCAGCAGCTAGTAGAAACAATGCGCCACTAGTGATTATTGCTGAGGACCTTGGGGCGCTGATTGCTACGTGAATATAAAAGGGAGCTTGCTAAGGTAAATAGAAGGAGGACCTTGGGGGCGCTGATTGCTACGTGAATATAAAAGGGAGCTTAATGCTACGGTAAATAGAAGGAGGACCTTGGGCGCTGATTGCTACGTGAATATAAAAGGGAGCTTGCTAAGGTAAATAGAAGGAGACCAGGACCTCCTTCAAGGCGCGCACCATGCAGATGGCAGAAGCGCTCACTTTTTTTACTTGGAAAAAAAGGGGAGATGGGAACCCTTTGAACCAGGGCAGTTCAGTGCCAGAATGTGGAATTAACAGAAAGTGACGCAATTCATTGCGCGGGTGATTTGAGCGTCATTTGATCGCTCACCTTCATCCCCGCCTCAGCGAAACCCCTTGGAAACGAGCTAGAACTTGGGAAAGCAACCCCTTATGACCAGGGGTCGCCTTCGCGAAGCCTAGAGTAAAGGCAAAACTAGGTCTGAGCGTACAGTAACGATTCCGGGCTCTAAACAACTGAACCAGCCCATTGACCTTCCAATCAGCCCCAACGAAATCCATGGGCTCAGCCACGGGCCACCATCATCCCAGCGTCTCCATTGGGTGCCTTGTTGGCTCACCTTCTCAGCCTCCATCGCCTCCACGCGCATGGCCACTTTGGTGAACGTCTTCATGACCTCCGCTTTGTAGCCCTCAAACGTGTCGGTGGAGAGAGCCAGATCCATCCACTCCCCCTCCCCCTCCCCCTCCCCCTCCCCTCCCGCTCCCCCTCCCCCTCCCCCGCCCTGTCGCCCTCCCCCTCTCCCTCTCCCTCTCCCTCCAGTCCCCTCTCCCCTTCCCCCTTCCCCTCTTCCTCTTGTCCCTCTCCCCCTCCCTCTTCCGGGCTGCCCTCCCCCCCCCCCGGCACCCCACGAGCTCTCTCGCCCTCCTCCTTCCCCTCCCTTTCCCCCTCTCTCTGTCCCTCTTTCGCCCCCTCCCTCTCCCGCTCCGCTCGGCCTCGCTGCGGGGCGGACGCGAGCTCCTTCATCTCGGCTTCAAACGACTGCAGCATGCGGTAGCTGCTGACCGCCTCCCGCAGCGCCTCCACCTGCCAGGTGGCGCGGTATCGGCATCAGTCCCGACATGGCGGCGGCCCGAGCCAAGCACAGTAATAGCGACACAACAGGCACATCATTGGTCATATACCTTGGTATTGAAGGAGCTGATGATAGCAGAATTAATAGAAGTGGTGCTATTAGACGCATGCAGGGTGTCTTCAGCCTGGGTGAAGCATCGCCTGTGCTGTAGTTATTGTTAGTTGAGAGGCGTGAACATACTTATTACTCACTATTTAAGGGAACACTGTTATTAGGGGACATATGAATATACTAGGGAACACTGTTATTAGGGGACATATGAATATACTAGAGAAGCTTAGGGCTGTTCTAACTTCTGAAGCCCACGCTAAACACGCGTGGGACGGTATGCCAGGGAAGCAATGGCAAAGCTGTTGTAAAATTCTAAGCCCAACCGCGATGCAACCGCAATTAGGACGCACCTAAGGTGATGCGGGTGCATCGTGCTACTAGCAGAATCGTGCTACGTGAGAACCGCGAGCAGCATCATTGGTTATTAACTAATCAATAATCACGCACGCGGCATAGCCTATTTCCGGGCAACAAAACGTCGCTGCACGTTTGAGAGCTTTACACAGCCATAGCATCCTCACGGGGTGTTGACCATGACTGGATACTCATCGAGTAGCGACTGCCTTAAAAAAAAAAAAAAAAAAAAAAAAAGCTCCAGGGCTACAGAAGGCTTGATGATGGTGCACGCGCTGAAACATCGCAGAGCCAATAATCAGCGTGCTTGCCGATTCTCCGCAGTAAATCCCGTGGCTCGCCTTCATCATTTACCATTAAGTGTTTTAGTAGAATACTCGCCTTTATTGGCATGGAAACCGAGCTCTGAGTATCGAACATATGAAGCCTACTAGTAATTAAGCCCTAGGTCATGGCGCACAAAGGCACTCCTCCATTGTTCCCTCCTGCAACGCTTGCGAACCAGGCAATCCACGGTGCCATGAGCCCAGACTAGCGCAACCCGCACGTAATAATAGCCCAGACTAGCGCACACCCAGCAAATAAAATATCTGCATAATATCTTCATACTCATCTCTGCATAATTATTATCTGCACAACAGTATCTGCGTGCTCCAGCTACACGGTGCATTCGCTCTACATCATCATAAAAGTACCTTCCTCATCGGCCATGCAGCATGCAGTCGAAGAGCTTGAGGGTCAATTACGTGTGACTTGTCATCTTTACACCATATATAGTAGCGCATCACCTTCTTGACCGGCCAGCAGTCGAACAGCTTGAGCGTCGCGCGCTGGTCCGCCAGCAGCGCCAGGTGGGAGTCCATAATATCGGCAAACTCCACCGCCTGCACCAAGGATGCAGCACACGGCCACGAGGGGTTTGGTATTGGCACTTTAACAGCCCCGTGCAGCACATGTACGGGCCTCAAGGTTTACCGGTTTGATGATTCAAGCAGGTGGATGACCAACAGGAGGACTTGCCTAACCGGTTTAATAACACTGTTTAAGTTTATTGATTGCATTACTACAGTACGTGGCATGGTCAATGAGAAAAAAGTTATCCATAATTAGGAAGATGATTACAAACAATGGAACCATCATTTGGAAGGCGATCCTTACTAAAAATGGAACCTGTCTCAGGAAGGCGTCGATCCTTACTAACATTGGAACCATATTTAGGAAGAAGATTTTCACTAACAAGAGAATGGAATAACCTAGCCGTACTCATTATACATCCTGACCATGTCAGGCAGGTGCCAACCTACTCTACCCCTCACTTTAGAGCCAAGTGCCAACAAATTAAAGAAGCCAGAATTAACGAGTCGTCATGACGGCGGCCGGCCCTGACCTTGTCCATGTCGGCCAGGTGCAGCTTCTTGATGTGCGAGGACAGCGCACGGATACGCTCGCCGTGCTTCTCCACATCCTCTTGCACCGGGTCCTGCATGAGGCGCCAGCATTATCAGTTGGCACAAGGGATCAAGCACATCCATTAGCAGCTGGAGTGGGGCATAGTTGGTTGCACCGAGCCCTGCACGAGGCCAAAGGCTGCATCAGGAAACAGGACCACTACGTAATGTACAGCCAGTACGTGACTCCGTTAGCGTATTCCGTGGAGATTGAGTGCATGGGGACGTATGCCGTTATATCCTCACCATCCCGTGGTGTGCAGCTAGTCTTAGCGTGTAAATACGTCAATTAACTAATTCATGCACACCATCCCACTTGGGCCGTGGTGCCTGCGACCCTATAATAAATTCTAGAAATTTAATATAGCTATAGATCCATCCACGTACCCCATCCCACTCAGAGGATTTATGCTCACGTAGCGCAGTCTACGTGTCAACTAATTGATCCCACCTGGTTGACGGCCAAGCTTGCATGAGTGGGGCATCTATTATTAGCGCACGTGGCGAATACGATAGTAGCGGAGGGGAAGTGAGAAGGGGCCGGGGTATCACTGCAGGGCCATGAGTGGGTATTAAGTAAAGTAAGTCAGTGGGGTACCCCTCCAGGTTCACAAGGCAACCCCCAATTTCCGTACTTGTTGCCTGCAGCAGCCCATATGGAGGCTGAGATCGCGAGGAGCCCTGGTAAGTCCACAAACAGTCTCGATCCCTCCGGCAGTGGCAACTTTAATAACTGCCATGAACGCCAGTCATGCCATCAGCGGTATATCTGGATGACATTTAAGTGTTCATGCCATCAGCGGTATATCGATCAGTGGATGACATTTAAGTGTTCATGCCATGAATGGCATGAATAATAAGGGTCGAGTTGGCAATACCATGAGACTTAGAGACACAGGGCCATCCGATGTTCAAGTGCCTTCGAGTGGGCACCTTCCCGAATCGGGCCTCGGCCTGCAGCTAGGCACTAGTGAAAAGGGTGTGAATACCTAACGACGTCGTGACAGCGTGCCTTCAATAGTAGCTAGCCATACATTGTGGCGTACCTGTCTGGGGCATTATCAATTTATCACCTGCATGCATGTGGGAAAATGATGACTAGTTATCAATCACGAGTGAGAGTGTCCGGCATCATCATCGAACCTCCTAGCTCCATCCCCAGTCCCCCACCCTCTCATGCAGCCAACGGCTACTAATAACGCTCTGAACAAACAAATCCCCTACATTTGCGTGTCCTTTGCGTCGCCACAAACTCAGATCAAAGCACATGTCAAGGTTGGCAGCGTGCAAGCTCGGCTGATCAAGCTCCGCATTGCAACTACGGCTTCGCAAGGCAATCCCATTTCAAAAGGGGTACTTGGGTTTCCGATCAAGTTCAAATCCATGGCATATTATGTTATACTCAGTACACAGTGCATGGCAATGATCATTCGATCCAACAGACCTAGTACTCATGCATGCGCACCAAATATTAGTCCCGGGTGGAACCCAATACTATGATTCCCAGGTGGAAGCCACTATTCCCAGGTGCACGCCATTAAAGTTTTCACGTCACTCGGCGCTGGATCATGTGAGAATCGAATGACCTTTCTCTTACTGTTGGCATAGCAGCAGGGTATGAAAGTGTAAACAAGGGCCCTTACTGCGCATGCGTAATATAGGTACCTGACTGCGGCGAGCCAACGCAGACTACATCATTTTCATATATCAAATTCCACAGAGGGACGTCACAGGACATTGATGAGTAACTAAGTCTTTCGACGAAATTATGCTGAGTTTCGACGTGATAAATGTCGCAAACGGCCGGCAAATTATATTTAAACTAATATAATTGGCTTTTAATCGATGTCCTGTGACGCCCATGTGTGCAGAAAATTGATATATTCTGGCTTATGATGTCTCGTACAGCGAAGTGTTATTGCAAAATCGTCACTATGGCATGTACGATTGCCTTCTGGGCAGTACCGCGCATGCCAGCAGAACGGCCAGCGTTTGATGATCATGACGATCGAGTTTTGCGCACCTTGAATACGCTCTGAGAATTTCCCGCATTGACAGATCTTCCTGACGAACCGCCGCAAAGTGCTCGGAAAGACGCGGACGTCATTGTTACAGTTACTTCTGTCAACTTAAAGCCCTTCGGTTGTCATGATCAACACTAGCGCGCCACGCATGCGCACGCATTTATTACGTGTATATATATATGCAGAAAACGGCCTAGCCTGCGTATATATACGACAGTGTTGGGGAAATGAAGACCATGCATCGACGCGGTGTTACGCGTTCTGAAAAATTGCGGGCAATCATCCTGAGCCTACAATTCAAATACCAGACTGTACAGCTACGCAGGTCTGGAGAGAAGCGGCGGCCATTCCTGACTCCCCGAACGTTTCCGTGAGGATTGTGCGCCTGGCACTTGGCAGTTACCGAGCACTGGCAGACTTGCGTGCCTGGCACGTGACCGAGGCGGGGAATCCCGAGTTCGGGGGGAATCCTCGCGGTAAGCGCACTGTCCAGCGCACCGAGATCTGCGCATACTTGTTACAATCCACCCACAATTTACTTCAGACCTTTGCCGGCTTTGCGAGAACTCCTACCTGAATATAATAGTATGTCTAGAAGACTAGAACTTCGTATCTACATACTAGGTACAGCTGCAATTAGTTGTAACTACCCTCTGCCCATTTGCGGCGTTGAGTTTACTGAGTTGAGTTTATTCCCGCGCAAGCCAATTATAACCGGCGACTGGGTTAGCTTCTACGCCGACGGAGTCACGCCTGCGTGCAAGGGTTTAGTCGTGACGGTTCTGCCACCTGAGGGGCTCCAACTACAACTGCTGGACGCTATTTCTGGCCACAATGGGTGTCTGTATCAACTATCCACCTTATATGCGTACACGCCAGCTTCCCAGTGTCACCGCATACGCGTAGTCCCATGGTCTGTGCCAAGATCTTGCATGATCCAGCCGGACCCATTATCCCCGGTTGAGAGCATTACATGGCTACACGTGGGCAATGACACACGGCTCGATCTACTACATCTGGACCCGGTTGAATTTGGATGGGTCTTAACCAAGGGGGACATCAGAACCAGCAAATGTATCTTTGAGTACACCGCAGATTGGGGTTATGATATCTTGTTGCATATGTACCATCAGCCCCACCCGGGCCGAGCCCGCTGGGGAATACATTGGCCGGGCTACACTTGGGTTAAGATGATTACCCTGGCGGTAGACCACCCTCTCGTGGACCGCAGGGCCACTGATGTACAACACCTTTTGATGCATAGGGCGATAGGGGTCTGCGCCATGCTCCACGAGCGTTTTGGTCATGATGCATCATGCCTGTGCACGCACCCTAGTGAAACCATTGAGCACAGGTTTCTTTACTGTAATCTCCCTGGGGTTTGGACGTGGCTCATTAACATCTGGGCCGCATGGACGGCATCGCCACCCACTCTCCCAATCAGCGTGCGTACCATCATTTTCGGTATTGCTGGCACACCAGGGTCCGAGCTTTCAGTTTCCCAAGCAGAATGGATATGGCTACGCACTACTATGCTATACGCGATCTGGACCATACGCAACGAGACAGTCTTTAAGGTCCGCGAGGAGTATACCCGCGGCGGCGTAGTCCGGCGCTTTATATACCTATGGAATGCGGCTATGCGCCGCTACTGGCTGTTAGCTCAGGAACAACACAGGGTGTGGGACCCAGGGCCCAATAACGACAAGCCCAGCCCGCTCCAGCTTTTTCATGATCTACTGGGCCGTAATCAGGTATTCACCAGTATGCCTCATGGCGACATCACTCAGGTCCAATGGCTTCCCTGGTCTAATAACGCGCCCTATTAGCCTTTCACCTGTCACCGCCACACGTGTGTGTGCCCACCTTCATTAGGATTCGCTGATACTCATTTCCCCTCTCACCTCTTTGGTCCATAATTGGCTAATAAAATATACCCATTTCCCCGAAAAAAGTTTATTCCCGCGCCGGTGGTCCGTTTGCGGCGTGGGCGACAACAACAACAACAACAACTTGAACAACAACAACAACAACAACTTGAACAACAACAACGTTCCTTGCTGTAAGCGGAACCACCCACACAACAACGTTCCTATCTACGTGCCGGCAACGTCACGTGACATTGGCCAGCGCCTGGCCAGTGTCCAGATCTTCTTTATCAAGTAACGTGCGTGTTTGCAACTTGCCCGTTGAAACTCTACGGCGGAGCCAATTTTCGGAAGAACCTCACCCTTATGCTTGCAAATTCGGGACAAATTCGGTGGATGTATGTATGTATGGATGGATGGATTGACGGATTTTCATCCCCTATTCCTATGTTTTCTCACGTGTACGGCCTTATAAGCTTCGCCAATTCTGGCGAACCTAACGGTTCTTCCGAAAATTGGCTCCGCCAGATTATTGTTGTCACCATCGGTGCCGCCTGCCCCTTGTTTTGTTGTTTTACCATCGGTGCCGCCTGCTGGTTGATCAGGAATGGGCGAGAACACTGACGGTTCGATTGCATGCTAGGCCTCCAAAGCCGGCCAGTTATAGGCAATTTTTGGCGGTTTCCAGCTTGTCCTTCAAGTTTCTTTTTATGATCGCTCGCATTCTTTCTCTATCATATCATGTGGAAATGAGATGAAACAACGAGGCATGTTCTTTGCCCGGCGCGCCCCCACGCGTTGATTTCGACTCCGACCCTAATAATGTGATCCTCCTAGCAATGTGATCGTTCCAGCCTCACCCGGGCAGCATGTCGTATTATGAAAGTTGAAACAAGATATATTCCCAAGCCACTAGATGAGCCTGCCTACATCGGCCGACGGCTGATATTCCGTTGGCCAAGAAAAACTTGCACTGCCTTCTATGATTCAGGGATCCCTCGTGCCTGATTCTCGTGGAAAGAGCCCGGCGCAGGCCTCTGATGAAGCTGTCGGGGACGGTCATGAAGACGCATGGCTTACACAACGGTCGCGCGCCATCGCCGATGTGATCTCTCAGGCGTGGTTCGACGCCTTGAACGAACCACAAGGGCACAGGGCCATGCGCACGGGCGGTGCGGGCGGGGCTAGTGCCAATGCTGGTACTCGTGCAGGTGGTGCTGCCGGCGCCAGTGGTGGCGGCGGATGCCAGCTCATCGGTCGCCACGTTCACTTCCTCTGCCTGGGCGGCGATTCGCTAAGTGCCGTGGCGGTCTGCTCCCAGCTAGCAAAGCGCCTGTGCTGCGAGGGCCACCTGTTCATGCTGGCACACGCGTCTCAACCCTGGCGCGGCGCCCCACTGCTGTCATCCCCGTTGACCACCCCACAGGTCCTGCGCCTCGGCACGATAGCCCGTCTGGTGGCGTTTGTGGAGGGGGGGTGGGGCGAGCGTGCACAGGCAGGGGGGTGGGAAGGAGGCGGCTGCTGGCATGGGTATGCACACAAGGGCTGCCAGCATGGGAATCCCACCCCCACTCCCAGACGCATATCCGCATGAGGCCCATCCCCAGATGACAGCAGTCAGCGCAGAGAGGGCACGTCCATCCTGTACTAGCACACGTCTCTTGGTGGTGAATAATGCGCGCCCTGAGTCTGCCGCCATCACGTCCAACGGTTCTGGCCCCGTCACGGCCAATGGGTCTGCCACCATCACGGCCAATTATCGTTCGAGCGATCACCACTCCAGCGGCCACGAATCCAACCACCCCGTAGCCAGCGACCACGTCAGCGTCATGCGCGCGGAGCACAAGCCGAGCCCCGAAGCAATGCATGCCCCTTTTCCTCGCAGCAAGCCACTGGCAAGAGCCAAGCATGCCCCCGTCACAAGGGGTGCCCCTGTGGCAACAGGGGCCCCTGTTCCCGAGTCCGCAAGAGCCGAGTGCGGAGCTGTGGGTGCACCCAGTGTGTCGGCGAGTGCCAGAGTGTCAGCGCGCGCCAGTGTGTCGGCGAGTGACGGTGGCGGCACCGTGGATGCCTTGCAAGGCCATGGCATGGAACGGTCTACTGGTCACTGCACTGGTCACTGTACTGGTCAGTATGACCCTTTGGTGGATGCCTTGCGAGGCAGCTACAGGAGGCCGGTGGAGGCCCCACTGTCGGCAGGGCCGGGTGGCGGCGGGCATCCCCAGGGTACGTCAATTCCCCCCCTTTTGCCCGCGGGGGCCCCTACCCATGCTCCCCCCCCAGTCATCTCATACGAGCACCCCACTACAGATGCTCCCTCCCTCGTGCCCGCGGGGGCTGGTTCGGACGCATCGCCCTGCGTCGCCTCGTATGAACAAGAGCAGATGTGCGTGCTGAGCGAGGAGATGGGTGCCGGCGGGGCGTTCAGCATCTACGCAGTGTGGCGCGTGGCAGGCGCCCCCGTGGACGAAGGCGAGCTGCGGAGCGCGCTGGCGTGCGTGATGAGTTGCCAGCGGGTACTGCGCAGCTGCTTCACGTGGGTGGGGGGTGGTGGCGGTGGCGGACCGCAGCAGGAGTTAAAACTGGCCGTCGTCACGCCGCCCGTGCCAGCAGATGCTGTGCCCCTGCGCGTGGAATGGGTGGATGCGGTCAAGGGGGGGGGGAGAAGGGGGGGGTCAAGGACGAGGGGGGTGAGGACGGTGGGGATGCGGAGGGGGGGAATTGCGTGCAGGGGCAGGAATGGGTGGACGCAGTCGGGGGTGTGAGGGAGGAGGGGGATGGAGAGGGGGGGGGGAACTGGTTGCAAGGGCGGGACCATGAGGATAGCACAGCAGATGATGTCAGCAGTTGTGATGAGATCAGCGAGCCAGCGCGGCAGCTGTTGCTCCGGGAGGCATTGACCCCCTTTGACATATACGATGGCCCCCTCACTCGCTTCTTGCTGGTGGTCGGGTGTGACGGCGACAGCATCCTCATGGCCAACATGCACCCCGCGGTGAGCGACAAGCAGTCGTGCCGGCTACTGCTTGCGGAGCTGTGCGAGGCTTATGCCGCCACACGCGAGGGGCGGCCGCCGCGGCTGCCTGAGTTGCGTGTCCAGTACAGCGACTATGCCGCGAGGCAGCGGAGGTGGTTGGAGGGGTCCGGGGAGATGAATGCGCAGCTGGGGTACTGGAAAAGGGTGCTGGCAGACGCCCCACCGCTGCTGGACTTACCGACCGATTACCCGCGGCCAGCGACCCTGTGCCACGAGGGCGGCACAGTGCGCTTCGTGCTCCCAGGAGAGCTGGTCAAGGGGCTGACTCAGCTCGCCGCAGCCCACGGCACGAGTCTTTTCACAGTCACTGTAGCGCTATGGGCGGTGCTGCTGGGCCGGTGCGCGCGCCAGAACAAAGTGGTCATCGGCATGCCCTGGAGCGACCGCAAACGGGCTGACTTGGCCCACCTGGTGGGCGACTTTGTTCACCCGGTCCCCCTGTGTGTGGCGGTTGACGGATCACAGCCCCTCTCGGCCCTCGTGGGTCACGTAGGGGACGTCGCCAACAGCGCGCTCGAACACGCCGACGTCCCCTTTCACCGCGTGGTGGCCGCGGTGGGCGCCCCCCACATCCCCGGCGCCAACCCGGTGTACCAGGCCATGGTCGAGTGGGACGAGCATGCGGAGGGCGAGGTCGTTGCAGGGAGCTCCCTGGGCTGGGCCCCCCTCATCCCCTGCTCCCGGCCCACGGCTTGGCAAGGCCACCCCCGTCAAGGGGTTGGTTCCCAATCTTGTTGCGCTTTGCCATCACAGACCAGTATGGTGACCAATGGGTCGAAAGGTCTGGCGAATGGCCGTGCACCTCATGGTTCGCGACCACACGGTCGGCTGTTCGACCCCGTCCGCGCGGCCAAAGCGGATCTCTGTCTCCAGCTAGAGCCCGCGGTGCCTCTGCTTCGACGGACGCTGGACGACAGAGGAGGGAGCACTAGAATAAGACTTGCCATGCAACGCGGTCGCGGCGACGCATGTGGGGGTGACCAGCAGGAATCATGGTCCCTCAGGGAATGGTCTGCTAGGGGATGGTCCGTTAGGGGAGGGGATGCCAGCAGGATGCCACCAGAATACGGGTGGGGACGGTCCATGGGGGGATGGTCCATGGGGGGATGGTCAAGGTGGGTATGGCCCGTGTCGAGAACGTGACGGCAGCCAGCAGGGTCGAGCACAGGGGCCCCTCGCCGCCTGCATCACCTACCGGACAGATCTGTGGGACAAGGGCAGCATGACGCGGCTGAGCGGGCAGTTCCTGTGCCTGGCGAGGCACGCGGCGGGTCAACCAGAGACCCCCGTGGGCCAGTTGGCCCTCATGACACCAGCGGAGAGCGCGCAGGTGCTGGCGGCCGCCAACCTGACCCGCTCGCTGGTATACCGGCCAACCGGGCTCACGCTGTGCGACATGTGGCGGCGCCAGGTGGTGGCGCGGCGCGGCGACGTGGCGCTGCGCTGTGGGGGCACGTCTCTCACCTTTGGACAACTGGACGCTGCCGCCTCCGTTCTGGCGTCCGCGTTACGGCGGCTGGGTGTTAGCGTCGAGGACCGCGTCGCCGTGGTCATGGAGCGGTCGCATCACCTAGTGGTGGCGCTGCTGGGCGTTCTGATCACGGGCGCATGCTATGTGACGTTGGATGCAGGGGACCCACCCGCGTACCTGACCAGGGTGTTGGCGGCCGCGGGGCCCGTCGTGGTGGTCACCGACAGGGCCACGTCGGCGCGGCTGCAGGCCGTGATGCGGGCGGCCGTGGACGTTTATGCTAGCGGCAGCGGTGGTGTGACGGCAGGCAGTGCAGGCCAATTCGTGGTTGGGGGGGGCCTGCATGGAACTGTTTAAACTCCAAGTTCCGAGTCAACTTGCCAAGTCAAGGTATCACCCTTGCAAAACAGTGGACACACTCGCGCAGCACGCCGTGGGAGGGAAGGAGGGAGTGATCAAGGAGGAGGAGACGGCACTGATGGCATCCGTCACGCGGTCGCTGCAGCAGCATCGAGGGTGCTTGTGGTGGATGACCTGCTGGGCAGGTTCCCGGATGGGTTACCGGGTGGGTTACCGGGTGGAATACCGGGTGGGTTACCAGAAAAGGCGGAGATGAAGGATGCGGTCGCCCATTCGAACGTCGACCCCTTGGGAGAGCTGGGGAGTCCAAAAGACAATTACCACGTTGGTGACGTCGCTGCAACGACGACGGGGGCGAGCATGGACACAACAGACGCGAGCATTAACAACGCGGCGCTGCGGCCGCACCACGCGGCTCTCTGCCAGTTCCGCCCGGGGAGCACCGGCGACCCGAAGGGGGTCGAGTTGACCCACGCCGCATTGGCCGCCCAGCTGGATGGCTACTGGCACGCGCTCCCTTTCTCCCCCGGCGATCCCTGCCTCGCCCGCACGCCCGTCTCCCTTATCGACCACACGCTGGAGCTGTTTGGGTCCATGCTGTCGGCCCCGGTCCACGTGCCGCTGGTCCTGGCGACCGAGTGGGAGGCCAGGGACCCTGGGGAGCTAGTGCGGTGCGTGGCGAGCCGGGGGGCCACCCGGATGGTCACGCCGCCGTCGCTGCTGGGTGCTCTATTGGACGAGGGTGACCGGGGCGGCGGCTGGGCACGTGACATGTGGCGTTCGGGCCCGCTCTCGCTTGTCATCTGCAGCGGTGGGGGGACGCCCCCGTTGGGCCTCGTGCGACGTTTTCTGGCGGCCACTCACGGCCGTGTTCGCCTGGTCCATTTGTACGGGAGCGCAGAGACTTGCGGCGGTGCCATGCTGGCACACGTCACCGAGGCCATGCTGGCGGCCCCTCGGCTTACGGCCTCGCATGGCGAATCAAAGGGGGCTGGGTTCCGTCCTTGTTGGCGTGTCAACGCGGGGCGCCCGCTGCTGGTGTCCGCGGTGTGCGTGCTGGACGAGGCAGGACAGGTGGCGGCGCGGGGCGCCTTGGGGGAGTTGTGCGTGGGCGGACGAGTGCTGGCCAGGGGGTACCTGGGACAGCCGGGTCTTGCTGCAGACAAGTTTGTCGCCGTTGACGTCACGGAGCTCATGGGGGGGAGCGGGGCGGCGTCCAGTGGCCGCGAGCATTGGGGGAAGGTGGTGGAGGGGGGGAGGGCGTGGGCAGGGTAGACAGAGGGAAAGAGAGAGGGAGAGGGAGAGAGAGAGGGGGCGTGGGAGATGGGAGAAACGTTGGGGGGGGGGGGATCCGGGGGAAGAGGGAGGGGTCAAAGACGAGGGCACGGGAGGGGGGTAAGGCGAATGGAAAGGAGAAGGAAAGGAAACCACAGGATTTCAACGAGGAACTAAAAGAGGAAGTAATGAAGGGATTGACGGAGGAATCAAAGTCGGGATTAAAGGAGGAGTTGAAGGACAAGGACATGGAACAGGTGCTGGTAGACGGGGATGGGGCCGACGTGTACGGCACAAGCGGTGCCTTGTACGATAAAGCTGACGACCTGCACAGTAATACAAGTAATGATCCCCGTCGCGTGCTCCTCTACCGCACGGGGGACGCCGCGCGGCTTCTCATGCCATCGGGCGAAATCGAGCTGATGGGCCGACTGGACCGCTGCGTCCACATGCACGGGGCGCAGGTGGAGCTAGCGTGGGTCGAGGGTGTGCTGGCATCCATTCCCGGTGTGGCTGCCTGCGCGGTCGTGCTGGTGAGGGTGCCCGGGGAAGACGCCGTGGCGGACGGTGGGGGTTATGACGTAGCGTATGTTGGTGGTCACGATGTGGCGTATGGGGCGGGGGACGGCGGGGCGGACGCTGGTGGGTACGGCAACGAGGCGGGGTCAGAAGTCTTGGTGGGCGTGGTGGCGCCCCGCACGCTGCTCCCGGTCATTATTCTGGCGATGATGCGCCGCGAGCTCCCCCCCTACGCGGTGCCCGGCCACATTGTGTGTGTGGACCAGCTGCCCGCGCTGACAGGTGGCGAGCTGGACCGCCGCCAGCTGACGCGCGTGGCGGCGGCGGAGCTGCATCGCTGGCAGCAGGGCTCGGACGGCCGTGGCAGGACCGCTGGCGCAAAACTAGGTGGCGGCATGCGTACCGGGGCCCTATCCCCGTCATCAATCTCAGCATCCTCGGTACTCCCATCATCTTTACCCTCCGCACTTACGGCACCCTCAGCATCATCCACACCCGCAGCATCGTTGCCCTCGTCCACGGCAGGAAGGAACCCCCTAGAGGCCCGGCTGGCACAGATGTGGGCGGCCGCGCTGCAGTCCTACCCGCCGTGTCCCTGGCGGACGATTTCTTCCACCTGGGGGGGGACTCGCTCACCGCCATGCGGCTGTCGAGCGAGATCCAGCGGTCGCCCGAGTTTGCGCGACTGTTGTCGGGGGTGGGGACCACCGCGCGGCGCCAGCTGTCCGTGTCTCGCCACCGGACAGTCCGCAACATGGCCGCAGCGTTTGCGGGTGCCAGCAGACAGTGCGTCACGAGGGTGACCCCGGGCGATTTGCCAGGCTCATGTTGCAAAGAGGCAACCGTTACAAGCTCGCGTAGTCTCTCCCGCGATGCAGGTGGTGATGCACCCGCCCTTACGGACGCCACTCCAGCCCTCAGCCAGCCGTCATCCGGCAAATCATCAGGAGCTGGCTCAGCACTGGCATCAGACGCGAGCCCCACGCTGGCAACCGCCACCGATGAAGTAACGGCAGGCCGTGCCCAAGCTGATGACCCGCCGCCGCAGCAGCCAGCAGGATTGGACGCGGCCAGGAGCAACCTTTGCTTCCTGTGGACCTTCTCCCTGGCCATGCTCCACTTTGGGGGCTGCGTGCCGGGCCAGAACCTGCGCTGCCTCCAGCACACGGAACTGGCCTCCCGATGGGGCCCCTTTGACGGCGACTGGAGGGCCAACGTAGCCCCCTTGCTCTTCCGGGGAGCAGTGACAGGTCTCACGCTGCTATCAGGGATGGGGCTGGCGGCCAGCCCGACCGGCCCCTGGCTGCAACGCGTTATACTTGTGGCCTCGCTGGCGTTAGCCATGCAGTATGGCGTGTGCGCGGGCTTTGATGCATTCCATAATGACTCCAGCGAGCGGGACCCCCTGCCGACGACGTCCCATTTGTGGGCGTTGTGGGCATTCGTGTTCAACCACCTGCTCGCGTGGGTGTGCCTGGGGGGAGGGCAACTATCAGGTAGTATAGGGGGGGGCCAACGCTGGCGGTCACGCTTGGCTTTCTTTCTGCTGGCATCCACCACCATCCACTTCCTGCTGCCCATCCTGCTGGCGGTTCTCTCCCCTCCATCGGCTGCGGTGTCAAGCGTGGGCGGCATGTGGTTTGGCCCCTGGGGCATCCACCAGTTAAGCTGGAATCCGCTGCTGCCCCGCGTGCTCTCGACGGTGTTCCCGTTTGCGACCGGGGTGGTCTCGGAGCGCGCCATCACGCGCCAGGTGGCGAGAGCGCGCTCGCTCCCCTGACTGCGCGTGCTCTGTGCCGCCGTGTACTTGCAGCTTCTGGCGCGCCCCACGCTCTTCCCTCGATCACTCCAGGGCCTGGATACCCGCTCACCGCTCGCCGCCTCACGATCAGTTAACGCGTTTGGGTTGGAAGTCTCGTATTCCAGCATCGCGGACGTGCTCACAATGAAGGAGTACGCACAAGTCCATCCAATTAAGGAGTACCCGCACGCCCCCTGGTGGTGGCACGGCTGGCTTGGGACGTTGATGTCCGAGGTCGGCGAGGTGGGCTTGAAGCTGGCGATGGCCCTTCTTCTGATGGTGGCGATGCCAGCACACGAGGGCGTGTTCGCCAGGATCGGCCGCACGTCACTCCCGCTGTACCTCTTCCACCCGCACCTCCTCCGGTGGGTGCAGCCGCTCTCGCTCGCGGTCGTGCGTGCATGCTCCGGGAGCACCGCTGCTGTTGTCGCCGCGCAGCTGCTGCTGGTGCTCGGCTACTTGGCGCTGCTGTACACTGTGTTCATGTGGGGGAGCAATAGAGGCCTGGCGCTTGGAAAGGCGATCCTCTGTCTTTGTTGTTGCGTTGTAACTGTGTGCGCATGCGTTTAAGTTGGTAAAAATAGCCGTTCAGGGAGCGATACTGGTCGATGGCTTTATTCATTTTTTTCTCACTTGGCCCGCGCTGGCAAGTCATGGAGCATTCTTCATTGTCAAAAGAGGTCACGATCCTATCTCATATCCTGCCGATTTTCCTATTAGTTACTTAAGTAATTAAGAACATATCTCCGTGAGGAGCGGATGTATCACATATCCCTGAGAAGGGGCTTATGGTTTTAATACAATCTGGGCTACAACCTGCAGGGGGGTGTAAACTGCCACCTATGACCTACAGTACTCTGGGTGCACAATTCCTGCACCACCATGATGTATATCATCATACCTAAAAGGCTAGGCATGGGTGATGGGGTGGAAGATGATTATGGCTAGACAATAGCTAGGGCATGGCATCTCGGCAGAGAGTAACTCTCTGCAGAAGCAAAGCATGTCTAACTACTAATGCATCATCTGGTGTGGGTCCCATCACAGGCATACATGTTGTGAATTGCCACGTCAGCTAAGCCTTACTTTTCTACACTACCAGTTGCTCAGATAGTGCATGCCCTAGGCTGGGGTTGCTAGCTTGGGGTGCTGGGGCGGCAGGGGCGCCTGCCAGGGCTTGTGGTCGACATATATGACCGCCCCCCTAGCTCCAGTACACCGGCTTCTTCCCTGCTGCCTGCCGGAGTTGGAGGTAGGTCGGCCATGTAGCTCCTGTCGCCACTGTTGCTGCGTCAAGTCGTCGATCGTCCAGCGTGTAGGAGGTCCCTACAAGCCTCTTCACGATGCTTGAGGAACAGCATGCAGCTAGTGTTGCGAACCCGACCCTTGGTTAGGGCGCCACGTGCTCAAAGGTGAGCAGCAGCAGGGCCGGGCGGTCCAGCCTTGCCCCGCCAGCGGGTAAGGCAGATAGTCTCCACTGAGCTTGTGCTCACCTACATATCAAGGGCCATGGGGGCAAGAATTTTGTTCTCAAATGCCTTGGCAAGGGACTCGGAGTTCTCACCTTGCAGCAGGTCAAAGTGCTTGACGATGACGTTACGGCTGCGCTTGTCGAGCTTGCCCTCCTCGCGGAGGTCAAGCGTCTGTTGCTTGACGGCTGGGCGGCGATGGCGAAGGTGCTGGTGGTGCGTCGGTGGTTCATCAGCATGGCTGCGCCCAGGTCTGGGTGGGAGGCATGCCTCGCCGGCTGGGCCAGCCTGAGGGGCTGGCCGGGCGGCAAGGTACGTCCTTCACCGCCTGGGCAGTGAAGCCTGGGTGTTTTGCAGGCGCTCAATGGCGATGGCGTTGTCCAGTTGTCCTCAATGAGGCACTCATTGTCGATCTCGAGGAGCTGGGCAGTGATGGCGTCGGTGGTGGCGGTGGTGGCGGCGGATCGAGGCGAGGAGCTTGGAGGTGGCGGTGGACGTACCGGTGGTGGTCGAGGAGGAGAGTAGGCCGAAGCTCAGCATGCAGTCAGCGTGCCTCCCATGGCTGCCACATCTCACGGCGAGGGGGCCGTCACGTGCTGCTCGAAGCTAGTAGGCCTCCTTGAGGATGGAGCGAAAGCTGGTTTCGGAGATAAAAGTGGGATTGGGGGGCCAGATCAAGTTGGCGAGACAGCGACAGAGCGCCCAAGGAGGGAGCAGCTAGAAGGCAATGAGCTGAAGGCGGGGGCGAGAGTAGCTGGGCAGGGCTGGGCCGCTTTCAACGACCTTGCGGCCACTTGGCACAACTAATGAGATCGACGGTTGCGGGCGTGAACTTATTAGGTGCTGGCACAGGGCGAGCCAATATGGTGAATCGAGGCGCGCGTCCCGTTAAACCGGGGCGTGCCTGGATTTTCTTGACCTGATCTGCAGCGGCTGAGGTGACGTCAAAGTCGAATTCATCCCAGCTCGGCTCGTCAGGGGCCGATTCCTCAGGGCGACTGCGCTTGCTTGGGCTGAGTCAGGCAATGCCGATGGCGAGGCAGGGCCACCACTACTATAATGCTTGGCTTAGTGGCGCTGCCTTCCCCGGAGGGCGAAGCTGAGTACCTCATCGGGTTCTCCGTGGCATGCATGCCTTAAGTGCATGTTCACGCACTTACTAGCCGGAGCTGCCGACGTCACAGTTTTCAGGGCTCAGCGCAGCCCGGCCATGCGGGCTGCGTTGCGTAGTCTGAGGTGCGTTTGCTCGTCATTATTAATATTGCGTGATAGCTTCGGGAATTAAATACATTATCAGCGTGTGCATCTTAGAAAGACGAAGCGGTTGTGATATAGTGACGGCAAAAATTGGAGCCCAAACGTGAAAGTTTTGGCTTTGGGCGCCGCCGCCACTGAGCCATGGCAGTATCTGGTGGCTCGTGGCTCATGACATGCTCTCGTAGCTAGCCCTGTTAATTTAGACCTTTTCCGATGCAGGCCGGATAATTGTTGATCAAATGTAACTTTTTAGCCTAGATCCATGAACAGAGAGATAAGATATAGGTAGTCCTGATCGATATGACTACTAAGTATGAGCGCTTCAGTGTGAAGATAATGAGGGTGCAGGTGCCCTGGTGCACCTAGAGCAAGGGTAGCTTACATTCCCACCCTAAGTTTCAGGAAGTAGCCCAGAATGTATTAAAAGCCATATGCCCCTTCTCAGGGATATGTGCTACATGTACTCCCAACGGAGTTATGTTTCTAATTAATTAATTAATCAATGAGCGCTTCCGGCATCATCAGTCCGTCATGCAATTGAGTGAGGGCCGGTGATGCAGCAGCTCGATCCGTGGCTGAACCCAACGGGGCCACGACTGTATAATTAACAATGGATTATTATCGCGATAGACACAGTGAGTTGCTGGCCGACCTAGTGGTCCCAGCCCCGAATTCGAGCACCGCATTCACTCGACCCTCTCTCTTGCTTGGACTGCTAATTGCAGAACAAGAAGAGGTGGAAGGCGATTGTCCAGGCTCACACACCAGCCTCTGTGGGCAAGCCCCCCCCCCCCATTGAAGAGGAAGGGGCGCTTTGCTGAGTACTGAAAGTAGTTAGGGTTTTCTAGATTAGTTAGCTTAGAGTTAGACTAGTTCAGGTTGCGACTTCGCCCACCTCAATTAACCCATCCGGCAAGGGAATATGTGCTACATGATCTTCCAACGGAGTCATGTTATAATTTGATTTGATCGCGATAGCAGTTGGCACATTATTTATACTTACCATGGGCTATCGTGAGCTGCTCGTGGACACGTATTATGTAGTCAAGTGTTACGACCTGGCTCTGCGCCTCCTCCAAGACCCACGTACTGGATGGGTATTCCAAGAGCCTCGAATAACCTAGCTTACCTAAACTAACTAATCCGGTAGGAGGTGTAGCCTTATTCTGTGTCGAAGATCGTCAATTGAACTACTGACCAATGCTTTGCGATTATTCTGACCATACTGTGCCATTAACAAATATTAAACAATTAGACCGCAATGCAACAATTACACAATAACTCGGTCGGACTAGCAGCTGGGCAGGACGCTTCATTCCATGTGCACGAGATTCTGCGGGCCCGGTGTGGATGGGAACACCATCAAAGAACGCTCCGAAGCTGCCATCAGTGCAGCAGGCGCACAGACTGTGCTGCACATGTTTACCCGGGCCCGGCGACATGCGCTTCTTCCTGACCTCCACAACGTTCAGTTGGTGTGTTTCCAAACCTTGCTCCTCGCCTTCAGCTGGGCAGGCGTGTTGTCCCGTCATCCATGCTGACAAAGGTGGACATCCTTCAGCAGACGACGGGCCCTGATCACACGCCGCTTCAAGCGATTGTGCACGGATGCCATGGTAACGAGGATCAGGCCCAGAGGGCCAGGCAGTTGGCACGCTCAATGACAGCACTCGGTCAGTTGCGGAGCTGCAGCACTGACCCCAAAGAACTCCGAGCCTCGCAGGGCCTCGGTAAGTTGCAGGGCCCGATCTCGCGTTCTGATGCATGCCTACCTGATAGCCCTTGAGACACCCCTTCATGCTGTGCATCAAACAGCAATGAAAGGTACCTTCTCAAAAAGTTTGTACCCCGCGGTGACTTTCCCATCCGAGGCATGTGAATGAATGAATGTGGCCACATGCATGCCCTAGCTAGTTTACGCTTTTACGGCCTATAGTAGCTACATGTTCATAGCTAACGTCTTGTCTCAGCATACTACCGGATGTATCAGTTAGCTCAGCCTATGCACTCGACTGCCTAGCCCGAACATTTCAGCCTTCAATTTTCTTGTGTCAGCCAACGCACCCGCCATGTCACTCCCGCACACTCCAGCTTTAGTACACCCACAGTCAGTATATGCCAGACTCTCCCCGTGAGTAGTTGTGATTGCAGCTACATGGGCTTGCCTCCGCGCATGTGAGGGAAAACGGGCCGGTATCTCTGCCCCCTTCCAAGTGTGCAACATGCAGGGACGGTAAAGCACTATGCGAGCTCCGCGTGTCCCCAACGAGACCACGCATAATTAATCGATTGACTAATATTTAATGTGGCCACACGTTAGCCCGCACATTAGCTCAGTTGCATTGTTTCAGCATTAATTCATTAACTAATTAATCAATTAAACGCGTGCTCCCGTTGGGGAGTCACGGAGCATCAATTACCCCGATGGATGGATGGATGGATGAGGACACGCAATCCTACCGGTCTAATCTATCTACAACATCAAGCCAACTCTACTATATTCGATCTAAGCTCTCTACCCTAGGAGTCCTGTCTAGCGTGCTTCCTGCGTTTGCAAACATGCAGGCGCTTCCCCACGGGAGGGGGTCGTCCTCTATGACCTGGGCCCACTTGGCATTGTCCATCATCAGTACTCCAAATCACGGAGAGGCCTATAGGCCCCCCATGTCCTCTACTAGCTGTTCTTTGAAGGTGCGGGCCCCTTGCGGCGTCTATAGCATTGCGGGGCCCGGCCGGCCCACGTAAGAAGATGCCGTCCAGGCTGAGCTGGGCGCAGTCCCGCGGGGGGGCCACGTGATGTGTCTACCTGGTTGGTGCGAGCTAAGTGCCCTATACTAGCTGCAGGCACCGCTGCTGGTGATATATGGCATGCCGAGGTACAAGTCCTCACTGCGGACATGAGCAGCATTAACTAATTAATTAATAGACACGTGACTGCGTCACGTGAGCATAAGTCCTCAGTGGGAGGGGAACATGGGATGGAATGGATGGTATAAGCTATCTAGGTCCTAGTGACAGGGGTGTGGGCACCGCGGCCCGAATCGCTATGAATGCCATACTTGGTCACACGCGGAGCCCCCACAGGCTTGGGCCGGGTGGTCTCCTTCATCACTACTTGCCATCTATCCTTGCGCACCATCTGCCTCCATATTACAGACAAACCAGGAGGCTGCCCGGGGGTGAGCCCGTCACGTCTAGTGTAGCACATGTCCGGCATGCCGAGTCTATCACGAAAAGTCCACGGGTGGCGGCCCTGCCGCGCGCGGCCGGGGGCACGCCAGGTGAGGACATATCGCCCAGGCTGGGCGGGCTTGGTGCCAGCTAGTCT
Source organism: Mesostigma viride (assembly GCA_009746045.1). NCBI lineage: Eukaryota > Viridiplantae > Streptophyta > Mesostigmatophyceae > Mesostigmatales > Mesostigmataceae > Mesostigma > Mesostigma viride. Next base: position 5,682,333 of record RPFO01000667.1, on the reverse strand, counting down.
ATCTGATGTATCTACCTGATCTGTGCGGGCCAGGTGCCCGGCTAGGCCCAGGCGCCTGTGCCTAATAATGTGGGAAACATAGGGCAAATCAGCGTACAAATCCTCATTACTAATGTGCAAACCAAAGGGGATGTTAAGGGCCTTGCGCAGCATCTTGGTGACGGCGCCGTCGAGTCGTTGCTCCAGCTCCTGCATCAGTGTCCACGTCTCGGCGCCGTAGGTCAGCCTCGTCAGAATGACGACCTTGAAGAGGTCACGCTTGACGATCCGGGGTAGGGCGGGGTTGCTCCACCAGCGGCGGTGGTCATGGAGGTGCGCCCACGCCATGCCGATCCGTGTCGTCATGTCGTCCTCGCAGTCGGGAAGCCAACTGCCGAGCAGCTTGAAGCGGCCTGAAGGAGGGTAGTTGACCTCGGCATCGTCTAAGAGGCGGAGTGTGGGTGGGGGCCCTGCCATGCCGAGGGCCAGGGCCTCCGTTTTGGGGCTGATTTCTAGACCAACCGCCCGAGCCTCGAGCGCCAGGCAGTCCAGCCAAAGTTGGGCAGACTCCGGCTTCTCGATGAGCGTGATGTCGTCGGCATAAATGAGGTCAGCTAGTAAATTCTGCTTGTTAGTCGGCCCCCCTTCCCCAAGCTCGTTCGTGATCGCTAGGCCAGGGGCACGGCCTGCAATGCTAGCAAAGCGAGCACGTGCCTGGCGCATAACATAATCCACTACAATAATAAACAGGTACGGCGACAGGACGCAACCCTGCCAGACGCCGGTCTGCAGTGGGCATGGCGGGGTAATGCCGTGTTGAGTGCGCACCGAAGTGGTCGACCCCTCATACAGCGTGCGGATGACGGTAATCAGGGGAGTGGGGACGCGAGCGCGAGCAAGTACAGCCCATAGAGCGTCCCAGAGGACAGAATCAAAAGCCTTGATGAAGTCGACGAAGATCAGATTGCGGGAAACTCACCAGGTTGCAGGAGAGCGATTTCCTCGAAGAGGCGACGCGCGACGAAGATGGCCATGACGGTGTTGCGCCCAGGACGGAAGCCCATTTGACTTTCCCCAAGGTGACAGTCGAGAGCAGAACGAAGGCGGTTGAGGATCATGCGCATGAACAACTTAAGTGCGGCGCTCTGGATGCAGACTCCTCTGTAGTTGGCGGGGTCGTCAGGGGAACCTTTGTTTTTGTACAGCATAATACGGTAGCTGTGCTGCCACTCAGGAATCGGCGGCGCGTCGGCAAGCAGGATCCGGTTGCAGACGTCAAGCAGGAACCCCGTGAGCGCCGTCAGCTTAATCACCGGGGCTGGGAGCTGGTCAGGTCCAACGGCGGCATAGAAGCGGAGTTGCTTGGCGGCGGTGCTCAGCTCGAGCTCGGTGAACGGCGGGAGCTCGTTGGGGTCGGCCAGGGGTTCCGTCAGGGCTGGGTACGTGTAGTCCTGCTCTGAGCGGCGGGCGGCGTGGGCGGCGCAGGGACGTCCGCCGGTGCTACTGCCAGGCGTGCGGCCGCCAGAGGGCCAAGCGGCGGAGGCGGCGGGGGGGCGCCGAGCAGCCGGGACTGGGAGGAATACCACTGGTCGAGCTGCTGCTGCGGTGAGCCAGAGAGCGTCCGCGGCGCCGGCTGCGCGCCGCCGGCGGGCCGTTGGGCGTGACGCAGGCGGGTCCAGGCGTACTTGCCGTGCTGGTCCTTGAGGTAGGCGAAGTACTCGCCGACATGAAGGTCCTCCTGCTCCTTGGTCGCCTGCCGGATGGCCGAGTGGTAATCGGCTTTGAGGCGGGCGTAGCGGGCGGGGTCGCTGTTGTCGCGCAGGGCTTGCCGGGCCTGGATGACGGCGGGGAGCCGGTGCAGGCTGGTGAAGCGGGGCGGGCGGCGGGGGGGCAGTAGGGCCCTGGCCGCGGGCAGCTTGTCAGCGAGGTGCCGAAGGGCCGATGCCGGGCCGGCTGCGAACAGCTGGGCGTGGCTGGCCGGGATGTCCAGCGCGTCGACGAACGCCTCGTTGGGGGCGTGCTGACATCCACCAGTACCCGGTGGTAGCGTGGCGTTGGCGTCCAGCAGCAGAGCGAGGTAGTTGCGACCAGGGATGCCGTTCGCCAGGTTCTCCAGCGCTGCAAAGAGTCCTTGCGGTCTTGTTAATTCTGGGTGGCCGGAGTGGGGTGCGTAACCAACGCCCACCGTCAGGGCGTAGGTCGAGTGGCCCTCCATCGAATGAAAAGTGGCCACGAGGAGCCGAGCGTTGACCAGCTGGGGTTCGCCCATGTGGCGTACCGCGAGCGGGGAGCAGAGGAGACCGACGCCCCCGTTCTCGGTGCCGTCGCCGCCTCCGTATAGTAGAACCGCCAGCCGTCGATGTCGTCAGCAACAAGGGCAGTTGATCCGCGGGCCGATGCAGTGCGCCTGTGTTCTTGGATTCCCAGGATGGCGATATTATTGTCGATGCAGAAACCAATAAGATTGGAGACTCGATGGCACTGACAGTCGTCACTGCGCAGGCAGTGACAGCGGTCAGCGTCGGGCTGGAGCGTGCGGGCGTTGAAGGTGGCGATGACCAAGGGCGCGCGTTGACCGAAAAGGGGGGTGCAGGCGGGGGTGGGGGCGGAGATGGAGCAGGGTGGTGATGGGGGTGGGGGTGGAGGTGGTGGGGTAGGGGGGGCGGGTTGGGGACTTATGCTTTCAATCACCGTTTCGATTCTTCCTGCCAACGCGTCGAGGCGACGCCGACGGTTGGCTCGGGTGGCCAGGTAGAATGAGTCTGCGTCTGTGCACACGCATAAGAAATGCGTGCAGTCTGAGGAGGTTTCGGAGGCGGCCGCGCGAGGCGGGGCGAACCTGGCTCACTGCCGACCCGGTGCTCTCTGAGCAGCATAGCCTACTCTAAAAATGGATCGATCGCAGCATGTTGGGGCCCGCGCCGTCCAGCTTTCTGGCAAGGTCGGCAGTGAGGGTCCACGTCTCGGCCCCGAACGTAAGAACAGGGAGGACAGGTCCTGTTTCAGCATGCACATATGCAATTATACCGCTACTTATTAATTGCAGCAACGCCGCGACCAGTGGCCCGACTACATCCGCCACAAGACCAACCCCGAGAAGCCCCAAGTGTACTGGCGGGGCGGGGACCTTGCAGCCCCCCGGCCGGGCGCTCCCCCGGAATAGAGCACTCAAGCTAACTTTGTCTAGATGGGGGCAATCGATTATGGGATAGCTTAGGCATTACAGCACTTGGAATAATATTAGCGCACAGCGCTATAGTACCTTCATATAGCTCTGACACCTTGTGGCCATCAGCTTGCGCCTTAGCCGACGTCTTGAGCCCACCTCACCTTTGTAGCATAAGCTATGCGCCAGCCTACCTATGGTATTACATGGTTGTATTGCACCCACAGCGTCATGGGCCCCAGCACCATATGCTGTGGAGAGAGCGCTCTATGGCCTGCCCACTTGCGGCAGTGAGAGAAGCTAGGGCGCCCTCCCTCGATCCGTCTCGGTGTGTATATAGGGTTGAAGGTTCCTTTACTCTGTTTTGGCACCCACGTGACGCAGTAACATGCATTAATTTCACATGCATTAATTACTTGCACCCATGTTTGTGCCTCAGTACGTGCTGTGGGTTGGCAGAGCATGCAAGTACTCTGTTGTCAGCCCCGGCCCAGCAGTAACACACTGGCTACATTGGGCGCCCTCCAGCTCCTTGTTGTTTATTAGTTTAGGGTGAAACGGCTGCATACACCTTCGACCACTGGTATATCCTATGACGCGCAATCATTTCTAGCCTCCATGAATTAATCCTCCATTAATAGACACGTGACTGCGGACGTCACGTGAGCATAAGTCCTCAGTGGAAGGGGAACATGGGATGGAATGCCTCCATGCCTTTGTACAAAGCTTCTTACAATATTTTCGTTACTGTACATGCTGCATAAATATGAAACAAAAGTAAAGGCTTCACTCGGTGAGCCCGATGGTTGCGCAGCGTCAGCCCCAGGGAACTCCTAAGGGCAGCGTCCCCCCACAGCTACATCAATGGGACAACAAAGCGGTCTAGGACTAGAACAGGTTTGTTAACTACAACAAAGGCATGCTTGAGCTTCCCATGGTCCATTTCCAACAGGATGAGGTTGCCTTGCGACGCTGCAGTCCTCACACGTCAAGGCCCGAACAACTTGGGACCATGAGAGTACCATGCTGATGCACCAGAAAGGTCACGGCCCCAGGAAGTGAATGTCTGAGAGCTGGACCAACGCTCAGTGCTTGACATGCCCCAGCAGCAGATCAAGGAGCTAGTTGCCCGGAACAATGGGAGGCAGTGGTGGTGCCAAAGCCCCTTCGAGGGCCAGTTGCATGCCACATCGCTACCCTTATGGCACTACTACTTGTCCCATTGAGAAACTAGGCAGAAGGCTATGTATAGACTCTTGAAAACGAGTGCGCTCTGGGGATAGTGCCCCATGTCCAGTAGTTGTTGTGGCTATGTATAAGACCCCTAAACCGTAGAGTGGGGAGCGTGCAAAATGGTCAAGGTCACGATGCCACTGGGAAGCGGCCCGTCGGATGGCCCGCCGGCTTGCCCCCCTGACCATCATCCCCCGCTGTCGCCCCCAGATCCTTCTCCAGCTTGCCCTCTTCCTTTCCCTCGCCCGACCCTGCGCCGCCACTCCCCTCTGTTGATCCGTCTCCTGACTCCGGCTTGACCTCGGCCCCCTCGGGCTTGGCCGACTCGGCCCCATCGGGCGCGGGCGCAGCGCTCCCCACGCCGAATCCCATGCGGTACTTGTCGTAATTGCTCATCTCGGCCGACGTGTACGGCCGCGCGCCCATGATGGCGATCATGTCGTCCTGCTGGACGACTTCCTTGAGGAGCAGCGTCTGCGCGAGCTTCTCGATCGAGGCCTTGTGCTGGCGCACGAGGGCGAGCGTCTTCTTGTACGCGGCGTCCACCATGGAGCGCACCTCGGCGTCGATGAGCTGCGCGGTGTCGTCCGAGTAGGGCTTCTGGAATTCCGACCCGTTCGACCCGGGGGGAAAGGAGAGGAGGCCGACCTTCTCGCTGAAACCGTAGACCGCCACCTGTGGAGTATGAGGGGACGGATGCCAGCGGGAGGGGATGGCAAGCCAGCAGGAGGGGATGCCAGCAGGAGGGGTTGTCAAGCCAGCAGGAGGGGTTGCTAGCAAGCAGCGCACGGGCATGATGAAATGCCATGCAGCGAGGAGGGATGGCCCCCATACGTGGATGACACGAGCAGCACAAGAGGAAGCAATAAACAAGAGGAAGTGCTTGCGAGAAGTGGATGGAGCCCAGCAGTGACGCAAGAGAGTGTGTGTTTGTGGGTTACACCTGTTTAGGCCTGAGGGTTTGAGCCTGTGCGCAGTGCTAGAAACAAATACAGTTAAACTTGTGGGTGCCGCACATGATACAAGCGGTCGCAGTAGTGAGCCACCCTAGTGAGCAGCCTGGTGAGCAGCCCAGTGAGCAGCCTATTGAGCAGCCTAGTGAGCAGCCCAGTGAGCCTAGTGGCGTAGCAAGCGACACGAGGGGGCGTAGTCGTGAGCACAATATTAATTACCTACCCACAACATTACACCAACCTCTCTCCCACCTCCTGGTCAAGCCATGGCCAAGCCAACAAGATCAACCACAGGTAAGACTAGCCCACGTACGCGGCACGAGTATGTCGGTCACCGCCATACGCATGCAACACAGCCACAGCCACAAACACAAACAACACGCAAACAGTACGCGGGCATTTCTATCCACATTTTATAGGCCATACAACCCCCCTTCTTCACCTGCGCATACCCTACCCACACAACCCCAATTTCTTACCGGCACAAGCTCCCCACCGGCACAAGCACCCCTCCTTCCCTGAAACATTTATCAAACCCGATTAAAAAAAAAAAAAAAAAACAATTTCAACAAGGAAACTTAAAAACCTGCTTCCCCCCCTCCCCCCTTCTGTACCTGCGCATCCCCCCTCCCCTCTTTCCCCCCTTACCTGCGCGTATGCCAGCTTCGTGACCTTCTCCAGATCATTCTGAGCGCCGGTGGATATCTTGCCCAGCAACACCTCCTCGGCCGCACGCCCCCCCAGCGTCATGCAGATCCGGTCCTCCAGCTGCTCGCGCGTCGCCAGCAGGTTCTCGTTTGGGAGGTACTGCGCGAACCCCAGCGCCGACGTTCCCCGGGGGACTATCGTGACTTTGAGAAGAGGCTCCGCGTGCTCCAGGAACCAGCCCACCACCGCGTGCCCGGCCTCGTGGTAGGCCACCGTGCGCCGCTCCTCCTTGGACACAACCTTGTTCTTCTTCTCCAGGCCACCGATCACGCGGTCGCACGCGGCCTCAAACTCCGCCATGCCCACGACCAGCTGTGGAGAGAGGAAAGGGGGAGAGAAGGGGGAGAGAAGGGGGGGAGAAGGGGGAGAGGGGGCGAAGAGAAGGGGAATGGGGGCGCAATTTGTGGGGCAGTAGAGACGCATGAGTATCAGAAAAACATGCGGTCGAAGTATCGCGCGTTCGACGGTATCAGCGGAAGTTGGGTGGGTGGGGCAAGAAGTTGTCCAGCCCCTCCTCCCCCCCCCCCCCCCCCCCCCGCGTTCCCCTTGACTCTCCCCATGGAGGCGCGTGAATGAATGAATGAATGAATAAATGAATGAATGAATGAATGAATGAATGAATAAATGAATGAATGAATGAATGAATGAATGAATGAATGAATGAATGAATGAATGAATGAATGAATGAATGAATGAATGAATGAATGAATGAATGAATGAATGAATGAATGAATGAATGAATGAATGAATGAATGAATGAACGAACGAACGAACGAACGAAAAAACGGACGGACGGACGGACGGACGGACGGACGGACGGACGGACGGACGGACGGACGGACGGACGGACGGACGGACGGACGGACGGACGGACGGACGGACGGACGGACGGACGGACGGACGGACGGACGAAGAACGAATGAAGAACGAACGAACGAACGAACGAACGAACGAACGAACGAACGAACGAACGAACGAACGAACGAACGAACGAACGAACGAACGAACGAACGAACGAACGAACGAACGAACGAACGAACGAACGAACGAACGAACGAACGAACGAACGAACGAACGAACGAACGAACGAACGAACGAACGAACGAACGAACGAACGAACGAACGAACGAACGAACGAACGAACGAACGAACGAACGAACGAACGAACGAACGAACGAACGAACGAACGAACGAACGAACGAACGAACGAACGAACGAACGAACGAACGAACGAACGAACGAACGAACGAACGAACGAACGAACGAACGAACGAACGAACGAACGAACGAACGAACGAACGAACGAACGAACGAACGAACGAACGAACGAACGAACGAACGAACGAACGAACGAACGAACGAACGAACGAGCGGACGAACGAATGACTGGATGACGGGATGACTGGATGACTGGATGACTGGATGACTGGATGACTGGATGACTGGATGACTGGATGTTGGATGGCAGAATTAGCCAACTTGGGTGGCAGAAGTAGCGTAGCGAGCAGCAGAGAACAACCGAGGGAAAGTAGCGCAGCGTAGCCGGCGGAAGAAATCAGGAACACCGGTAGACCAATTGGCGAAACAGGTGATAGAACCAGCAGACGTTGGCAGCCAAGAAGAAGTAGCCAAGTGGGCAGCAGCAAGCAAAGTGGGGTGAAGGGTTTATGGGGAGAAGTGGGGGCAAGTGGGGGCAAGCGAGGAGAGGTCCCACTTGGGTGGCAGCATCAACCAGGTTGGGCGACAAGAGAAGTGCCAGGGATGAAATTATTGGCAATGCGGGTGGCCGAGTTAGCCTTGAGGGCAAGGAAAGCAGCGCAATTGGCAGCAGAACTATAAATATGACAGGGAAAAAGAGCATGTCGAGAAATACGTTAAAGACAGGCGGGCAGCAGAATTAGCCGCATAGATGGACGGCGGAAATAGAACAGGCATTTATTGGATGGCAACTACAAACGAGCCAACCTCCCCACCGTGTCCGTAGCATCGCTATCAACCCACAGAATGCGACTCGAACGCCGCAATCCCACCTTGCACGCAGAACGCTACAACGCTGTTAGCCCACCTTGCCCTTATTCGCATCTTTATCAGCCCACGGAACGCCATTAGCCCACCTTGCCCTTATCATCAACGCAGCGGGATGCCACTAGGCCATTTGATTGCCCACCTAGTCCTCGTTTAAGCAGTACGTAACCAAAAGTACCAAGTGCCAAGTACCAGGTACCCACCTTGCTTCTTCAGTAAGTACCGAAAGGTTACAAGTACCAAGTACCCACCTTGCCCTCGCTTCAGTAGGTACCAAAAAACTACCACTCAGTACCCACCTAGCCCTCGCTTATTCAACAAAGTACCAAGTGCCCTTCCTCAGTAAGTACCAAACAACTAGCAAGGAAGCCGTGCCCACCTTGTCCTTGCGCGCGGCGATAAGCGCGGCCTCATTGACCACATTGGCGATGTCGGCGCCCGCAAACCCGGGGGTGAGCGCAGCCAGTCGCTGCGAGTAGTATTCCACCTCCTGTCATGGGGAAAAGATGTTTACATCGCATTCCTTTCGTAATTAGAGGGGAGACTGCTTGGTCGCTGCGAGTAGTATTCCACCTCCTGTCACACAGAAAGGATCGAGGAGGTGACCAGCATACCGAGACGATCAATGAGGCAAGACAACCAGCATCCGCCGAAGGTATTTATATCGAATTGCTTTTGTGATCCGAGAGGCGAGTAGTCGGTCATCACACGAGTTGTAATCCACCGGCTGCCATGCAGAAAAGGTATTGATACTGCACTGCTTTCATGAGTATATAGAGCAAACCAACGTAGTTTTTTGCTGCGATACATATTCCACCTCCTGACTAGCATGATTAAAGAACAGGTTTACAGCATCGCTTTGGTGAATACAAGGGCAAGCACAGAAGATGTTTACAGCATCGCTTTGGTTGGTAAACGGTTAACACACTAGTGAATCGGTGCTAGCGCTCCACTCCACCTCCAGAGCCACAGGGAGAGAATGTTAACATGTAACAGGGTAAGCGGATCACAGGCTCGCATGCTGCAAGTACTACACCTCCTGCCCACAGTGAATAATGGGGAATGGGGAACGGAATAAGTAAATGAAATCCCCACCTGTTGCCAACAGTACTTCACCACAACAGCGACTAGCTAGGTGCTTGGATCCCCAACCAAAAGCAACAATAAAACACCCATCTCATCCAGTGCCATCTTCTCCCACCATGCTGGTATCTTTGCGTCAAGCCCTATGGCACGCCGAGGAGTCCTTCCATCGCCGTCTCCAGCGCGAATGTCTCCCAACAGATACTTACCGTTGAAACGCAGGAGCGAGGGGTAACAAGTATGTGTTTGCAATGAAACACTAGCGACGCATCGGGTTTCCTAGTCACCACACCAAATGCGTACTAGCCTCGTCCACAACGGATTTCTCTGACCCTCGGCATCCCCAAACCATTAATCACCGTCAACTATTCACCGATTTTGCTAATCACCTTATCCAACGCCTTAGTAAAACAAACGTTACCAAACGACTTCTAAAAAACGCCGCATCAAACCCCTACTCACCTTGTCCAGCGCGACGGTCTCACCCAACAAATTTAATAATGATACCGTGACCCCGAAGGGGGGGGGGGGGGGATATTGACAGGGTGTCTGTACTCACCATGTTCAGCGCGATCTCCACGCACGGGCATACTATTCAACAGTATCAACGAAGAGAATGGAGTCGGATAGAATCTCCTAATCGATGATACCGAGCCCCTACTCACCTTGTCCAGCACGGTCTTCTCACATGGGCATACTATTTCTACACTATCAACGAATAGAGTAGAGTCGGCTAGAATTTCCTAATCGATGATACCGAGCCCCTACTCACCTTGTCCAGCGCGATCTTCTCCAGGTAGATGCGGAAGATCTGTTCTCTTCCATTTATGTCCGGCCGGTCGATCGAGATCTGGCGGTCGAAACGGCCCGGCCGCAGCAGCGCCTTGTCGAGGATGTCCGGCCGATTGGTGCCCGCGAGCACCACCACGCCCGATGTGGTCGAGAAGCCGTCCATCTCCACCAGCAGCTGTCACCAGTGGGAAGAGACGGAGAATAAGGATGGCACATGATGGGAAGGGTGTCATTATAATATGGGGCAAAGAAAAGAGGCAACGCTGCCCTACCCGTCAAACCCAAAGGCCACAAGGTAGGGCAAAAGAGATGGGCTAATACGATGAGCACAGGGTGACCCATCGAGGGCACCGGTAGAGGAGCCGTCCATTTGAACTAGTACTCGTCACTGGTACTTTCGCAAGTGCTTGTCACGGGTACTTTTCACTAGCACTCGTCACAAATACTTTCGTCAGTACTTGTCACGAGTACTTGTTACGGGTCACTAGTACTTGTAACGGGTACTTTCACTAGTACTTGTCACGCGCACTTTCACTAGTATTTGTCACTCCTGGGAAGAGAAGAGCTGCAAGGGCGGGTCGATACCATGGATCACCCGGTCAATAAGGTGGGGGCAAAGGCAATGATACCGACAAGGTGAGAACCATAATCTTAGTAACAATATTGATAGTATTACTACTAGTCATAGTGATGTCGTTAGTAAAAGCAATAATAATCATGATAGTACTGATAATATCGGGGTTCTTTGAACGGAGTTTCTTCTATACGTGAATGCGGGAACAAGAGGCCGCTGGATGAGCGGCTTATAGGTCGTAGTGTTTACTCGTAGCTGTTTGGCTAGAGCTTTTGTGATTAGTAGATGCAATATAGTGCATGGTTGAAAAATGAATTAAATAAAATGTGCGTTCCGCGCTTGGGTTGATTATACCCGGGCGGAACGGGGCGTGAGGTGCAGTGCCCCTGAAAAGAACAACCTACGCATTATTTAATACTAGCCGTGCAGATTCGGGATATTCTACCCCCGGTCTGTACGGTTAGCGTCTTACTAGCATCCACTAAACATAAGGGTTTAATGACGTCAGTTAGCTAGGGATAAGGGAGGTTTTGCGACTAAAAGCCGCTCTGGCTGGTTTTGTCGGCCTCTTTCTTTGCTCGTTGTCGTTGCGGCGGCAGCCGCAGCTATGGGTGCTGCGGAGCAAAATCCCAAAAGCACTGGTTGCACTGGCCACTTGGCCAGTGGTGAGACTTCCAGTTGTTAACCGGCCAGGCGTAGTTCCTCGCTCGGTTAACTAAAAGAAAAGAAAATGATTACCTCCGGTCCGCACCTTTTCCCCAGCTTGGGGTCTTTGGTGGGCCGGAGCCCGGATGCCGTGACAGGTGCTCAACTGTCGCTTGGTCGGCCCAGTGCGCGAGCTGGTGCTCCGTACCTGGGGATGCTTGCACCCCGGGTTGGAGCCGGATGGCTGGCACTGGCGACCCGTGTCTCGGTCCGCGGCCTGCGGCTTTTTCTTCGGAAATTGCTGCTGGCCAGCAAACTTTGCAATTGCCTTCCGCCGAGGGGGGGGTGGTTGGGGCTGGGGACGGCGATGGGAAAAGCGCCTAAGCTAGAAATTTTTTCCCCACGCATAGAAACCTCGGGGGGGAATGCGGTCTTGGCTGAACGGACTCTCGTTCAGCCAGGTGCCTGGGGCTGTGGCCTCGGGCATCCGGGCTGGCGGGGCCTGGGCTAGGTCCACGTTTTTTCTCGAAGCACCCCGGGTCTATGGGGAGACGGCCATAGCGGTACCGACTCGGGGCCCCGAGAGGGGTCATGATAGGCTGGCCGTGCGCAATCGCAGTGCAAATGCGCTGGGCCTTTTTGGGCCTGGCCATGCATCCACAGCCGCCGGGCACACGCCTCCCGATGTGGGGGGGCTCCCGTTTTGCGGCAGGGCGGTCACTTGTGACAACGAGCAAGGTGGAGTGCGGCTTCAAGGGAAAGCCAGGGCGGGGGTGATTGGGCAACGTACTTCATGAAGGGCCTTGAACGGCGTGCCTCCGGGCATGTCAATTAGTGTCACATGTATGCTTCCACTTATTGTTTTAATGAAGATGCTGGTTTTTGTGGGAGCTACGTGGGACATGAATCGGGGTTCTTTGAACGGAGTTTCTTCTATACGTGAATGCGGGAACAAGAGGCCGCTGGATGAGCGGCTTATAGGTCGTAGTGTTTACTCGTAGCTGTTTGGCTAGAGCTTTTGTGATTAGTAGATGCAATATAGTGCATGGTTGAAAAATGAATTAAATAAAATGTGCGTTCCGCGCTTGGGTTGATTATACCCGGGCGGAACGGGGCGTGAGGTGCAGTGCCCCTGAAAAGAACAACCTACGCATTATTTAATACTAGCCGTGCAGATTCGGGATATTCTACCCCCGGTCTGTACGGTTAGCGTCTTACTAGCATCCACTAAACATAAGGGTTTAATGACGTCAGTTAGCTAGGGATAAGGGAGGTTTTGCGACTAAAAGCCGCTCTGGCTGGTTTTGTCGGCCTCTTTCTTTGCTCCCCACCCACCCACCCGTGTCTTGGTTGCCTCTAGGGCAACGTACTTCATGAAGGGCCTTGAACGGCGTGCCTCCGGGCATGTCAATTAGTGTCACATGTATGCTTCCACTTATTGTTTTAATGAAGATGCTGGTTTTTGTGGGAGCTACGTGGGACATGAAGTGATATTAATAACGATAGTCTTAGAAAGGTGTCAGGTTACACGCCCGCCTATATTGACCGCATGCTCTCGCTCATCACGGCCTAATGAACGGCCCCCCTCATAACAGAGTAGGCATTTCCACCCACCTGGTCAAGCGTGCTCTCTCATGACTTGCTGCCGGATTAAGTCTTGTACTCCATCCTCCCTAACAACGTCGCATGCTCCACCCACCTGGTTGAGTGGGTTCTCTTGCTTGCGGTTGCCTAACAAAAGCCCAAGTCATTACCTGCGACTTCACGAGACAACGGGGTACCTCAGATACCCCTTGGCACTAGTGTTGCCCTCACAAGTAAGTAAGTAAGTAAGTAAGTAAGTAAGTAAGTAAGTAAGTAAGTAAAGTAAGTAAGTGAGTAAGTGAACCCCCCGGTTGCCCTCATACTCGTACCCCATCCCACCCTGGCATCCTCCACCCACCTGGTTGAGCGCGCTTGTCATTGCTTACTGACCCCCCATTTTCTATTCCTCCTCGAACACTTCATGCTGACAATCTCACTTCATGTCGACTTCCTAAACCCACCTGGTTGAGCGTGTTCTCCCGTTCGTCATTGCCGCCCGCAAACCCCCCCCGCCCGCGCGCCTTGCCGATCGCATCGATCTCGTCCACAAAGATGATGGAGGGCGCGCGGCTGCGGGCCTGCGCGAACAGGTCGCGCACGCGCGAGGGGCCCACACCCACAAACATCTCCATGAAGTCGCTCCCGCTGTGTGCGGGGGAGGATGGGGATCACGTGGGTGAATGGTGAAGGCCGCCACGAGCAAGGATAGGGGCAGGAGGAATACGGGCACAAGGAGCCAAGGGCAGATATCTAAGATGTGAGATAAGCGCTCAAGTTGTGAGATAAGCGCCCAAGTGATGAGATGATAGCACTGTCCATGCCCACACACATTGCCATCTACGCGAAGTCGGTCCTGCTGCATTGCGTAGGTGCATGACGACAGCAATAAAACCAAAGGGCATGCTATAAATATCAACAGCACAAACCGTGCGTTGAATACAACATTTTCCTAATCCATCTAGGGGTTGACTTGCCAAGCCATGACCTTCCCTAGTCTGACTAGACCCCTTGGTCACTATACTGGTCACTACAACGCTTGGGCGGTTGCCTTGCCAAGCCGTAGTTAACCAGCCCAACATGAGCACTCCAACATCCGTTGCCGAGCATTCTCGACCTGGCCATTTGTGTGCGGTTACGGATGGCTGAGCATTCTCACTAGGACAACTGGGGACGGCACACGGCTTCCTGGGAACGTTCGTTGGGGTTATCCCAACCTGGCAACGTTGCTTCTTCGACACACTATCCTCTCAGTCAACACAAACCGATGCGTTGCCCTTCGCTGATGACCAGGAGTGCCACATATTGACTGCTTGAAGACACCAGTACGCAGAAGGATGAACCCCCCACCACCGATAAAGAAACCCCCCTAGAAGCCACGGCCTGCCCTTTACCTGATTGCCAGGGAAAGGATAGGAAGGTCATGGGATCACAGGTACATGGCATCCAAAAAGGGGCTGACTTGAGCTGACAGGGATCTGACTTGACCGAGGGGGAATCCCTTGCCAGCCATACACACCTGATAGCCATCCACGCCCCTGGCTAATCCTGCATCGTAAGCAGCGATAACTCAGCCACGGTCACCAAGCTCATCCTAGGTTCTTCATCCATTTACTCTCAAGCCAACCCTGGCTCTAGGCTTTGCGAGTGCCACCCCTTGACCAGGGGTCGGCTGGCCCGCATCCAGCTCACCCGATCTTCTGTATGCTTGCCAGCCCCGAGCTCACCTGATGGCCAGGAATGGCACGCCCGCCTCCCCCGCGGTCGCCTTGGCCAGGAGCGTCTTGCCCGTGCCTGGCGCCCCCACGAGGAGCGCACCCCGGGGGATCTTGGCCCCCAGATCCTTGTACTTGCCAGGGTTCTTGAGGAAGTGCACAAACTCCATGATCTCTTCTTTGGCCTCGTCGCACCCCGCGACGTCCTTGAACGTGACGCGCGCTTTGTCCTTGGGGTCAACGATGTTGATCGACGCCTTGCCGACGTTGAAGATCGACCGGGCCCCTCCCGCGCCACCGCCACCGCCCATCCCACCCACGCCCCCCTGGACCCGGCGCAGGAAGAAGAGGAGGGCGCCGAGGCCTACCAGGGTGGGCAGCAGGGAGGTGAGCTCGGCGAACCAGCGCATCTTCTGGACGTAGAGGACGGGCACGTGGTCCATGGGATCGCGCCCGATTGCGCTCTGGACCTCCTCCAGCTTGCGCTCAAACATCTCCACGCTGGCGGTTGGTGCGTTGGGGGGTGGGTTGGGGGTGGGAGTGGGGTTGGGAGGGATCGAGTAAGGACAAAAGTAATGAAGAGAGGTTCCTCCAGCTTGCGCTCAAACATTTCCACGTTGGGGGGAACATTTTATCAATATAATAGCAGGGGGGGGGGGGGGGGGGGGGGGGGGAGGGGGCCCTGGAAGTGACTGAATAGGGAACGAATAGGGCATGAACAGAGGTAACTCGTTAACCCACCCGTACTCATTAACCCCCTCATAAGGGCTCCAACATCTCCACACAGTGAGTGGAGGGAGGATATGAAATAAACATTTCCTGACAAAAGCTCTCGACGCCAAAGCGAGAGTGAAAGGCTAGTGAGCTGCTCAGCGCTCAAACATCTCCGCGGTAAGGGGGCCGGGAGAGGAGGGATGGAATAGGGGAACCCAGCAGCTGTATGGTGCATAAATAAGAGTTATTGGGCCACGCTAAAATATCTCCACGTGAAGGGGTGGAAAGGGAACCAAGTGGGGGTGTCAACAGGGAGACGGGATAAATAAAAGTACCTATCGATTAGATCTCAAACATCTCCACGTACTTTTCGATCGGCGCTCAAACATCTCCTCACAATACTAGCTCACGGCACAGCCCATCGGAGCCACCAACCTGCCGATGTTCAGGAAATACTTGCACACCGATGGCCCATGGTGCGCCGGCCCGGACACGTCCCCCCCCAAGGGGATCGAGGCCCCATCGTCCCTGGCAGGGGCGCCGCTGCCACCCCCAGAGGCGGCGTCTGCCCGGAAGTCCCTCTCCCCCGGGTCATCCATCGCATCCGTCGACCGGCTTCCGATCCCTGGAAATGATGAGCCACCGCCAGCGAGGACACTTCCGGTTCTGGAGGGGGTGGAGGCGGAGGAGAAGGTGCCGGCAGTTGTGCTGCTGCCCCCCGCGGCGTGTCCACCGTCCAGGGAGTCGAGGGCGGCGGGGGTGGCGGCGCCGGGCTTCACGTAGATTCGCGCGACGGACCGGTTCACGACCTTGATGTTGTCAACGACGCCCGCGCCCAGCAACCACTTGAGGTCCTGTTGGGGGGAGTGTGACGGGGGGTGGTAGGGGAGTCGTTGGCACAGAGGAGTGGTCGGGAGTCACAAATATGAAGAGGACGACGCCCGCGCCCAGCAGCCACTTGGGGTCCTGATTTTAAAGGCAGGAGGGAGATCGGGCCGTCACGAATAATAATTAGAGTGGATACCAGAACCATGAGCTGAAGATGAACCATGAGCTGAAGCTGACAACCATGAGCTGAAGCTGACAACCATGAGCTGAAGCTGACAACCATGAGCTGAAGCTGAACCATGAGCTGAAGCTGACAACCATGAGCTGAAGCTGACAACCATGAGCTGAAGCTGACAACAACGAGCTGAAGCTGACAACAACGAGCTGAAGCTGACAACAACGAGCTGAAGATGAAGAACGAGCTGAGATGAACAAGAACAATACGCAGGCATTCGAGGTCTTCTTCTGGGGCAGAGGGGAAATGCAATCGTACAAATACAAATTGGCCATTGGGGATGAAACGAGGGATAAGAGGCCTTGAACCCTGTGGACAAAACCGAGTATACACGCAGACATTCGAGGTGCTGTTGCAGCGCACAAAGGGAGGAGCGTGGTGACACGAGGGAGAAGAGGACGATAGCAGCAGCGCAGTAGGAGGAGGGTACGGGCAACGCTATGCAGCGTGACGACAGAAGCGCGATGAATACACGCGAAGTCTGCGTCATGTGAGCCAAAGTCCTCAGCTGGATATGGGGAAAAAAAATGGGATGGAGTGTGAAGATGACCAGGAAAAAGAGATGATCGGGGAAAAGAGGGGAGGATCGATGCGAGAGATACCGGGACTCTGCGAGTAGCATACCAAGGGGGTGGTACAACCAGCACCAATGGACGCGCAGCATGGTAGGAGCTGCAGTGGGGTAAGAAAGTTAAAGCCCCCTCGTATATATATGTTAATTGAGAATGATATATATATGAGAATGAAAGATATATATAGCCCCTATGATAGTAGGGTACTTGAGTGGGGTCCTAACCCCTATAACACCGTGATGACAACAACAATCCTTTTATAGAAAGAGGGAAATAGTCCTCTCCTCTTCGACAGTATACCACGTTTTCTTTTATACCTCTCAGGCAGACCGCTCACTGGGCGCTCTCCTCCTACTGCACGTCACACTCCAACAACATACCCACAGCCACCACTACCAGGCATTAAACTATCGCGATACCGTGCAGTCATCGCTATCCCCTTCTCAGGGATATGTGCTACATATACTCCCAACGGAGTTATGTTCCAATTCCATTCAAAACCGTGCAGCCACTAGAACTGAACCACGTAGCCAATAGCCCAGATTAATTAATTATCACGTAGACTGAGTCACGTGGGTACCAATGAAGGAACCTTCAACCCGTATACACAATGAGAAGGAGGGAGGGCGCCCTAGCTTCTCTCACTGCCTCAAGTGGGCAGGCCACAGAGCGCTCTCTCCGCATCATGGTGCGGGCGCAACTGTGGGTGCAATAAAGCTTCAGCATAACAAAAGCATGGCGGATGCAGTAAGGCTGCCCCGGCTATGGTCCAGAGCCCACAGATAGGCTTGGAACGCATTTAGAGGTACCGAATTGGGAGAATATAAAGGCCTCTCCTGGAGCCTAAGGGTTGTTAGGGGCATCCCCAGGGTTCACCCACAGCCCCCAGATACATGCCAGATATACTATGGTTGACAGGACCGGTATATCCCGACAGAGCCCACTTGCCTGGAAGCTGATCTCCTGCTGCGCGTCGCGCTCAAAACACATGCCCACAGCCACCACTACCAGGTACACTATGGCCCAGGATGACAACAGCCCCCCCCTCCCACGGGTGTGCCCACTTGCCTGGAAACTGATCTCCTGCTGTGCGTCGCGCTCAAAGAGCATGGGCAGGCCGAACATGAGTCCCAGGATCATCATCGAGGTGATCATCGAATGGTAATCCGTCGCTTGCTGGCCCGCGGATGAGGTGGAGGAATCGGCTCCGGGGATGTGCGCGTCCTTCTTAGCATCTGGCAGACCCCGCGCGGGTGCCCCGGGGGGGGGGGGATTCCGGGGCGAAGATATTTGTAGATAGGTGCATTTTGATAGTAGCAGCCAAATGAACAAAACCGAAGATATTTATAGATAGTTGCATTTTGATAGTAGCATCCAAATTAACACAACCGAAGATATTTATAGATAGTTGCATTTTGACAGTAGCATCCAAATTAACAAAACCACAGCGACGGGATGACTCTATGATTAGTGATGAAGGCCCTTTCGGGGATGACTTTATGATTAGTAATGACTAATGAAGGCCCTTGCAGGGATGCAACCGGGGGGAAAACAATGTGATTAATGCCAGGAATGTTATTTAAGTGAGGCAACTAATTATGAGGATCCTTGACAACGTCACTACAGGCAAAGGCTGCAAATGGAACTGGGACGGATGCAACCACTGGAATGAAGCCAAAAAGGGGCCACTAAACTCACATCGGCTAAGACAGCCGGCAAAAGCATCGAGAAAACAGGAAAAAAAAACTGGGATCAAGAGCAACAGAGGCCAACAGATGCTCGTGAATGGAAGGCCTGACAAGGGCCCATGGGCCGGAATGCAGATGCCAGTGTAACAACCCAACACCCCCTGAAACTATGAAACAAGAAAGACAAGCATGTGAAATGCATAGGATGATATGAAAACAAGGCAGGCATAGAGGCAACAACGAAAGGCTTACCCCTCGCCACTTTGGGCCCCGCCGCCCCATTTTGCTTGCTTTTCGGGTAGAAATTCTCAAACCCTGCAGTAGGATGCAACACCCACCCACCCACTCACCCACCCACCCACCCACCCACCCACCCACCCACCCACCCACCCACCCGCCCGCCCGCCCGCCCGCCCGCCCGCCCGCCCGCCCGCCCGCCGCCCGCCCGCCCGCCGCCCGCCCGCCCGCCCGCCCGCCCGCCCGCCCGCCGCCCGCCCGCCCGCCCGCCCGCCCGCCCGCCCGCCCGCCCGCCCGCCCGCCCGCTTGCCCGCCCGCTTGCCCGCCCGCTTGCCCGCCCGCTTGCCCGCCCGCCCGCCCGCCCGCCGCCCGCCCGCCGCCCGCCCGCCCGCCCGCCCGCCCGCCCGCCGCCCGCCCGCCCGCCCGCCCGCCCGCGCCCGCCCGCCCGCCCGCCCGCCCGCCCGCCCGCCCGCTTGCCCGCCCGCCCGCCCGCCCGCTTGCCCGCCCGCCCGCCCGCCGCCCGCCCGCCCGCCCGCCCGCCCGCCCGCCCGCCCGCCCGCCCGCCCGCCCGCCCGCCCGCCCGCCCGCCCGCCCGCCCGCCCGCCCGCCCGCCCGCCCGCCCGCCCGCCCGCCCGCCCGCCGCCCGCCCGCCCACGAACAGAACAACAAAAGACAACACACCCACGTGTGGGATTTAGTAACAGGAAGCCCAGAGAATTTTAACAGCCACAGCAGTGCCAGTGGGAAGTATGCAACATGTTCTGAACACACACACACACAAACAAAAAACCAAGGAGAAGAAAACAAGCAAGCGGCTAGCCTGGCCACTCATTTCAGGCTTTGCCCACAATGAGCATCGCCAGGAACGCTGTCTGAATGTGGGAGAAACTAAAACGAGCCGCGCGCCGCTCACCTTTAGGCTTCTTCTGTGAGAGGAAGCGCCGCACGATCAGGGGAAGCAGGGAGAGCGAGTTTCCCTGAAGCAAAAAAGAAAATAGTAGTAATTATAACAATAATAATAATAATAAGAAGAAGAAGAAGAAGAAGAAGGAGAAGAAGAAGAAGAAGAAGAAGAAGAAGAAGAAGAAGAAGAAGAAGAAGAAGAAGAAGAAGAAGAAGAAGAAGAAGAAGAAGAAGAAGAAGAAGAAGAAGAAGAAGAAGAAGAAGAAGAAGAAGAAGAAGAAGAAGAAGAAGAAGAAGAAGAAGAAGAAGAAGAAGAAGAAGAAGAAGAAGAAGAAGAAGAAGAAACGAAGAGAATCAGGGCAGCAAGGCATCACCAGCCAACCATAACAGTTAGCATTAAAATACTGGCATCCTACCCTCCCCCTGCCCCCCCCCAACAAACACAAACGAAAAGAAAGAGAAGGAAATAGACAAAAGAAAGGATCCCTTGGCAGGCTAGTCACGCTAGACCTAGTCATGCAAGACTGCAGCAGGCATGGGGACCAATTCATGAGGCTTCCATGATATGAAAATTAGCACACGCATCCCTTGAAAGGAACGACAAATCGCACACATTCATTGCGGGATTGTTACTACAAAAAAGTAGTTCACCGAAGAGAGGCCCCCTCAACCAGGCATGAACCAAAATCCCAAAGGGCTGCACACACCGAAACCGGCCAGACCTCCGGCAAAATTGACCGACAGGGTTGGGCTGGTAGCACGAATTTTACATGCCACATGCTCGACTAAGATATGTAGTACAGAAATACTACAGATCTATTGAGTACAAAAAACTCAGCTGACGGATACCTACCACATCGAAGGCAAGGGTGGAAAGCCAACAAACAGCCAACGCAGGATCGATGATCTAGGAAAAAACATTACATCTGGCTCTGGCATGGCAGGATTACCAGCCCAGGTGAACAGGCCGAGAAATGGAAGACAATTACACGTTGTAACTAGCTCGATAATTCGGATAATCGTATGCAGAGAAATCAGGTCAATTGTTCGCCTTACAGCGCGGCGTTGAACAATCGCATGCTGATTAACATCCCAGAACATGCAAAGAAAAAGACCTGCGCAGCAACGCATCGCGAATAGGAGAACGCTGAATTATGCTGTACTGCGATAGCATGTTACGGGCAGCGTTAAGTGAAAGTACCTACCTTGTCAAGAGGGCGCTTCTCTCCAATCAAGGATGGAAAGTTATTGTGAAATCGGCAGCGGTCTGATACTCGGCTTGAGCGTAGATGGCAGGAGAAACCACGTATGCTTCGGAAAAGGCTGCCCACAATATCTGACGACGAGGGTTCCAAAAATGAGCAGTTAGCTGGTTCAGCACAACCTGGTAGCCGAGCTGTCCCGACCTTTCCAGCTGCGGCGACAGGTAAACGCCGGCCGGCTCGCAGCAGCGATGCCATATCCTAATCACACTAGCTAGAATTCACCTCAACTTCCGATGCAGCCGCGGATGCAAAGCCAATAATCCGAGACAAACGAAGGCAAACCCAACTAAGCAGAAGCTTGGCAAGATCTTTCGTAGTTGGTCAAACTCCTTTAAGCTGTGCACAAAAATTCGCTTCCCTTGCGAGGATAACCCTTCCCAAGAGCAAGCGAATTGGACGTAGGCACGCTGAGAGCGGGCGTCATGCAACTCGTGCTTTGTCTCTCTCCATTTATGTCAAGTTTTTTCTCGCTGGAATGTTTTTTTCTCGCTCTAATAATGGAGCATTAATCTGCCGTCCGCCACCCCATCTTCAACGTGGAACCCTGTTGTTGTTTTCCGGTGAAATGGGTGTTAGTTTATTTCCATATAACAGTTAAGGTGACCCAGGTATGCCAAAAATAGCCTGAAATGCCTAGTTTTGCCTAAATTGGGGTGCCCGCATTAATAAGGCGCGCCCTGCGACCAAGGTAGCCATTGTACTGTAGATATATCGTCATCCGGCATACGTGTAAAGACCTGGTTCATGCCCATGAGTGCATGGAAGACTTCCAGGGGGCTGGGGGTGTCATTGTTAGGGCCCGGGTCCCATACTTTGTGTTGTTCCGTCGCCAGGAGCCAGTAACGACGCATAGCCAGGTTCCAAGAGGAGATAAACCGGCGGACCACGGCACCTCTCGTGTACGCGGCACGTAACGTGAATACGGTCTCGTTGCGAACTTGCCATATGGTGTGAAGCATCGTCGTGCGTAGCCATATCCATGCCATCTGGTTGGCTGTGAGGCTCGCGTCCCGTAATCCCGTGATGCCGAAAATAACCGTAGATAGTGTGACGGTGGTGGGGGGAGCTGTAATAGCCATCCACTTGGCCCATATACCCAGCAGCCATTGCCAAACCCCGGCGAGTTGGCAGTCCAGAAATCTGTGCTCAATTGTTTCATCTGGAAAGTTGCATAAGCACGCCGCCGCGTGGGAGTACCGGTGGTGCAATTGGGAATTGACCCCGATGGCCCGATGCATAAGCAGGTGCTGGACGTCGGTGGCCCGTTTGTCAACCAATGGGTGATCAACTGCCAAGGTAATGTTCTTGATCCAGGTGTAGCCCGGCCACTCGGGGTGCCAGCGGAGGCGACCCGGGTGCATCCTATGATTTTTATGTAGAAGTAGCCGGTATCCCCAGTCTGCCGTGTACTCGAAAAGGCACTTCGTCATGGGGGTGCCGCCAGATGTGAGGACCCACCCAAATTCTAGCGGGTCTAGAGCAAGCGTGTCCAGTCGCCCTTTGCCAACATGTAGCCATGTGGTGTCGCGTATCACTGTGGTGGGGTCCAAGGGTAACATGCACGCCTGTGACAGTGACCACGGGACCACTCGAATGCGGTGACATTGAAATGCTGGAATGTAGGCGTACGATGTAATCAATTTGCCGAGAAGTCCTTGACCGTCGGGTGTCTCCTGGAGCAATTGTATGGTAACGCCCGTCGACGCGACCGCAACGATGCAGCCCTTATGTATGGGCGTGTCGCGATCCGGGTAATAGCTCACCCATTCCCCGACTTGTAGGGGTTTGCGTGGGGTTGTCATGAGGGTATGCCATCCTGCGGGAATTGCTTGTAGAAGGTTGTCCCAAGCTGGTCGGCTGGGCATGTTTGCGATCCACGCACTGATTTCCGTGTATGTTAGGAGGCGATATCGGTCACCGTCAGCCGCGTATAAATCGATGATTCGCGTAACCGGCGGGTTGGCCGTCAAAAAGCCCTCATATGGGTTGCGGCCGCTTAAAACACCAAACACATTATGCTCACTATCGCGCAGCAAATCATTGAAATATAATGGTTGGCGTGCCACCTCTTCCCGCGTGGTAGGGTGAGCAATTCTGTCCGGTTTTAGGTTCTTATAACCTTTCCACATACGTGCCCAGTACCATGATAAGCCTTTATACGAAGTGAGCGCACATGTAAGTATTGCTGCCCCCAAGTGCCATGATGTACCATTGTTGTGGGTATAGGTTGTGGCGAAAGCTTCTTGTGCCAACATACAACCAGGGTGTGCGTTTACGCCTATGAAAGCGGTTAGGATCTGTTTGGTGTACACTGACCATAAGCGCCACTCCATATTATGTAAGCCCAAGCCTCCTTGAACCCATGGCATATAGGACATGTCCCGATCGATCCATCCCGGCACCGTGTGTGTTATGATACCCTGCTGTTTCCAAACAAAATTGCTGCCGATTCGTTGGATGATCTTGGTGGTGTACTCGTTAGGTGGGTGACCTTGGCAGTAGTAGAGCACTTTGGAGAATAACATTTGGTTGGTGATGAGGACCCTGCCCCGTAGGCTGAGACGGGGAACCGCTGCCCATCTTGATGCCGCTTGGAGCATGCCTGTGAGTTTGCCACTGTGTGTTGTGTTGTCATACAAAAAGGTGGGGTGTTCAGCAAGACGTCCATCCATAGTGCAACCGATAGGGCAGTTGTGTAATAGGTGGTGACCGTCTGGCTGGACCCATGTCACAGGCAGATTAGGGAGTGATAAGCGGGGGGAGGATCCTCTCCCGATGTGCAGCCCCGTGGACTTTTGCACGTTACACCGCTGTTGAGAGGCCATAGAGTATGTCGTGATATTCTCCATGATAGCATGCACATCGGTAGTGGAGGTGCAGACATTAGTGGTGTCATCAACATAAGCAGTTTGGAACAAACCTCGCGGTTTACCTTGGATGGGGAAGCCCCTGATCCTGTTGTCGCGAGCGTGCAAAAAGAACAGCCCGGCATGCGCAAGAAGAAACAGGAGCGGGGACATGCAGTCGCCTTGTGGGAGTGACCTAGAGCTAGTGCCTGTGCGTGAGAAGTGCCCGTTTAGGAGTAGGGTCCATGAGAGCGATTGAATCATACCGATGGTGACATGCGTGAAAGTGCCACCAAATCCGAAACCGCGCAATGTCTTCTCAAGGTAGTCCCAACACATGCGGTCAAAAGCTTTTTTGAAATCCCAGAATAGTATGATGCCGAGTATGTTGTGGCGCCACGCTTTTTCCACTATGTCCATAAGCATGGTAATGCTATCGTTTATGTGTAGGTTAGCGCGGAAGCCGACTTGTTCCGGACCGATTAGGTCGTCGAGTACTGTGTAAATGCGTAGTTGTAGTATTTTACTGATGATTTTGTACGCAACCGTGAGTAGTCGTATGGGACGGTAGTTTTGCCATTGAGTTTTAGACCCCTTTTTAAATATGAGGATTAGTGCGGTTTCTGCCCAGTTGCCAGGGACGATACCTGTGCGCCATACTTCGAGGACGCATTTGTAAAAGCCGGCAGAAAGGTCGGGCCAAAACTTCCTCCAAAATTCTACAGGGATGCCGTCCACTCCGGGTGCACTACCGAGTTTGATTTTGAGCATAGCAGCCTGTGTCTCAGCTTGTGTGGGTGTCTGATCTAGTTCTTGCTGCTGCGTGGTGGTGAGGCGCCGTGGTATCGCCTGAAGGACTTGGTGGATAGCTTGAGGTGCTTGAGGGTGCGGTTTACTTCGGAATAGCTTCGTAAAATATTGATGACCGCTGTTTAGTATGGAATGGGTGTCGGTGTGGATGCCCTGGTCGTCGTGAATTTCAGTTATCAGCGTGTGTGTTCGTTGCTTCGGGAGGAGTGCAAAATATTCTTTATTCATTTTTTCCCCCGTTGTGTGCCACCAAAGGTTTTCCGCATCTATGGCGTTAGCGTGTCTTTCGTATCGTAGTTTGTCCAAGGCTAGCTGGGCTTGTTGCATTTTCGCCATGTCATAAGTAGTGAGTGTTTGCTTAAGTTGTAGACGATTGACAATACGTTCGTAACATCGGTATTCATGGCCTTTCTGTTGTCTAAGCTCAGCAGTGTATTTCTTAGAAAGTTGCAGTACATGTTGTAGGCCGGCTTGCATCCATCGACAATGATCGGTATAGTGAGGGATGCTGGCCACCCACTCTCGCCAAAAAGCTTTTACTTGAGCCGTGAATGTTTGATCCCTCAATAAGTCTCGGTTGAAGCGGGGGATACCGGGTCCCCGCGTCGGTGGGGTGTGGTGCGTTAAGGTGATAATACAAGGGTAGTGGTCCGAAAGAGTGATAGAGCGATCTACCCTAGCATGACATACAAGGTCCGCCCAAGCGTGCGTGGCATAGATTCTGTCTAGACGGCGTGTGATGCGGTGACCGTCGCGTGTTGCAAGCCAAGTGTGGTCGTTGTCCCTGGAGCGCAGTAGGTCGTGTAGGTTAAGCTCTAGTAGCTGTTCGTGAAAGGGGTTTGTACGTGATTGAGGGTGCGCCGCCATGTCTAGATTGAAATCACCCATCAATATGACCTCCAGGCCGTGGGAAATAATGGCGTGGATCATCTGAAACATGTCTTTGAAAAAATTATGTTGTTCAGCTGGGTCGGTTGGGGCGTAAATTGAAAGAAGGTACCCCTGCTTGCTACCCCAGGTGATGTGCTGTCGTACCCAGCGGCCTTGCCATTGAGCCGCCGCCGTATCTACCGGTTGGGACCAAGTGTGGCAGGTGAGGTGTGAGGAAGCCGTTTTACGGTATTGAATCAAAGCTGTGCCCCCCTGGGTTCCTCGCGCCCAAGCCCATCGACTCTCACTATTAGGAGCTAGTGCTCTCACTGCTTTGTTGGCCGTGACCCCGGGGCCTTGAATTTTATGCTCTTGCAGGCCCAGCCAGATCTCATGGGCTGGGCCGCCGTAGCCCTGCAGTAATGATGCGAGGTGAAGGGTTAATTGCTTGATACGAGTAGTATTGGGAATGCCATTAGCAGTACGTACTCCATAGCTATTGAGACCACGTACATTCCATGATACTATGGTGAGTTGGCTCATGTTAGTGGCGTATCAGGCAGGTCTTACCTAGTCACGGTGGGCGCGGCCGCCACGTCCGTTGCGTCCGGCGCCGCCACGGATGTCCAGGCCGGTGTTGTGAGTGACCCCGGTGGCTGCCGGCCGGGCGCGCTTAGTTCCTTGCCCCGGCGCCTCCGTGTCCATGTGTTCCCCGATCTCGTCCCCCTCCTCAAGATTCTCCGGTAGGCTGAGCTCTGCCCCGTTGGCGGCGTTGGGAATGTGCAGCGGCGATCCCGGTGGCTCGGTGTCCGCGGTTGGCTGGTCCTTGCGGCGGACAGGCCTGTACTGTGGCCAGGGGGTGCTGCTGCCCTCGAAAAGTTGCTTCTTGGACGTTAGTAGCCATCGCCCGGCCGCATCCGGTATCTTGCCCGTGTCATCTGGCTGGTATGTGCCTGGGAGGAGGATCTTCACTAGGTCAATTCCCCTCCTGGGACCCCCATTCTCAACGTGGGCCATGTGAAGGGTGGGGGTTTCCGGGTTGAGTGTGACCAGTGGGTTCAGCGCCAGGCTGTCAATGTGCATCTGCGCGTCGGTCCAGAAGTCGAGTGGGCGTTGTGTTTTGTACCCACGAGGTTCCCAGACGTACAGGTAGGGTTCGTTGGCCTCGTTGAGCGGGCAGAAAATGGAGTCCTCGTTGCCGGTTGAGGTGATGAGAAGGTGGAGCTTGAGGGCAATCCTTGCCCCCGCCGGCATACCCAGGTCGTGACAGACCCTCCAGTCGGCCAGTCCGTTCCAGAGGAAGCGGTTGATATCCTCTCCCATGGTTGTGTTCCGGCTGCCGTTGGGATCCTGGGCATTATCGGGGCGCGGTGTGGGGCCGAGGTTGGCATGAGCCATGCGGTCCTTCTTAGCCCTGTTAGCCGTGGACCTGTGCGGGCAGTCCTTAGGCTCATGTTCCCGGCTCCTCATGCAGCTGGTGCACACCGGGCGCTCCATGTCGATCTGCGTGGTGATCTTGTGGTTGCTGGCGATCTTGCCGGAGTTGTCGTGAGTTTGCACCGTGATGATGTCCGGAATGCAGCGGGGCCCATCCTCCGAGTAGCCGCCCGGCATGCCGTAGATCAGGTTTAGACCGTCTCCTGTAAGCCCACGTGCCGGGTCGAAGTTGGGTGTGAACCCCATGGCTGCGGAGTTCACCTTGATTTCTTCTTTTGCGGCCCGTGATGCTTTGCCTTGAACGGATTCCTCGTAGAGCGCCGGGTTCGACGGCGTGCCCCAGGGTCTGATAAGCATAGGTATCACCGCAATGTCGCGTGTTTCTGCCGGTAAGTGCGACAGAGTGAGGGTGAATTCGGCACCACTGTACTCGGGCTGGTACTTGTGAAGCCGGAAGACCTTGGGGCCCACCATGATGGACGGGTTGCCCTTGCCGTGGACGTAAGCTTTAAGAACTGCCTCAGCAGCTTCTGCGGATGGGAAGCGTACATGGAAGTTTGGTTGGTTTTTTACGCCGCCCACTATTATACCGCCCCGCTCGGCCATCAGCTTCCTCAGCTCATTCCTGTCAGAGACCGAAGCATCCATGCCGTGTAGGATGATGACCAAGATTTTCTCTGTAGATGCTTGAAGCGCAGCCCCGTGTGTCTGTTGTTGTTTTGTTGTTGTTGTTGTTGTTGTTGTTGTTGTTGTTGTTGTTGTTGTTGTTGTTGTTGTTGTTGTTGTTGTTGTTGTTGTTGTTGTTGTTGTTGTTGTTGTTGTTGTTGTTGTTGTTGTTGCCCACGCCGCACATAGGCAGCAGAGACGTGGAACCCTGTGGAAGGATTCGTAATTTCCGCCGTTCAGAATTCGTTGACTAGGATAACAAAAGAACAAGTTTTTTTCGGGGAAATGGGTATATTTTTATTAGCCAATTATGGACCAAAGAGGTGAGAGGGGAAATGAGTATCAGCGAATCCTAATTAAAGGTGGGCACACACACGTGACACGTGTGGAGGTGACAGGTGAAAGGCTAATAGGGCGCGTTATTAGACCAGGGAAGCTAGTGGACCTGAGTCATGTCGCCGTGAGGCATAATGGTGAATACCTGGTTACGGCCCAGTAGATATGAAAAAGCTGGAGCGGGCTGGGCTTGTCGTTATTGGGCCCTGGGTCCCACACCCTGTGTTGTTCCTGAGCCAACAGCCAGTATCGGCGCATAACCGCATTCACATAGGTATATAAGCGCCGGATTATGACGCAGCCGCGGGTATACTCCTCGCGGGCATTAAAGACTGTCTCGTTGCGTATGGTCCAGATCGCGTATAGCATAGTAGTAGTGCGCAGCCATATCCATTCTGAAAACAAGATAACGGCAGGCTGGAGCTACCATGGTCCAGATTCTCCCGATTTCTGGCCTGCGCTAGTGGTTGTCTCCTCGATATCCATTCTGCTTGGGAAGCTGAAAGTTCGGTCCCTAGAGTGCCAGCAATACCGAAAATGATGGTACGCACGCTAATTGGGAGATTGGGTGGCGATGCCGTCCATGCGGCCCAAATGTTAATGAGCCACTTCCAAACCCCTGGGATTACAGAAAAGGAACCGGTGCTCAATGGTTTCACTAGGGTGCGTGCACAGGCATGATGCATCATGACCAAAACGCTCGTGGAGCGTAGCGCAGACCCCTATCGCTCTATGCAGCAGAAGATGTTGTACATCAGTGGCCCTGCGGTCCACGAGAGGGTGGTTTACCGCCAGGGTAATCAGCTTGACCCAGGTGTAGGCCGGCCATTGTATTCCCCAGCGGGCTCGGCCCGGATGGGGCTGATGGTACGTATGCAACAAGATATCATAACCCCAATCTGCGGTGTACTCAAAGATACATTTGCTGGTTCTGATGTCCCCCTTGGTTAAGACCCATCCAAATTCAACCGGGTCCAGATGTAGTAAATCGAGCCGTGTGTTGCCCACGTGTAGCCATGTAATGCTCCCAACCGGGGATAATGGGTCCGGCCGGATCATGCAACATCTTGGCACAGACCATGGGACTACGCGTATGCGGTGACACTGGGAAGATGGCGTGTACGCATATAAGGTGGATAGTTGATACAGACACCCATTGTGGCCAGGAATAGCTTCCAGCAGTTGTAGTTGGAGCCCATCATGTGGCAGAACCGTCACGACTAAACCTTTGCACGCAGGCGTGACTCCGTCGGCGTAGAAGCTAACCCAGTCGCCGGTTATAATAGGCTTGCGTGGGGCAGTCATCAATGCATGCCACGCCGCTGGTATCGCACTTATAAGGGTTTGCCACGCTTGCAGGGAGGGCATGTGGGAGACCCAAGTGCTGACCTCGTCGTAGCTGAGCCGTCGATACGTAGCGCCGTGCCCCAGGTAGAGGTCCAGCACCCTGACAATCGGCGGTGATGCGCGCAGAAAGCCATCATACGGGTTGTGTCCGTGGAGAGTTCCGAGGGGCTTGTTAGTAGCGTCAGTGATCAAGTCATTAAAAAAGAGTGGCTGCCGTGCCACCTCCTCTCGGGTAGTAGGAAAGACCAGGCGACCTGGCTTGAGCTTATTGTAACCTGTCCATATGCGCTGCCAGTACCATTGGAGTCCTTTGTACGAAATAAGGGTGCTGCCCAGTATTCCCGCCCCCAGTTGCCACGAGGTGCCACTAGCATGGGTGGAAAGAGAGGCTAGCGTTTCACGAGCAAGCATGCAGCCGGGGTGTGTGTTGACTCCCATAAAAACAGATATCACTTGTTTAGCATATACAGCGACCACAAACGCCATTGTATGTTGTGGAGCCCGAGGCCCCCGTGCACCCATGACATGAAGGACATCTCTCTGTTGATCCATCCGTGTACCGTGTGGGAGATTAAGCCTTTCTGTTTCCAGACAAAATTGCTGCCAATGCGTTGGATGAGCTGTGTGGTGGCGTCATTGGGTGGGTGGGCTTGGCAATAGTACAAAACCTTAGAGAACAAAAGTTGGTTGACGATCAGGGTTCGCCCGCGTAGGCTCATGCGGTGGACGGCCCCCCAGCGCCCTGCGGTAAGGAGAACACCTGCAAGTTTGCCCACATGGTTGGTTTCATCATACATGAAAGAACGTTGTTCTGCCAAGCGTCCCTCGGGCGTGCAGCCGATGGAACAATTGTGCAAAAGGTGGTGATCCCCCGGCTTGACCCAGGTCACAGCCAGGTTGGGGAGGGCGGAGCGTAGGGTGTTGGTTTTGCCGATGTGCAGTCCCGTGGACTTGAGCACATTGCATCGTTGTTGTGTGGCAACAGAATAGGTAGTGATGTTAGTTAACGTAAAGGATTAATTTTGTGTGTTTCTAATATCTGGTGGTACTATGTAATGCCACTTCCATAGGTTTTTATCCATTTCTCATGGAATGGTTTTCCCTGTGGCAGATCTGTTTCTTTTCCAGTTCCTTAAAAGAAAGGGCTGGGGGAATGGCATTGGCCATTAAAGACATCTGTTCAAGCTTCAAGCTGGAGTGAAGGACATTTCAAGCTACTTCAAGGGTCCCTGGCAGGGGATGTGATCCCTAAAGAAAAGAAGGGATTGGAGTTAACGTAAAGGATTTACGTTAGATGGATAGAGATTGTTACGCTCTTTCCAACGGCACCTTGAACGCCTCATTTGGTTAAGGAACGTAAAAGTTATGACGTTTCCTAGGCTGTGCCGACAGTACCCGGCGCGCCACTGTGGGCGCGTACGGACACAGGATGTACAAGTGTCACTTTGATAGTCCGCAGGACGTTGACAGGACTTGTACAGGACTTGATGGTCAATTGATAGGTAGGCGCACTGTAGCGCGCCAGGACCTATGAGACAATTGATGCTGACTAGTGTACGGATAGGTCCACAGGACTAGCCGTATGGACAATTGATAGATCTGCGCGCCAAAGGCGTGCCAGAGTCTGTGTAATCAATTGATTGACAGTTCAGCTGTGACAGTGCAGCTGAATACTTGGACGCGTCCCTAGTAAGCTATATGAGTGACTTGGTCACACCGGGACGCTAGTTCTTGCGTGCACGTTCTCTTGGCACTGCGACCCTGTCGTCTGTGCTGCGTGCAGTCTTGGAAGTGACGTGACTTACGTCTGTGTTTCCTGATTGTTAATAAAGGCAACTTCCTGCAAGAACCATGGCGGAATTCGTGGCATTCTTACCCTCACAACTCGTATTACAACTCGTATTACACGCTCTGTCAAAAAGATGCCAAATTCGGAAGAATTTCGGATTCCGGACGATGAGGAAATAGCCGCTCCGCCGGCTGGTTCTTCGTCAAGACCGACGGTGCCGTCGTGGCAGCAATTGCTCGACGAAGTAACGGTCTCGCTCGACGAGCTTCATCGTCAGCAGCGTGCAGCTCACGCATTGCTCGGGGATAACCCCGAGGACCCCGATTTGCCAGCACTGGTGCCGGCAATCCGCAACCTGTTGGACCAGATTCGAAACATTTTATCGACATTTACGGTCCAGGTGCGGGGAGGTTTGCGGTCGGTGACCGAAGTCACGACTGCCATTGAGGAGTTGGACAACGTCCTCTCTTCACTCACCGGTTACCAGAGAAACCTGCAAAACTGGGCATCGCTACGCACGGGGGGCGCGCCGGCGGTGTCGACAAATTTGTTTCAGGATCTCGCGCTGTTATCGCTGCTCACTCGCGGCGTACGCAGTCGCGAGCGCCAGGTTTTAATTAACCTGGTGGCATTTCTCGCCTCTGTGCGAGAGTGGATTCCCGCGGGGTGGGAATTATTGACGATCTTTACACATCCTCTGCGCCTCGTCGCGCGTCGGCGCGTCGCAACTTACGCGGCGGGGAGCACGCCGGTTTTAATTCATACCGGTGCAGGTCCGGAGCTGGATATGGAGGATCGTGAGTTCGTATACACGTACTGCGACTTCAGGGGCCTTGACTACTAGTCGGCCTAATTTTCTTCTGCAGTACTCGTCGACATTTTTTTTGTCGAATTTTCAGCGGCAATTCGCGGGGCGGCAGCGACACCGGCGCAGGCGGCAGTGGCGACACAAAAATTTTGTACATATTTTCTGCTGCTTTGTTAAGGTGTTCTTTGAATAGCTGGTAGTGCAGGATGGCTGAGGGACGCCGTAGCAAGGGTCCAGCCAGTGGGAATAATAATGGGGGTGCTGGTAGTGGAACCGCTCACGTAGATGACGTGGGGCTTACCGGAGAGATTACCAACCTTCCTCACAATAATAATAATGCACAAGCTATTCATGGCTTTGATCTTACCACACAGGGTCTTTTAATTGTCAATCAGTTGCAGCCTGTAACCTCAGACTCCAAGCCTAAGCAGGCTGAAGAGTTTGTGGAGGGATTGGAAGGGTTCCCTAGCTTGTACGGTGGTACAAATTACTATCAAATCTGGATAGGCAGTAGCACTTTTGGCAAGTGTACTGACCAGATTAAGGACCTAACCAGGGAGTGCAAAAAGGCCAATAAGGCCTGGGCACTGTACGTGGCTGAGCTGAAGGAGCTGCTGGAGGACCAACGAAGAAGGTCGGCATCCATTGGCAGGACAAGTATCAAGGGTGGGAGGTCAAGGGGGACCTGATCCAGAACTTTCTCAACTATTGTAAGATGGTTGAGGAGGGCAGGGCTCACGGCTTTAATGTCGCTGATAACATAGCCCTAACCAACTGGCTCAAGGTTTCTGGGCTGGATAAGGCGACACGTGGCTCCTTAAAAGTCATGTGTGCCCCACACTCTACCCTGAAGGCCTACAAGGTCATCATTAAACAAGCTCTCGAGGCAGAGGAGCTGTTTGAGGGTGGAGTGCCAGCAGTGAAGGCTACCCAGGCAGGCGGGCGTACCCAGGGTGGCTCCAAGACGTCTGAGGCTGACCGAAGCCAAGGAGGGCGTAGGGGCAACCATCACAAGCGCAAGGGAGATCATTCACCTGATTCTGACAGGAGGTCACACTCCAAGTCGGTGTTCAGGCGGGTGGGTGGTCAGCCCAAGCAGGGCAACGCGTCTGACAATGGGGGCAGTGGCCAGGGCAAGTCCAAGATACAATGCTACCTGTGCAAGGGGTGGGGGCACATCAAGAAGGAGTGTCCCAGCTTCAAGAAGTCCCAGGGCCAGGGCAGCAACAAGAATAACAACAACAACAAGAAGAACAACAACAAGTCCCAGGCAGGCCAGCCTTCAAAGGGCAGTCAGCAAGAAGACAACAAGGAGCAGTGACTGTCTGAGGCAACCCCTACACACCTTAATTCACCCAAGGGGGAGGCCAGGTGCTCCAATGCAGATTTTATATCTGGGCAACAAGAGGGTGATCTCCAGGTTCAGTGTGGCCCCAGGTCACCTGGAGAGGTACAGGTTCCTATGAAGACGTCCTTGACAGCTGATGCAGCTGTAAGTATGTCTGACCCTATGCATCCTCGTGCTGGGCACGAGGGTGGACCTCTCATTTTGAGAGAAACCAATGTACAACCACAGAGGGGTGTGAAGGCCTCTGGTGGTATGCATGTGGTCCCTGCTGGCGGTCCAGGTGTTGGGCATGAGCAGGGTGACTCAGGCTCTGAGTCAGAACAGGATGGAAGTCAGCATGGTGATGCTGGACAACCTGACAGCACAGTCCTGACTGTGCCAGGGACTGCTTCCTCTGTGTACCAGGAGTTGGGTGCCCGAATCCACAACATGTTTGGGCATGCCACTTCTCTGTCAAACAACTTTGCCTTCCGTATGGGCAGGGCACCCCTTCTTAAGGCGTGTCAGCAAGCTGCCTCACGGTGTAAGTGCCAGTTGTCCTCCAACAAGCCCAGGAAATCACATGCCAAAGCTCTACCTCAGAGCATTGGTGATCTGCAGTGTGATATCCAACACATCAGGGGCATGCAACTGTTGGTGTGCGTGGACAGGTACACGAAATACAAGGTGCTGGAGCATTTACCTTCTATGAAGAACAGGTACTTGCTGGCTGCCCTGCAGAATGTAAGAGCCAAGTTTCCTACCACAAGGATCCAGGTGGACATGCAGTTTCAGCATCTCAAGGGTGATCCTACCCTTCCTGAGTTGCTGGTTACACCTAGGGAGGCTCATGGGCAGCAGGGTGCTATCGAGAGGGCAATCCAGGAGGTCAAGAAATTGATCATCTCTGAAGACTGGGTACCCTTGTCTGCACCTGCACTTGTCAGGAGTGCATGGCTGAGGAACGTGGAGCAGCAGCTGAACAGCAGGGTTAACTTCTACTATGATGGAGTTGCTGTCAGCCCAATGGGTCTATATCATGGCCTGTGCCCACCACATGTGCTGGAGGGCTGGAAACATGCTGCACATGTCACCTTTGCCAAGCTGAGGGAGAAGGACCGGGGTTGGAAGATGCTGGAGCCACAAGTGGGTCAGAAGGTCCTAGCTTGGAAGGAACCTAGCCTTTATGGCAAACGTGGTAGCTGGAGTCCTGGGGTGGTTACCCAGGTTGATGAAGCTAGCCACGCATGCTTGGTCAGCATGGAGGACGAACCAAAGCATGTACACCGGCTGAGTTGGTCATATGTCAAGCCTAACCTGATGAATGAGGGCAGTCAGGCACAAGGCTCACAGGATCTGCAGGATTTTCAGGTCCCAGGTGACATCACTGACGCAACGACCACATCTGTTGCAGGGGAATCTGTCAGCCCTGGCCAGGTTGCAGAGGTACTTGTTGAACAGGCTGCAAGGTCAACAGCTGGGGAGTCAACTGTCAAGCCCAAGGCACTAACCAAGCCCAGGGGGACAAGTTTGGCTGGATTGATTGGGGCTCTACAAAGGGCCAAGAAGCAGCCCAAGGTAGCCAAGCTCAGGTGGCATGGCAATCTGGGGCTGGACACTGCCTTAGAGGTAGACACTAATTCTCAGGTCTCCATTATTGGGACCAGGGCTGCAGCAGGGTACAGCATGTCTGAACCCAGCTATCAGTTTGTGTCTGACTTCAGTGGCGGGGTACACGTGAAGGTACTGGGTGAGGTATTCATTCCTATCCTTGGACAGGACACTGCTTTTTGTGTCTTGGAGGGCTATCAAGGACCTGCTCTTCTGGGGCAGAATTTCCTATGCCAGGATGGGGTAGTGATCACGTCCTCTCTCCTGACTAAGGAAGGGGCTGGTCAGGTCCCACTGATTAATTTCAGGACCACTCACCTATCACGTGCAGTAACCAGGACGGTTAAGCGTGTGCAAGTGTGCCAGGGGCAGGAGCCCTTGGTTGATGACCTCATACTGCCAGCTGCTAGTCATCCAAGCAGTTTGGGCATTGGTCCTCACTCACTTGCTGGACACAGCCCTATCAACTACCAAGGCCTGGTGAAGCTCATGTCCTCTCCCATTATGTGTCCCCAGGTCACACTGGGTCTGATTAAATCTGGGGAGGACTGGATCTCCAAGAAATGCGTGGAACCTGTCAATGACCTGCCTCCTGCACGACGTCTACTCAAGCTCAAGTTTGTCATCAAGATGAAGGAGGTGGACGGGGTCAAGGTACCACATGTCAGGCCAGTGCTGAATGAGTTCAAGGGTACTGGTGAGTGCACTGCTGAGGAGTTGTATACCCCTGGCATGCTGCATGATACTTGGAGGCTGCTGCTGTGTGTCTTTCTAGGCCTTCTCAACAAGGGCTTGGACTATGGCTCAGTGGTGATAGACTTCAAGAGGGCATTTCTGGAGGGTGATGCAGATGTGGCACAGGAAAAGTGGGAGGGCAAGACGCCTTTCTATGTTAGGGTGCCTGCTGTATGGAAAAGGGACATCCACACGGAGTTCCTTAAAATCCTCAAGGGCCTGGAGGGCCTGAGGTCAAGTCCAATAATCTGGAGGGAGACTCTCAACCGTTTCCTGAAGGAGCATTGCAACTTGAAGGTCTCTCCTGTAGACCCCTGTCTGTTTCTGGGGCAATGGGAAGGCCTGCCAGTGTATGCTTCGCTGCACGGGGATGACCTACATCTGATAGCTCCCACGTCGTGGCTTAAGGAGCTGATCACCATCATTAAGTCCAAGTTTCCTCTGGGTAGGGAGCAATGGCAGGTGGAGAATGAGCCTCTGCTGTTTGTGGGCATGGAGGCCACACTGGTGAAGAAGGGAGGGGAGTGGCGTATGCTGCTGGTGGGGGGCAATGACTATCAAGAGACCCTCATTAGCAAGCTTCCTCCAACCATCACACAGGCACTGTGTCCCATGGTGAGGGGCATGGTTGCTTGGGTGGCAGGCATTTCCAGGCCAGACCTTATGGTCATAGCCAGGTTGCCTGATGACATGCTGGTGGAGCTAGGGTCTGCCAAGGTGGCTGATCAGGTCAGGGCTTCATCTGGCATTCTGTTGTCTGCAGTGGATTTATCACAACCCATTTGCATGGAGCTGTATGTGGATAGCTCAATGGACAGCAGGCAGGTCTCCAAGGTCAGGGGCAGGGCTGCAGGGCTCTTTGTGCTCAGACAGGAAGGCCTGGGGAGTTTGGTGAGCTGGTTTAGTCGCCTGCACAAACGGGTGGCTGTCAGCAGTGATGTGGCAGAATGCAGGGCTATTTGTGAAGGCATTCACACAAGCCTTTATCTGAAGGAGTTGCTTCATCAGATGACTTCTAACACTCCTTGGCCACTTCAGGTTACCACTCTTCTAAAAACAGACTCCATGGGGATGGTGCAGTTTGTGCACAGGCAGATGGCCAGAAGTAGGGACTTGGATTATCTCCTTCTTAAGGAGTTGTCCTCCTTGGCCAATATTGAGCATATCCCTGGGGTTGACAATCCTGCTGATGCTTTGACCAAGCTAGTGCAGAAGGCAGCAGTGCAATACAAGGTTCTTCAGTCTCTGATGGACCCATCTCAGCAAGCTGTCTAAGCTGGTGCATGGTTATAGGGCATTGGAGAGCAGATTGTGTGGTAGTGTCAGCATTGTGACTGGCATAATACCTGTATTTTAGTCTGTACTAAGGCTCATGGACCATGGTACACTCACTCTGATTTTAATCAGGATACAGCCAGGTTTTGGCTGGGGTTCATGCTGTTGACTACACAAGGTTGACAGGTCCATTACAGACCATGTATTCTATTTTAAAAGAAATGTATATTTGTACATACCTCTCACAATGGTCTGGGAACCTTTATTCTGGGGTTTATAGGGCGGGGTTCGATTCCCTGGTATTATGTTTCTACAAGCTGGCCTGTTCAGGTGTTTGCCTGTTCAGACTTCCCTAGTTCCCCAGGGCAGGATTTAATTGTTGCCTATGTGTTTCATTTTGTCATTTGTTTGCTGTGGCAGTTTACCATCTGGCAAGTAGACGGGCGCCGTAAGACGGGCGCCAATAGACCCCTGTTGAGAGAATGACAGGCAAACTATTGTAATACGCCTTACTTTGTCAAGTGGTATTTTAATTGTCATGGATTTATTGTACTTATATTGAATATGTACTGGGTTTTATGGGATTAGTATCTGGGATTAATGTAACTCACCGCCAGAAGGTCATTGTACTGGAGGCTCTACCGAGGTGATGGGATTAATTCCTGGAGAAGACCTCATAGAATTAACCTGTATGTATTTAATTTTGTGTGCTTCTAATATCTGGTGGTACTCTGTAATGCCACTTCCATAGGTTTTCTCCATTTCTCATGAAATGGTTTTCCCTGTGGCAGATCTGTTTCTTTTCCAGTTCCTTAAAAGAAAGGGCTGGGGGAATGGCATTGGCCATTAAAGACATCTGTTCAAGCTTCAAGCTGGAGTGAAGGACATTTCAAGCTACTTCAAGGGTCCCTGGCAGGGGATGTGACCCCTAAAGAAAAGAAGGGATTGGAGTTAACGTAAAGGATTTACGTTAGATGGATAGAGATTGTTACGCTCTTTCCAACGGCACCTTGAACGCCTCATTTGGTTAAGGAACGTAAAAGTTATGACGTTTCCTAGGCTGTGCCGACAGTACCCGGCGCGCCACTGTGGGCGCGTACGGACACAGGATGTACAAGTGTCACTTTGATAGTCCGCAGGACGTTGACAGGACTTGTACAGGACTTGATGGTCAATTGATAGGTAGGCGCACTGTAGCGCGCCAGGACCTATGAGACAATTGATGCTGACTAGTGTACGGATAGGTCCACAGGACTAGCCGTATGGACAATTGATAGATCTGCGCGCCAAAGGCGTGCCAGAGTCTGTGTAATCAATTGATTGACAGTTCAGCTGTGACAGTGCAGCTGAATACTTGGACGCGTCCCTAGTAAGCTATATGAGTGACTTGGTCACACCGGGACGCTAGTTCTTGCGTGCACGTTCTCTTGGCACTGCGACCCTGTCGTCTGTGCTGCGTGCAGTCTTGGAAGTGACGTGACTTACGTCTGTGTTTCCTGATTGTTAATAAAGGCAACTTCCTGCAAGAACCATGGCGGAATTCGTGGCATTCTTACCCTCACAACTATGTTATCCATGACAGCATGCACTTCAGGCAAAGAGATATAGACATTTGTTGTGTCATCCACATAAGCCGTTTGGAATATACCTTTGCCGTTACCTGTCGGGAAGCCCCGAATGCGTGGATCGTTCTGGTGTAGCCAGTAGAGTCCTGCGTGGGCCAAGAGAAATAGAATAGGGGACATGCAATCTCCTTGTGGTAGCGATCGTGAACTAGCGCCGGTCGCTGACTTGTGTCCATCGATTAGTAAATACCATGCAAGTGATTTGATCATACCCATAATGACGGTCATGAGTTGTGGGCCGAATCCTAGTGCGGTTAGAATGTGTTCGAGGTATTCCCAGCACATACGGTCAAAGGCTTTTTCAAAATCCCAGAACAATAAGAAACCCTCTATATCGTCGCGCCATGCTTTGTCCACAATGTCCATGATGAGGGTGATGCTGTCGTTGATGTGGAGATTGGCCCTAAAGCCCACTTGCTCAGGACCAATGAGGAAGTCTAGGACGGTGTATAAGCGTCGTTGGATTATTTTACTGATGATTTTGTACGCTACCGTAAGGAGACGGATTGGGCAGTAGTTTTTCCATAGAGTCTTGTCTCCTTTTTTGTACAGTAAGATAAGCGCAGATTCAGCCCATCTGCCGCTCATCTTACCGTGCCGCCAAATTTCAAGAATACATTCGTAAAAATCTATGTGTAGAAGGGACCAGAACGTTTTCCAGAATTCAATAGGCAGACCGTCGACCCCGGGGGCGCTACCGGTTTTGATGTGTTCCATAGCTGTGGTGGCCTCTTCCATGGAAGGGATTTGATCGAGTTCCTGCTGTTGAGCTGGTGTAAGGCGACGGGGAAGGGCATGTAGGATTTTTTGCATGGCGGTAGATGAGTCAGGATGGGGTTCGTTTTGAAAGAGAGCTGAGTAGTAGCGGTGACCGCTTTGTAGTATGGAGGTGATGTCCCGGTGGCTGCCCTGTTCGTCTTGGATTTCCGTGATAGGGGAGTGAGCTTTAGGGGTAGGGATCAGAGCAAAAAACTCTTTGGTCATTCTTTCTCCTGGTGCCACCACAGATTTTCTGAGTCTAGTGCTAGGGTGTGACGCTCGAAACGCAGTTTGTCTAGTTCGGTCTGGGCTCTTTGAAGTTTTGTTAGTTCCGAGTGATACAGGGTAGGCTTCGCTTGGAGTTTATTCACTATACGCGTTGGTAGTACCGATAGTCCTGTCCTTTCTGGCGGCGGATATTTTGGGAATACAGTTGGGAAAATTCTAGAATGTTGGCTAGGCCCTCCTGCATCCAACTGCAGCAGTCGGTGTAGCTACCCTTACTGGCTCTCCACGACTGCCAGCCGGTGTCATGATCTCAAAGTAGTACTTATTGTCCGCGAGAAGGTGTTTGTCGGGGAATGCCGGGGCCCCGGGCGGAGTTGGTGTGATGGGCCAGGGTAACGATGAGTGGGTAGTGATCAGAAAAATTAACAGAACGGTCGACCGATGCGTAGCAAACCAGGTCCGCCCACGTGGGAGTGATGTAGATTTTATCAAGACGACGAGTAGTGCGTACATTTAAACGTGTGGCCAGCCAAGTGGGCCCGTGGTCTCGTGAGCGGATGACATCCTGTAAGTTCAGGTCTAGGATCTGTTTACTGAAGGCCGCTGTGCGTATAGGGGGGTGTTCATCCAGATCTATATTGAAATCGCCCATCAACACAATTTCGAACCCCTGTGAGATAAGGTCAGCGGCCATTTTGAAATTAAAGGGAAGGGTAGAAGGAGGCTTGATCCGCTGGCTCGGTTGGGGCATATACGCTGATAATGTATCCCTTATTTCCTGCCCATGTAATAGACTGTCGCGTCCAACGGCCTTGCCAGCTAGCCGCCGCTGTGTCTGTAGCTTCAGCCCAGTCCTGGCATGTGAGCGTGGGGTTGGGAGGTTTACGATATTGAATGAGGGCAGTGCCCCCTTGTGTACCGCGTGCCCATGCCCATCGGTGAACTGTCTTGGGTGCAAGTGCTCTAGCGGCCCTGAGAGCTGTGCGTGTGGCAGCTTGTTGGATTTTATGTTCCTGCAGGCCTATCCAGATTTCATGAGAGGGGCCCACGTAACGCTCGAGCAAGTTGTGTAATGCGTTTGCTAATTCTCGTGTGCGAGGTATTCGCTGTCCCTGCCCTGGTGTGTGTGACCCGTATGTGTTCAGCCCCCTGACATTCCACGATACCAGTGTTAGTTGACTCATGTCATTGCAGGGCTCCAGCGGACCAGGCCGGGTAGGTTCCGTGTAGGTCCCCATGGCGAGGTGAGGTTGGACCTGCGAAAGGTGCAAGACACGGCGCAACAAGAGCAGGGCGTGGGCGTGAGATAGTCGTTAAAAGAGAGGCCTACTGTGCAGTGTGCTATGAGAAGAACCAAAGCGATTGGAAAGGCTGCATTACACCCACGTCTGGGTGTAATGGCATGCAGCAGGTATTGAAAAAGTTCGTTATGGGGGTATCTCGGTGATCGCGGATCACCAGGAGTGGCGATAACTATTCCATAGTCATTGCGCCTGTGAAAGGGTATTAACCGAGGGTACAGGAGGTCACGCTCCGAGGAGACTACTCGCCCACCCAGGTGGAGGGGCCCAGGCCAAGTCCATCCTGCCAATGGGTTTTCGAATCCGAGCCGTGGCTCACTGACCGAATGCCATAATGGGGTAGCCGTCACTAGAAACAGTGAGGCGAAGGGCGGACTTACGAATTTCGTAAGGCCTGCTCCTTACACCCACACGTTTCAAGTGACGGCTAGCTTTTCCGCC
The DNA here is from genome assembly GCA_009746045.1 of Mesostigma viride. Taxonomy (NCBI): domain Eukaryota; kingdom Viridiplantae; phylum Streptophyta; class Mesostigmatophyceae; order Mesostigmatales; family Mesostigmataceae; genus Mesostigma; species Mesostigma viride. The sequence continues at coordinate 5,641,226 of RPFO01000667.1, read as the reverse complement.
CCTCAAGAGAGGTGTCTAGACGTACCTTTTCGTGCTGAATCCGAATCTGCCCTTTGTTTCGCGTTTAGAATACTACGTAAGGTGCTATCCCGTCCGCCGTCAGGGCCACCATAGCCAGGCCACCATTGCTCCTCCGAAAATTGGCTCCGCCGTAGAGTTTCAACGGGATAACAAAAGAACAAGTTGAGTTGAGTTGAGTTGAGTTGTGTTGATAACAAACATACGTTCCTGTCAAAATGATCAAATACGTTCCTGCTTCCCATGTGCGGCGTGGGCAGCAACAACAACAACAACAACGTGAACCTAAAACAAACGTAGCTCGGACTACCGGTAGCCTATGTTCAGGTCAAGTACATATCTGTCAAGTACATATTCTGATCAGGTCAAGTACATATTGGCTAATAAAAAATATACCCATGTCCCCGAAAAAAAAAAAAAAAAGTACATATCTCAGTATCTCACCGCTCTCGCCTCTCACCTTGTTTGCCACCCACAGGCAGGACCAGCCGTTGGATCCCTGTCGGTACACCGGCGCGGGAATAAATTCAACTCAACTCAACTAAAACGTTCCATAAAAAACAAACATACCCTAATTTTTTTTTGTGAAAAAAGGACCCTTCAGTTTGCGGGAAAATTTATAACTTGTCAGTGCATCCGGCATGCTTATTTCTTGGTCCCAATCAGGCAGAATTTCTCAAAAGTGGGGCCGGGGAACTATATATCAAGGAGACGGACAACCAGCGCAGGTATGGAAATATCATGTGGTTTGGTCCAAATGTGTTTGCCCACTGTCCTAGGGGAAAGGTGACTAAAATATCGTCCGTCTTTTTCCGTTTTTAGCGCGTTACCGGTGTGTAACGAGGGCTAGTACCCCTTGGCCCCAAACTGGTTGGAATTTTTGTTTTGTTCATATGAAGTGAGACAACTGTATATTTTACGGTCCCCAATATTCACGGCGGATTTTTAACACATGGCTGCATAGGTGTGGTCATTTCCAGAATAGTGCACTATCATTAGGCATGTCGGTCCCCTCCCCTTAATCTTATAGTCAAGGAGACAACCCTATGAAGTGAGACAACTATGCCTGGACGCATGGCGATCCAAAGCCGTGGAAGGACTACTAGGGTAGTTGTCTGATAGGAAAGACTTGAAGGCTGCGGGAGCCGCGTGGCTATCTCTAGGTAGACCTGCATGGAGGGAGACAGAGGGTAACAAGAAAGGTTGATAGGGAAAACACACATACACACAAACAACCAAAGCTGTAGTAGGCGTACATATTGTATGAGGCCACGGCGACTAGGCCTGACTGTTCTACACTACTACTGCTGTATTCCCCTAAGCTGGGGTGTCTCGAGTTGCGCGGGGGTCGCGGGGGTCGCTTGCCAAGGCTTGTGGCCGACGTAGATGGTCGCCCCCTTCCAGTACACCGGCTAGTAATTCCCCGCCGCGGTCTGCCGGCGGAGCTGGAGGTAGGACGTCGGCCATAGCTCCCGTCGCCGTACGTTGCGCATGTTGCTGCGCCAGGGTCAAGTCGCCGTCCAGGGTGAAGGGATTCTTCTCGAGCCGCTTGCGGCGTCTGAGAAACGAAATCTTGTCTGATGGGCTCTTAAAGATGAGAAGAAGCGGGGGCGGCCCTGCCTTACCGCGCGCGCGGGGAAGGCGGTGGGCGACCAGCTTGATCTCACCAAGAAGGCCCATGCGATCGATCAAGGATTTTGCTCTCAAACGCTTGCATGTGCAAGCTGAACTCGGAATTCTCACCTTCCGCCATGTCGAAGCTCTTGACGATGACGTTAAGGCTGCGCGTGGCGAGCTCGGCCTCCTCGCGGAGGTGAAGCGTCTGCCGTTGGAGCTGTGCTGCGACGGCGGAGGTGGTGGAGGTGGCGTGCTGCTTACATATAAGCATGTCCGCCCAGGTCGGGATGGGGGGAGCATCACCAGCCAGGCCAGCTGGCTTGGCGGCAATGTCCTTCACCGCCCGGGCGGTGATGCCTGCGGTGTTTTGCAGGCATCCGATGGCGATGGCGTTGTCCTGGAGGCGCTGGTCGATGTCGCGGAGCTGGGCGGTGATGGAGTCGGTGGAGGCGGTGGGGCCGGGCCGCCCCGCGGGGGGGGGTGGAGGCGAGGAGCCTGGTGGCGGTGGCGGTGGGGATGGCGGGGAGCTCAGCAGCCAGCGTGCGGCCCACAGCTGCCACATCTGCAGCTAGGGGCGTCACGTGTTGTGAGATGGCTTCTTGAAGGTGGAGGAGGAATTAAGGTGGATTCGGACAAGGGGGAGGGGACCCAGAGGTCATTGGCAGAGCGCTTAAGGATGAAAAAGAGAGCGGCGAGCTGAATTAAGGCGAGGGCGAGACCAGCCGGGCAGGTCCACGGTCAGCCCCAAACACCCGTAGGTTTGGTAAATTACCACATTTTTGGTAAAATTTTAAAAACTGAATATTTTTGCTTGTCTGACTCATACTTGGTGCAGGATGCCTCGAGAAATGTATTTGGACCAAAAAACCTTACCCCCCCCCCGACGAAATTGACGTGAAGGTGCTTTTCAGGGCATTTTGTGCCAAATATGACATGTCAATTTTTCCTGACTGCAGTTTTGCTCATACATAGGCCCATATGTGGTGGTTAAGGTCTATCTAGTGCCCCAAGAGGGATTGCAAAGTTGCACATTTTTTGGATGCCTGCAGGGGTCCCAACGGTGACGTCAAGTAGCATAAAAACCGCGATGTGGCACGATTTTAGCCCGTTTAGGCACCCTAGACCATGCAAATGAGCTCAGATTGCAGCCAAACTTGGCAGCTGCCCTTGCCATGCTGACAAAAGAACATGTGCAAAGTTGCACATTTTTTGGATGCCTGCAGGGCACCCTGGGTGACGTCAAATAGCATAAAAACCGCGTTTTTGCTCGGTTTTAGCCCATTTAGGCACCCTAGACCATGCAAATGAGCTCAGATTGGAGCCAAACTTGGCAGCTGCCCTTGACATGCTGATAAACGAACATGTGCAAAGTTTCACATGTTTTGGATGCCTGCAGGGCACCCTGGGTGACGTCAAATAGCATAAAAAATGCATTTTTGCTCGGTTTTAGCCCACTTAGGCACCCTAGACCATGCAAATGAGCTCAGATTGGAGCCAAACTTGGCAGCTGCCCTTGCCATGCTGATAAAAGAACATGTGCAAAGTTTCACATGTTTTGGATGCCTGCAGGGCACCCTGGGTGACGCCAAGTAGCATAAAAATAATTGACGTGAAGGCGCAAATACGACATGTCAATTTTTTCTGGCTGCAGTTTTGCTCATACATAGGCCCATATGTGGTGGTTAAGGTCTATCTAGTACCCCAAGAGGGATTGCAAAGTTGCACATTTTTTGGATACCTGCAGGGGTCCCAACGGTGACGTCAAGTAGCATAAAACCGCGGTTTTGCTCGGTTTTAGCCTGTTTAGGCACCCTAGACCATGCAAATGAGCTCAGATTGCAGCCAAACTTGGCAGCTGCCCTTGCCATGCTGATAAAAGAACATGTGCAAAGTTGCACATGTTTTGGATGCCTGCAGGGCACCCTGGGTGACGTCAAATAGCATAAAAAATGCATTTTTGCTCGGTTTTAGCCTGTTTAGGCACCCTAGACCATGCAAATGAGCTCAGATTGGAGCCAAACTTGGCAGCTGCCCTTGCCATGCTGATACAAGAACATGAGCAAAGTTTCACATGTTTTGGATGCCTGCAGGGCACCCTGGGTGACGTCAAATAGCATAAAAACCGCGGTTTTGCTCGGTTTTAGCCCATTTAGGCACCCTAGACCATGCAAATGAGCTCAGATTGGAGCCAAACTTGGCAGCTGCCCTTGCCATGCTGATAAACGAACATGTGCAAAGTTGCACATTTTTTGGATGCCTGCAGGGCACCCTGGGTGACGTCAAATAGCATAAAAAATGCATTTTTGCTCGGTTTTAGCCCATTTAGGCACCCTAGACCATGCAAATGAGCTCAGATTGCAACCAAACTTGGCAGCTGCTCTTGCCATGCTGATAAAAGAACACGTGCAAAGTTGTACATGTTTTGGATACCTGCAGGGCACCCTGGGTGACGCCAAGTAGCATAAAATTAATTGACGTGAAGGCGCAAATACGACATGTCAATTTTTTCTGGCTGCAGTTTTGCTCTAAATATGACTCTATCTAGTACCCCAAGAGGTCTATCTAGTACCCCAAGAGGGATTGTAAAGTTGCACATTTTTTGGATACCTGCAGGGGTCCCAACGGTGACGTCAAGTAGCATAAAACCGCGGTTTTGCTCGGTTTCAGCCCATTTAGGCACCCTAGACCATGCAAATGAGCTCAGATTGCAGCCAAACTTGGCAGCTGCCCTTGCCATGATGAAAAAAGAACATGTGCAAAGTTGCACATTTTTTGGATGCCTGCAGGGCACCCTGGGTGACGTCAAATAGCATAAAAGCCGCATTTTTGCTCGGTTTCAGCCCATTTAGGCACCCTAGACCATGCAAATGAGCTCAGATTTCACCCTAACTTTCCATATTGCAAAAAGAACACAAGTCCATGCATGCTCAGTACTGGCCAATCAATGGATTTCACATATCAGTTATCTTTGCGTAATTGACACATGGCCCCGTGCCAACCATTAATTGATATATTGACATGACATGACATGACATGACATGAAATCAATAAATCAAAAACGTGTGTGCATGAGGTATAGGCACATTAAAAAACATGGATAGGCAGGGAATCATGACGACACCATTACCAAGGCGTGCGCATGCTGCGCCACCAGCCTATTATGATCAATCGCGCTCCGCCTCATCCGCCTCATCATCACTGTCTACACTAATGTCATCAATGTTTTCCATATCCGATTCATCGTCACTTGAGTGGACATCGTGGTGGATGTCGACTGTGGTGGCATTACACACCGGAGGCACAGCAGGAGCTCCCGTAGAACTGCCAGCACCATTGTCAACTTGGTACTGCTGCAAGACTTGCTCACGGCCAAAAGCAGTTACACCGTAAGGGCACCCACACACAAATTTCAGCACGTCCTCTAGCTTGCTATACTCCTCATACTGCCCATCACTCCATACAAGTTTGAAAGCATGGCCCACCTTTGTAACCCACCCATGGAACCTCTTTTGCCTTCTTGGCTTGCCCGCTAAAAAGAGTGCGCATTTCCGCATGCCTATAGCAATGCAGCACCCCTCTCTCACGGAAGTAAGATTCACATGCCACCTGGGTCGTACGTTCTGAGGCTTGCACTGTCTTGTACCCCTCAAAGTCAATGTCAGGATGAAGCTTCAAGGCATCTAGCGTCCCTTGGTTGAGCTTCCTTGCCCCCGTCAGCTTTGGCGTATGGACTACCGCCCCATTTCCAACGGTCCAGTGTTGCAAAACAATGTCGTTATATGGAACAACTAACCCCTGGTTGCTTTGCCCACTGGCCGACCCTGCCCCCAGGTGCACCTTATTGAACTGCCCGGTCCACGAGCTGGCGTGATATGGCGCAACCACGATGGAATCTGGGGTTGGCCCATCCAAGTCAATAACCTGCGCCAACATGTGGCCCATCCAAAACACGTGCATCGCAAAATCCCACCAAAAGCAATATTAAGTATTATCAAGGAGACAACCAGCGCAGGCCAGAAATCGGGAGAATCCGGACCATGGTAGCTCGAGCCTGCCGTTATCTTGTCCGCGTGTTCGAGTCGTTCAGGATGATGAAGATGAATGGTGATGGAAATGTGTTGCCTTGTGCATTGAAATTAAATAAAGGCTGGCTTACGTGTAGAGCGACTAGATTACCTAGACGGTGGGGCCTAATTAAGTATTATGATCACAACAGAAATACTGCGACGACAGCGGCCGGCAAGACCGCTATCACCCAAGGTTTCGGTGACTGCGGCCATTCGGAGAATTCGACCGATCGCGCGCATCGTACGCCTTCTGTCAGCAAGGCAACCGCCATCAATATTAATCGAATGTCTAGCATTCTCGCTCAGCCTCGCGTGTCGCTTATAGAGCACCTTTAACTTACGACGGCTATGCGAGAAAATTGCTGCCCGAGTGCTGGGATGGTATTGCAGGCTGCATAATTCACACCAGCCCCGGCACCTTCTGCATACGCAGTGCCCGTGCACGCTGGCACGCACCGCGTGGTTGGCCAGCCTGTCAATTATGTCAATTATGTCAATTATGTCAATTATTTGTTTGGGAGCATTTGTAAAGTATTAGAATCTTACGTTGTTACATGGTCAAAACTACATAGTCAAAATTACTAGGTCTTGGTATCAAAGCCCTTAGAAAGTGCAGATTTTAGTGATTTTCCTTGGAAAATAAAACTTTAACATTGAAAGTCTAGCAAAAGTTTACGCAAACAAATAATTGACATAATTGACATAATTGACATAATTGACATAATTGACAGGTCGGACGAGGACGAGGCCAGGCCTCGGCCTGGTGAGTCGAGACAAAATATAGCCAGCATTTTACGATACCTAATAATGACAGACTGTACAAACAAATAATTGACAGACTCGTGATGCGACACGAGGACACAGTAAACTGGACAGGACATGCACGTGGTCGCAGTGGCCCCTGCCCAAAAGCCGCCATTTCACAAGCAGCCAACTGCCAAGCAACGTCGAAGGATTGTTCGTCGCAATGCTATGAATCTGTATAGTCGTATAGACGGCAACATGCGAATTCGGCAGAGGACTACCCATTCCGGCTCAAACCATGTCTATTTTATTTGCCATCAATGAGTAATGCCGAATTGGTCGTTGGTCAACGGTTTAGTTTTCGTTGCTCAGTCGTTTCGAAGAGGTTTTATTTATAGGCAGCTGGCAGAATGACATACTTCGGAGGTCCTGGGGTAATGGGTTCTCTTGCGTCCTGGAATGTTGCTATTAAACATCTAGAGACACTGCATGACGGGAGAAAGTCCGGTTGCTGGCTTGGCTAATACCACACCGCGGAAGTACGGTGAAAGGTAGCGCGCTGACCAACCGAGAGTTCGAGTATATTTACAGATCTGCTGTTATAATAATAATGAATGTTTTGGCATTTTCTCAAGGGGAAATTCTTTTTTTCCCGTGCGAGCACGAGGACTGGCTGCTGATCAATTTTGCAACTCGTGCAGGCCCTTGATGAATCGAACTTGAGCAGCTGAATACTGCAAGCTGCTGGTGATGCTCACGAGAACGGCTATGTTGGCATTCTCGGCACCATCCATTGGAAACGTGCAGTCGCGGAACCTATTCCTGGTGAAATGAAGTTTCGGGCAATGGGATTGCAGACTGGACCGGAAGTGGTCGAACCTTGACCCCGATGGCGGTGATGACCAGTTGTCCTATTGTGACACGCGATCGAGGCAATCAAAAGGTAAGAAGGGCGGGTGTTTTCGAGGCTGAAGCTGTTAAAAAATATGGGCTTAAGTGCGCATGCAGCATGACCAGGCGTGGACCCTGAGGAGGAAATCAAACTTAGCCCTGCACTTTCTTGGCGTACTTTTGGTTAAGCATTTGGCTGGCCGAGTGGCCGTTACCACAGTCCGTTGCTTACCACAGTGGCAGGAAGAAATTCGCTTTATTTGCAATGATGAACATGTTAATTGATGTGGGGAAGCATTTTTAGGTGATAGTACATTGCAACATCTTACTAGGGCCTATCTATAGATTTATCGTTGTGTGAGGCACACCAATCCCTATCCACAACTGTAGCGGCCATCCAGCTGTGTGAGACTCACTCATGCGAGCACATATGCTCGATTGGGTAATGCGTAGACTAAGTACTAACAGAGGCAGGCCTCCCGACGGCACCCACCCACCCACCCACCCACCCACCCACCCACCCACCCACCCACCCGCCCACCCGCCCGCCCGCCCGCCCGCCGCCCGCCCGCCCGCCCGCCCACCGCCCGCCCGCCCGCCCGCCCGCCGCCCCCACCCACCCACCCACCCACCCACCCACCCACCCACCCACCCACCCACCCACCCACCCACCCACCCACCCACCCACCCACCCACCCACCCACCCACCCACCCACCCACCCACCCACCGGCCACCCACCCACCCACCGGCCACCCACCCACCCACCCACCCACCCACCCACCCACCCACCCACCCACCCACCCACCCACCCACCCACCCACCCACCCACCCACCCCACCCACCCACCCACCGGCCACCCACCCACCCACCCACCCACCCACCCACCCACCCACCCACCCGCCCACCCACCCGCCCACCCACCCACCCACCCGCCCACCCACGCACCCACCCACCTGCACCTACCCACCTGCACCTACCCACGGGCCACCCACGTACCACCCACCCACCCACCCATTTGAAATGTCGTATTCGCGCCTTCACGTCAAATAATCTTATGCTACTTGGCATCAGCCAGGGTGCCCTGCAGGTATCCAAAAATGTGCAACGTTGCAAATGTGCTTTTTGCAGCATACCAAGGGCAGCTGCCGAGTTTGGCTGCAATCTTCAGGAGCTCATTTGCATGGTCTACGGTGCCTAAGCGGGCTGAAATCGTGCGACATCGTGGTTTTTATGCTACTAAACGTCACCGTTGGGACCCCTGCAGGTATCCAAAAAATGTGCAACTTTGCAATCCCTCTTGGGGTACTAGAGAGACCTTAACCACCACATATGGGCCTACGTATGAGCAAAACTGCAGCTAGGAAAATTTGACATGTCGTATTTGCACCTTTCACGTCAATTATTTTTATGCTGCTTGATGTCACCCAGGGTGCCCTGCAGGCATCCAAAAAATGTGCAACTTTGCACATGTGCTTTTTGCAGCATGGCAAGGGCAGCTGCCAAGTTTGGCTGCAATCTGAGCTCATTTGCACGGTCTAGTAGGGTGCCTAAACGGGCTAAAACCGAGCAAAAACGCGGTTTTTATGCTATTTGACGTCACCCAGGGTGTCCTGCAGGCATCCAAAAAATGTGCACCTTTGCACATGTTCTTTCTTTAGCATGGCAAGGGCAGCTGCCAAGTTTGGCTGCAATCTGAGCTCATTTGCACGGTCTAGGGTGCCTAAACGGGCTAAAACCGAGCAAAAACGCATTTTTAATGCTATTTGACGTCACCCAGGGTGCCCTGCAGGCATCCAAAAAATGTGCAACTTTGCACATGTTCTTTCTTTAGCATGGCAAGGGCAGCTGCCAAGTTTGGCTGCAATCTGAGCTCATTTGCACGGTCTAGGGTGCCTAAACGGGCTAAAACCGAGCAAAAACGCGGTTTTTATGCTATTTGACATCACCCAGGGTGCCCTGCAGGCATCCAAAAAATGTGCAACTTTGCAAATGTGCTTTCTTTAGCATGGCAAGGGCAGCTGCCAAGTTTGGCTGCAATCTGAGCTCATTTGCATGGTCTAGGGTGCCTAAACAGGCTAAAATCGTGCCACATCGCGGTTTTTATGCTACTTGACGTCACCGTTGGGACCCCTGCAGGTATCCAAAAAATGTGCAACTTTGCAATCCCTCTTGGGGTACTAGATAGACCTTAACCACCACATATGGGCCATGTTTAGAGCAAAACTGCAGCCAGGAAAAATTGACATGTCGTATTTGCGCCTTCGCGTCAATTAATTTTATGCTACTTGGCGTCACCCAGGGTGCCCTGCAGGTATCCAAAACATGTGCAACTTTGCACATGATCGTGTTTCAGCATGGCAAGAGCAGCTGCCAAGTTTGGTTGCAATCTGAGCTCATTTGCATGGTCTAGGGTGCCTAAATGGGCTGAAACCGAGCAAAAACGCGGTTTTTATGCTATTTGACGTCACCCAGGGTGCCCTTCAGGCATCCAAAAAATGTGCACCTTTGCTCATGTTCTTTGTTCAGCATGGCAAGGGCAGAGCTCTGCCAAGTTTGGCTGCAATCTGAGCTCATTCGCATGGTCTAGGGTGCCTAAACAGGCTAAAACCGAGCAAAAATGCGGTTTTTATGCTATTTGACGTCACCCAGGGTGCCCTGCAGGCATCCAAAAAATGTGCAACTTTGCACATGTTCTTTTGTCAGCATGGCAAGGGCAGCTGCCAAGTTTGGCTGCAATCTGAGCTCATTTGCATGGTCTAGGGTGCCTAAACAGGCTAAAATCGTGCCAAAAATGCGGTTTTATGCTACTTGACGTCACCGTTGGGACCCCTGCAGGTATCCAAAAAATGTGCAACTTTGCAATCCCTCTTGGGGTACTAGATAGACCTTAACCACCACATATGGGCCATGTTTAGAGCAAAACTGCAGCCAGAAAAAATTGACATGTCGTATTTGCGCCTTCACGTCAGTTATTTTTATGCTACTTGGCGTCACCCAGGGTGCCCTGCAGGTATCCAAAACATGTGCAACTTTGCACATGTTCTTTTATCAGCATGGCAAGAGCAGCTGCCAAGTTTGGCTCCAATCTGAGCTCATTTGCATGGTCTAGGGTGCCTAAATGGGCTGAAACCGAGCAAAAACGCGGTTTTTATGCTATTTGACGTCACCCAGGGTGCCCTGCAGTCATCCAAAAAATGTGCAACTTTGCTCATGTTCTTGTATCAGCATGGCAAGGGCAGCTGCCAAGTTTGGCTCCAATCTGAGCTCATTTGCATGGTCTACGGTGCCTAAGCGGGCTAAAACCGAGCAAAAACGCGGTTTTATGCTACTTGACGTCACCGTTGGGACCCCTGCAGGTATCCAAAAAATGTGCAACTTTGCAATCCCTCTTGGGGTACTAGATAGACCTTAACCACCACATATGAGTCATATTTAGAGCAAAACTGCAGCCAGAAAAAATTGACATGTCGTATTTGCGCCTTCACGTCAGTTATTTGATCAGGCACTCCGCAAAGGTGAAAACCATTTGCGTTCAGTACCGGGCCGCGGAAAACGCGGAAAAACGCGATCTGCAAATGAATCCGACCGGAATCGAACTGGGGACCTCTCGCACCAATTTTGCTGACTATAGGACGGACGTCTCCGGTTACCATGGCATCGCCAACTTACACCTACAGTCATCCGCAAAAGTTCTCCTGTCCGGGGAGTGATGCAAGCCTTTCGGATTTGGTACTAGATAAATCACTCGAGATCTGTGTGTAGGAGTACTACACACGTGTCTGCACGCGAGACTTGTTCAGTCTCGCACCGTGAGACGGGCTGAACACGGCTGAATCCTTCTTTTAGTAGAAGGGGGCGTAGCCGGTACTATCGAAATCAGCCAAGCGTATATTACACGTCAGTTATTTTTATGCTACTTGGCGTCACCCAGGGTGCCCTGCAGGTATCCAAAAAATGTGCAACTTTGCACATGTTCGTTTATCAGCATGTCAAGGGCAGCTGCCAAGTTTGGCTCCAATCTGAGCTCATTTGCATGGTCTAGGGTGCCTAAATGGGCTAAAACCGAGCAAAAACGCGTTTTTTATGCTAATTGACGTCACCCAGGGTGCCCTGCAGTCATCCAAAACATGTGAAACTTTGCTCATGTTCTTTTTTCATCATGTCAAGGGCAGCTGCCAAGTTTGGCTGCAATCTGAGCTCATTTGCATGGTCTAGGGTGCCTAAACAGGCTAAAACCGAGCAAAAATGCGGTTTTATGCTACTTGACGTCACCGTTGGGACCCCTGCAGGTATCCAAAAAATGTGCAACTTTGCAATCCCTCTTGGGGTACTAGATAGACCTTAACCACCACATATGGGCCATGTTTAGAGCAAAACTGCAGCCAGAAAAAATTGACATGTCGTATTTGCGCCTTCACGTCAATTATTTTTATGCTACTTGGCGTCACCCAGGGTGCCCTGCAGGCATCCAAAACATGTGCAACTTTGCACATGTTCTTTTATCAGCATGGCAAGAGCAGCTGCCAAGATTGGTTGCAATCTGAGCTCATTTGCATGGTCTAGGGTGCCTAAACAGGCTAAAACCGAGCAAAAACGCGGTTTTTATGCTATTTGACGTCACCCAGGGTGCCCTTCAGGCATCCAAAAAATGTGCAACTTTGCACATGTTCGTTTATCAGCATGTCAAGGGCAGCTGCCAAGTTTGGCTCCAATCGGAGCTCATTTGCATGGTCTAGGGTGCCTAAATGGGCTAAAACCGAGCAAAAACGCGTTTTTTATGCTAATTGACGTCACCCAGGGTGCCCTGCAGTCATCCAAAACATGTGAAACTTTGCTCATGTTCTTGTATCAGCATGGCAAGGGCAGCTGCCAAGTTTGGCTGCAATCTGAGCTCATTTGCATGGTCTAGGGTGCCTAAACAGGCTAAAACCGAGCAAAAATGCGGTTTTATGCTACTTGACGTCACCGTTGGGACCCCTGCAGGTATCCAAAAAATGTGCAACTTTGCAATCCCTCTTGGGGTACTAGATAGACCTTAACCACCACATATGGGCCATGTTTAGAGCAAAACTGCAGCCAGAAAAAATTGACATGTCGTATTTGCGCCTTCACGTCAATTATTTTTATGCTACTTGGCGTCACCCAGGGTGCCCTGCAGGCATCCAAAAAATGTGCAACTTTGCACATGTTCTTTCTTTAGCATGGCAAGGGCAGCTGCCAAGTTTGGCTCCAATCTGACCTCATTTGCATGGTATAGGGTGCCTAAACGGGCTAAAACCGAGCAAAAACGCGGTTTTTATGCTATTTGACGTCACCCAGGGTGCCCTGCAGGCATCCAAAAAATGTGCAACTTTGCACATGTTCGTTTATCAGCATGTCAAGGGCAGCTGCCAAGTTTGGCTCCAATCTGAGCTCATTTGCATGGTCTAGGGTGCCTAAACAGGCTAAAACCGAGCAAAACCGCGGTTTTTATGCTACTTGACGTCACCGTTGGGACCCCTGCAGGTATCCAAAAAATGTGCAACTTTGCAATCCCTCTTGGGGCACTAGATAGACCTTAACCACCACATATGAGTCATATTTAGAGCAAAACTGCAGTCAGGAAAAATTGACATGTCATATTTGGCACAAAATGCCCTGAAAAGCACCTTCACGTCAATTTTCTGACACAAGCCATGAAAAATTTTTTGTCAGAACATTGTTTTGGTGTTTTTCCCAACCATATGCGTCATTGAAGACCAAAAAACGCATATCTCAAAAAATTTGGTTTTGGTAAATGCAAATTTACCAAACCTACGGGTGTTTGGGGCAGGTCCAACACCGCGCGCGGTGGGAAAACCGGCCGTCAACTCCTGCACTGCGGAGGCGATAATGGTCGTGGAGGCGCCGGCACTGGGCCAGGAGGGAGGCGTACGACCCATAAAACACGAGCTCCAGTATCTTGATGGCTGGCATGTGGAAAAAGCCGGGTCTGTCGACATCAAAGGTGGAGAATAACCTGTCAACGTCAAAGTCGCGCTCAGACCAGCTAGGTTCGGCTGGGCGGCTGCATTTGGGCTCAGGTGATGCAGAGGGCGAGGCATTAAGCCCGGAAGGGTTCGAGGCGACCACCAGTGCACGACTAGTGTCACCGCTGCCTGCCGGACCTGAGGGCGAAGCTGCAGCCGGAGCTGCAGACGTATTTTCAGGGCTTAGCGCAGCCGCCATGCCTGAGGCTGCGTTGCGCATGTCGAGGAGCGTTTGCTCGTCATATATTGCGTAATAGCTTCGGAAAATTATATCAATGTATGGGTCTTAGAAAGACGAAGCGATTGTGATATTCACAGCCGAATTCGGTGCCCAAACGTGAAAGTTACGAGCTCCGCCGTCAGCCATGGCTATCTCATGGCTCGTGGCTTGTCATCATCCATCGGGGTTAATGCTCCGTGACTCCCCAACGGGAGCGCGAGTACAATAAACTAATTAATCAGTAGATATTGTCTAACCAAGTTAATTCCAATGCCACAAATGGCTGAATTTTGGAGGCGGTGCTGTGCTCAGCCTACCATCATAGCCAGGGCTAATAGGAGAATGGGTGCGACGGATGTGTTCTTGGACCTGCTCCCTTAGCCCCCCAAAAGAATTTGGCGCTGGCGATGACCCCACCCCCCTTTTGCAGGGGTCTGGTGCACTTTGCAAAACTAATGTCCGGTCAGGGTCCGGTCATGTAATTGCCATGGCCCACCCACTGCAGCCGGCATGAAGAGCTGGCATGGAGCCTGCTGAACCTACGCACCGGGCCGGCGGGCCGAGCGCCGCAAGCCATATTGGGCTTTATTATGGTGCTCAGTCCTGATTTGCAGTCGTCGTCCCCTAAATGGCGCGGACTAAGGAGTTCCGCTATTCGGCTAGCACTGCGGCATGTTTTCCCGTCGTCGACAGTCCCCGGGCCCCGGGACTAGTAGTCGGTTGCCGGAGGACGGGACCCGGGGTACCCAACACTGAGTGGGGCACTACCCCTCTTGTTGGGGGTAGGGGGCCGGGGGGGGAACCCCCTTTGTACACTACTAGTAGCTCCGGGAGTGTCGCGGACAGCCAGATATCCCGCGGCCTTCGCGTCTTTCCTCTCAGTCAAACCACCCTAGTCCTTCCACGGGGCGTTGGATCGCCATGCGCCCAGGCATAGTTGTCTCCTTGATAGTTGTCTCACTTCAGATATTAAAAAAACCGGATAGATACCTGAAATACAATTTTACCTGAAATACAATTTTTAAAAAATTCTTTTAAAATTATACATAGGACGCTGTGGCGCATTGGATGAGTTGAGTTGAGTTGAGTTGAGTTGAGTTGAGTTGAGTTGAGTTGAGTTGAGTTGAGTTGTGTTGAGTTGAGTTGAGTTGAGTTGATTTGAGTTTATTCCCGCGCCCGCCGACAGGGTTTCCCGCGCCGTGGATCCAACGGGCAACGGCCGGTCCTGCCTTAACCAAAAAAGTATGGGGTGGCAAACAAGGTGAGAGCGGTGAGATTTTTTTCCAGGTAAATGGGTATTTTTATTAACCAATAGGAATATCGTTAGGTTAAGAGGTACCATGACGTATCGACCCGCTGGTTACCCGGCCGGAAACTGTGTGTACTAGTGTGATAGGTGAAAGGTTTAGAATTGAAGGAGCAGTATGTGACCAGGGGAGCCAAGTGACACACGTAAGGACTCAGCAATGCGTCGCGCTTGGCTACAGCTGTATTGGCGCAAGAACAATACAAGGTGTGGGACCCTGGGCCCAACAATGACAGGCCCAACCCCTTACTGTAGAGCTTTTCCATGCTCTCCTCTCCTGGGACGCAACAGGGTTTACTTGCATTCCTCACGGTGACCAGAGCGGTGAGATACATTGGATGAGTCATCGAACGCTGTGGCGCGGGATACGTGGATACTCACAAGTTACAAGCTTTCGACGCGAATCAACACAAGGGACCACAAGTACCGTTCGCGCGCATTCGGAGACGTCTTGACAAGTCACTGCAACGTGTCAAATCTCTGCTGCCCATGTGCGGCGTGGGCAACAACAACAACAACCGCGTTGATCCGTCGGATCCGGAAGTAGCCACTTCAAACCCGCGCAGGGGCTAGCGGTCCTAAGTTTTCTGCATTTTTTTCGGGGAAATGGGTATATTTTTATTGTTTATGAACATGTTTTCTGCATGTTCACATCAGCTGCTATCTACAGTGCAGTGTAAGCGGAACCACCCACACAACAACAACTGCCTAAGTTTCTGCATGTTCACATCAGCTGCTATCTACAGTGCTGTAAGCGGAACCACCCACACAACGGTGACCTTACGCGCGTCACTTGGCTCCCCTGGTCACATAATGCTCCTTTCTAAACCTTTCACCTGTCACACTACCCTCAGTGGGGAACCAGCTGGTCGATACGTGGTACCTCTTAACCTAACGATATTCCTATTAGTTAACGTAAAGGATTTACGTTAGATGGATAGAGATTGTTACGCTCTTTCCAACGGCACCTTGAACGCCTCATTTGGTTAAGGAACGTAAAAGTTATGACGTTTCCTAGGCTGTGCCGACAGTACCCGGCGCGCCACTGTGGGCGCGTACGGACACAGGATGTACAAGTGTCACTTTGATAGTCCGCAGGACGTTGACAGGACTTGTACAGGACTTGATGGTCAATTGATAGGTAGGCGTGCTGTAGCGCGCCAGGACCTATGAGACAATTGATGCTGACTAGTGTACGGGTAGGTCCACAGGACTAGCCGTATGGACAATTGATAGATCTGCGCGCCAAAGGCGTGCCAGAGTCTGTGTAATCAATTGATTGACAGTTCAGCTGTGACAGTGCAGCTGAATACTTGGACGCGTCCCTAGCAAGCTATATGAGTGACTTGGTCACACCGGGACGCTAGTTCTTGCGTGCACGTTCTCTTGGCACTGCGACCCTGTCGTCTGTGCTGCGTGCAGTCTTGGAAGTGACGTGACTTACGTCTGTGTTTCCTTGTTATTAATAAAGGCAACTTCCTGCAAGAACCATGGCGGAATTCGTGGCATTCTCACCCTCACAACTCGTATTACACGCTCTGTTAAAAAGATGCCAAATTCTGAAGAATTCCGGATTCCCGATGACGAGGAAATAGCCGCTCCGCCGGCTGGTCCTTCGTCAAGACCGACTGCGCCGTCGTGGCAGCAATTGCTCGACGAAGTTACGATCTCGCTCGACGAGCTTCATCGTCAACAGCGCGCAGCTCATCCATTGCTCGGGGATAACCCCGAGGACCCCGATTTGCCAGCACTGGTGCCGGCAATCCGCAACCTGTTGGACCAGATTCGAAACATTTTATCGACATTTACGGTCCAGGTGCGGGGAGGTTTGCGGTCGGTGACCGAAGTCACGACTGCCATTGAGGAGTTGGACAACGTCCTCTCTTCACTCACCGGTTACCAGAGAAACCTGCAAAACTGGGCATCGCTACGCACGGGGGGCGCGCCGGCGGTGTCAACAAATTTGTTTCAAGATCTTGCGCTGCTATCGCTGCTCACTCGCGGCGTACGCAGTCGTGAGCGCCAGGTTTTAATTAACCTGGTGGCATTTCTCGCATCTGTGCGAGAGTGGATTCCCGCGGGGTGGGAATTGTTGACGATCTTTACACATCCTCTGCGCCTCGTCGCGCGTCGGCGCGTCGCAACTTACGCGGCGGGGAGACACCGGTTTTAATACATACCGGTGCAGGTCCGGAGCTGGATATGGAGGATCGTGAGTTCGTATACACGTACTGCGACTTCAGGGGCCTTGACTACTAGTCGGCCTAATTTTCTTTTGCAGTACTCGTCGACATTTTTTTGTCGAATTTTCAGCGGCAATTCGCGGGGCGGCAGCGACACCGGCGCAGGCGGCAGTGACGACACAAATTTTGTACATATTTTCTGCTGCTTTGCTAAGGTGTTCTTTGAATAGCTTGTAGTGCAGGATGGCTGAGGGACGCCGTAGCAAGGGCCCAGCCAGTGGGAATAATAATGGGGGTGCTGGTAGTGGAACCGCTCACGTAGATGACGTGGGGGTTACCGGAGAGATTACCAACCTTCCTCACAATAATAATAATGCACAAGCTGTTCATGGCTTTGATCTCACCACACAGGGTCTTTTAATTGTCAATCAGCTGCAGCCTGTAACCTCAGACTCCAAGCCTAAGCAGGCTGAAGAGTTTGTGGAAGGATTGGAAGGGTTCCCTAGCTTGTACGGTGGTACAAATTACTATCAAATCTGGATAGGAAGTAGCACTTTTGGCAAGTGTACTGACCAGATTAAGGACCTGACCAGGGAGTGCAAGAAGGCCAATAAGGCCTGGGCACTGTACGTAGCTGAGCTGAAGGAGCTGCTGGAAGACCAACGCAAGAAGGTCGGCATCCATTGGCAGGACAAGTATCAAGGGTGGGAGGTCAAGGGGGACCTGATCCAGAACTTTCTCAACTATTGTAAGATGGTTGAGGAGGGCAGGGCTCACGGCTTTAATGTCGCTGATAACATAGCCCTAACCAACTGGCTCAAGGTTTCTGGGCTGGATAAGGCGACACGTGGCTCCTTAAAAGTCATGTGTGCCCCACACTCTACCCTGAAGGCCTACAAGGTCATCATTAAACAAGCACTCGAGGCAGAGGAGCTGTTTGAGGGTGGAGTGCCAGCAGTGAAGGCTACCCAGGCAGGCGGGCGTACCCAGGGTGGCTCCAAGACGTCTGAGGCTGACCGAAGCCAAGGAGGGCGTAGGGGCAACCATAACAAGCGCAAGGGAGATCATTCACCTGATTCTGACAGGAGGTCACACTCCAAGTCGGTGTTCAGGCGGGTGGGTGGTCAGCCCAAGCAGGGCAACGCGTCTGACAATGGGGGCAGTGGCCAGGGCAAGTCCAAGATACAATGCTACCTGTGCAAGGGGTGGGGGCACATCAAGAAGGAGTGTCCCAGCTTCAAGAAGTCCCAGGGCCAGGGCAGCAACAAGAATAACAACAACAACAAGAAGAAGAACAACAACAAGTCCCAGGCAGGCCAGCCTTCAAAGGGCAGTCAGCAAGAAGACAACAAGGAGCAGTGACTGTCTGAGGCAACCCCTACACACCTTAATTCACCCAAGGGGGAGGCCAGGTGCTCCAATGCAGATTTTATATCTGGGCAACAAGAGGGTGATCTCCAGGTTCAGTGTGGCCCCAGGTCACCTGGAGAGGTACAGGTTCCTATGAAGACGTCCTTGACAGCTGGTGCAGCTGTAAGAATGTCTGACCCCATGCATCCTCGTGCTGGGCACGAGGGTGGACCTCTCATTTTGAGAGAAACCAATGTACAACCACAGAGGGGTGTGAAGGCCTCTGGTGGTATGCATGTGGTCCCTGCTGGCGGTCCAGGTGTTGGGCATGAGCAGGGTGACTCAGGCTCTGAGTCAGAACAGGATGGAAGTCAGCATGGTGATGCTGGACAACCTGACAGCACAGTCCTGACTGTGCCAGGGACTGCTTCCTCTGTGTACCAGGAGTTGGGTGCCCGAATCCACAACATGTTTGGGCATGCCACTTCTCTGTCAAACAACTTTGCCTTCCGTATGGGCAGGGCACCCCTTCTTAAGGCGTGTCAGCAAGCTGCCTCACGGTGTAAGTGCCAGTTGTCCTCCAACAAGCCCAGGAAATCACATGCCAAAGCTCTACCTCAGAGCATTGGTGATCTGCAGTGTGATATCCAACACATCAGGGGCATGCAACTGTTGGTGTGCGTGGACAGGTACACGAAATACAAGGTGCTGGAGCATTTACCTTCTATGAAGAACAGGTACTTGCTGGCTGCCCTGCAGAATGTAAGAGCCAAGTTTCCTACCACAAGGATCCAGGTGGACATGCAGTTTCAGCATCTCAAGGGTGATCCTACCCTTCCTGAGTTGCTGGTTACACCTAGGGAGGCTCATGGGCAGCAGGGTGCTATCGAGAGGGCAATCCAGGAGGTCAAGAAATTGATCATCTCTGAAGACTGGGTACCCTTGTCTGCACCTGCACTTGTCAGGAGTGCATGGCTGAGGAACGTGGAGCAGCAGCTGAACAGCAGGGTTAACTTCTACTATGATGGAGTTGCTGTCAGCCCAATGGGTCTATATCATGGCCTGTGCCCACCACATGTGCTGGAGGGCTGGAAACATGCTGCACATGTCACCTTTGCCAAGCTGAGGGAGAAGGACCGGGGTTGGAAGATGCTGGAGCCACAAGTGGGTCAGAAGGTCCTAGCTTGGAAGGAACCTAGCCTTTATGGCAAACGTGGTAGCTGGAGTCCTGGGGTGGTTACCCAGGTTGATGAAGCTAGCCACGCATGCTTGGTCAGCATGGAGGACGAACCAAAGCATGTGCACCGGCTGAGTTGGTCATATGTCAAGCCTAACCTGATGAATGAGGGCAGTCAGGCACAAGGCTCACAGGATCTGCAGGATTTTCAGGTCCCAGGTGACATCACTGACGCAACGACCACATCTGTTGCAGGGGAATCTGTCAGCCCTGGCCAGGTTGCAGAGGTACTTGTTGAACAGGCTGCAAGGTCAACAGCTGGGGAGTCAACTGTCAAGCCCAAGGCACTAACCAAGCCCAGGGGGACAAGTTTGGCTGGATTGATTGGGGCTCTACAAAGGGCCAAGAAGCAGCCCAAGGTAGCCAAGCTCAGGTGGCATGGCAATCTGGGGCTGGACACTGCCTTAGAGGTAGACACTAATTCTCAGGTTTCCATCATTGGGACCAGGGCTGCAGCAGGGTACAGCATGTCTGAACCCAGCTATCAGTTTGTGTCTGACTTCAGTGGCGGGGTACACGTGAAGGTACTGGGTGAGGTATTCATTCCTATCCTTGGACAGGACACTGCTTTTTGTGTCTTGGAGGGCTATCAAGGACCTGCTCTTCTGGGGCAGAATTTCCTATGCCAGGATGGAGTAGTGATCACGTCCTCTCTCCTGACTAAGGAAGGGGCTGGTCAGGAGTTAAGTAATGCAATACGCATTACTTTTGCATACTTGCAAGTATGCAAAAGTAATGCGTATTGCATTACTTAACTAAAATTGGGCCGCGTGGGGAAATCCGGCGTTCCGCACACACCGCTCGTTACCGAGGTGACTCGATTAATTACGACTCGGCTATTCCCAGCCTCACGCCGTAATTCCTATTTCGACTTGGCCTACCCGGCCTCCGCCAAACATAGAAATCCACAAATATTTCGACTCGGCCTCCCAGGCCTACCCGCCGCAAATATTTCCGTGCCTCCGAGAGGATTCGAACCCGGTACCCCAGGAGCGAACGCCAATCTTAGTTAAGTAATGCAATACGCATTACTTTTGCATACTTGCAAGTATGCAAAAGTAATGCGTATTGCATTACTTAACTAAGATTGGCGTTCGCTCCTGGGGTACCGGGTTCGAATCCTCTCGGAGGCACGGAAATATTTGCGGCGGGTAGGCCTGGGAGGCCGAGTCGAAATATTTGTGGATTTCTATGTTTGGCGGAGGCCGGGTAGGCCAAGTCGAAATAGGAATTACGGCGCGAGGCTGGGAATAGCCGAGTCGTAATTAATCGAGTCACCTCGGTAACGAGCGGTGTGTGCGGAACGCCGGATTTCCCCACGCGGCCCAATTTTAGTTAAGTAATGCAATACGCATTACTTTTGCATACTTGCAAGTATGCAAAAGTAATGCGTATTGCATTACTTAACTTCAGGTCCCACTGATTAATTTCAGGACCACTCACCTATCACGTGCAGTAACCAGGTCGGTTAAGCGTGTGCAAGTGTGCCAGGGGCAGGAGCCCTTGGTTGATGACCTCATATTGCCAGCTGCTAGTCATCCAAGCAGTTTGGGCATTGGTCCTCACTCACTTGCTGGACACAGCCCTATCAACTACCAAGGCCTGGTGAAGCTCATGTCCTCTCCCATTATGTGTCCCCAGGTCACACTGGGTTTGATTAAATCTGGGGAGGACTGGATCTCCAAGAAATGCGTGGAACCTGTCAATGACCTGCCTCCTGCACGACGTCTACTCAAGCTCAAGTTTGTCATCAAGATGAAGGAGGTGGACGGGGTCAAGGTACCACATGTCAGGCCAGTGCTGAATGAGTTCAAGGGTACTGGTGAGTGCACTGCTGAGGAGTTGTATACCCCTGGCATGTTGCATGATACTTGGAGGCTGCTGCTGTGTGTATTTCTAGGCCTTCTCAACAAGGGCTTGGACTATGGCTCAGTGGTGGTAGACTTCAAGAGGGCATTTCTAGAGGGGGATGCAGATGTGGCACAGGAAAAGTGGGAGGGCAAGACGCCTTTCTATGTTAGGGTGCCTGCTGTATGGAAAAGGGACATCCACACGGAGTTCCTTAAAATCCTCAAGGGCCTGGAGGGCCTGAGGTCAAGTCCAATAATCTGGAGGGAGACTCTCAACCGTTTCCTGAAGGAACATTGCAACTTGAAGGTCTCTCCTGTAGACCCCTGTCTGTTTCTGGGGCAATGGGAAGGCCTGCCAGTGTATGCTTCGCTGCACGGGGATGACCTACATCTGATAGCTCCCACGTCGTGGCTTAAGGAGCTGATCACCATCATTAAGTCCAAGTTTCCTCTGGGTAGGGAGCAATGGCAGGTGGAGAATGAGCCTCTGCTGTTTGTGGGCATGGAGGCCACACTGGTGAAGAAGGGGGGGAGTGGCGTATGCTGCTGGTGGGGGGCAATGATTATCAAGAGACCCTCATTAGCAAGCTTCCTCCAACCATCACACAGGCACTGTGTCCCATGGTGAGGGGCATGGTTGCTTGGGTGGCAGGCATTTCCAGGCCAGATCTTATGGTCATAGCCAGGTTGCCTGATGACATGCTGGTGGAGCTAGGGTCTGCCAAGGTGGCTGATCAGGTCAGGGCTTCATCTGGCATTCTGTTGTCTGCAGTGGATTTATCACAACCCATTTGCATGGAGCTGTATGTGGATAGCTCAATGGACAGCAGGCAGGTCTCCAAGGTCAGGGGCAGGGCTGCAGGGCTCTTTGTGCTCAGACAGGAAGGCCTGGGGAGTTTGGTGAGCTGGTTTAGTCGCCTGCACAAACGGGTGGCTGTCAGCAGTGATGTGGCAGAATGCAGGGCTATTTGTGAAGGCATTCACACAAGCCTTTATCTGAAGGAGTTGCTTCATCAGATGACTTCTAACACTCCTTGGCCACTTCAGGTTACCACTCTTCTAAAAACAGACTCCATGGGGATGGTGCAGTTTGTGCACAGGCAGATGGCCAGAAGTAGGGACTTGGATTATCTCCTTCTTAAGGAATTGTCCTCCTTGGCCAATATTGAGCATATCCCTGGGGTTGACAATCCTGCTGATGCTTTGACCAAGCTAGTGCAGAAGGCAGCAGTGCAATACAAGGTTCTTCAGTCTCTGATGGACCCATCTCAGCAAGCTGTCTAAGCTGGGGCCTGGTTATAGGGCATTGGAGAGCAGATTGTGTGGTAGTGTCAGCATTGTGACTGGCATAATACCTGTATCTTACTCTGTACTAAGGCTCATGGACCATGGTACACTCACTCTGATTTTAATCAGGTACAGCCAGGTTTTGGCTGGGGTTCATGCTGTTGACTACACAAGGTTGACAGGTCCATTACAGGCCATGTATTCTATTTTAAAAGAAATGTATATTTGTACATACTTCTCACAATGGTCTGGGAACCTTTATTCTGGGGTTTATAGGGCGGGGTTCGATTCCCTGGTATTATGTTTCTACAAGCTGGCCTGTTCAGGTGTTTGCCTGTTCAGACTTCCCTAGTTCCCCAGGGCAGGATTTACTTGTTGCCTATGTGTTTTCATTTTGTCATTTGTTTGCTGTGGCAGTTTACCATCTGGCAAGTAGACGGGCGCCGTAAGACGGGCGCCAATAGACCCCTGTTGAGAGAATGACAGGCAAACTATTGTAATACGCCTTACTTTGTCAAGTGGTATTTTAATTGTCATGGATTTATTGTACTTATATTGAATATGTACTGGGTTTTATGGGATTAGTATCTGGGATTAATGTAACTCACCGCCAGAAGGTCATTGTACTGGAGGCTCTACCGAGGTGATGGGATTAATTCCTGGAGAAGACCTCATAGAATTAACCTGTATGTATTTAATTTTGTGTGCTTCTAATATCTGGTGGTACTCTGTAATGCCACTTCCATAGGTTTTTATCCATTTCTCATGGAATGGTTTTCCCTGTGGCAGATCTGTTTCTTTTCCAGTTCCTTAAAAGAAAGGGCTGGGGGAATGGCATTGGCCATTAAAGACATCTGTTCAAGCTTCAAGCTGGAGTGAAGGACATTTCAAGCTACTTCAAGGGTCCCTGGCAGGGGATGTAATCCCTAAAGAAAAGAAGGGATTGGAGTTAACGTAAAGGATTTACGTTAGATGGATAGAGATTGTTACGCTCTTTCCAACGGCACCTTGAACGCCTCATTTGGTTAAGGAACGTAAAAGTTATGACGTTTCCTAGGCTGTGCCGACAGTACCCGGCGCGCCACTGTGGGCGCGTACGGACACAGGATGTACAAGTGTCACTTTGATAGTCCGCAGGACGTTGACAGGACTTGTACAGGACTTGATGGTCAATTGATAGGTAGGCGTGCTGTAGCGCGCCAGGACCTATGAGACAATTGATGCTGACTAGTGTACGGGTAGGTCCACAGGACTAGCCGTATGGACAATTGATAGATCTGCGCGCCAAAGGCGTGCCAGAGTCTGTGTAATCAATTGATTGACAGTTCAGCTGTGACAGTGCAGCTGAATACTTGGACGCGTCCCTAGCAAGCTATATGAGTGACTTGGTCACACCGGGACGCTAGTTCTTGCGTGCACGTTCTCTTGGCACTGCGACCCTGTCGTCTGTGCTGCGTGCAGTCTTGGAAGTGACGTGACTTACATCTGTGTTTCCTTGTTATTAATAAAGGCAACTTCCTGCAAGAACCATGGCGGAATTCGTGGCATTCTCACCCTCACAACTCTATTGGTTAACCCCTCAACTGTCAAAACTCGAACCACGAGAACGGACTGAGTGTGGGTATCTTTGTGCGCCTGAGAGTAACTTTAGCCAAATAACATTTTCTGGCCCACCCTTGGAACCGAGCATGCTTTTATATCAAATAATGTTTGGGAAATTTGGTTGGTCACATATCCATGCCCTACACCTGCTATATAAAATAGCACCCCCCTCAGGGGGGTACAGTGCACATGGGGTTATTGGGGTTGGAGACATATATAATGCATTATCGACCATTTACACAAATCAGTTGGCCCTGGCCTTTTAAAGGCAGGTTATTATAATCATAGACATGCCATCAATGCATTCACAACATGAAATGTCACAAAGCTGTGAACGCTAGCTACAAAATGGCCAAAGCCAGCTGGCACCGTTATAACGGTGCCAGCTGGCAGGGGTATAAATAGTGGTAGCATAACAACACAAAACTTTATTCCAATTGGCATGAAACAACAAGGGATGCCCAAATGGGCATAATGCACCATACCCAGGTGATAAAACAAGAGACCATGCCATATAACACATGCCAACATGCCGCAAGGGGCCAAAATGGCACTAGTGCGCGCGCGCGGTATATGTTGCGCATGACTAGCCAAGGGTGTAGCTAAATGTCAATTAGGCTACCTGGCTATGTGCCAAACTACGGAGTTAGGTTAATATTGTGCGGAAACCTTTTTGCCACTTGGGCTTCTCAGGTTCCGCACAATATTACCGGCGATAACCACTCGCCGGACACTCAAGTTCACGACGTCGTGAACTTGAGTGTCCGGCGAGTGGTTATCGCCGGTAATATTGTGCGGAACCTGAGAAGCCCAAGTGGCAAAAAGGTTTCCGCACAATATTAACCTAACTAAAACCTAGCCTCTTGGGGCGAGGACGAATCACTAGGCTCGGAACACCCGTAGATATGAATATGATCGAATATAAGCATCTCGTTGGTGCAAATATCGATATGAATATGATCGAATATGAGCATCTCCTTGGTGCGCATATGATTAGCCGGAGCCGGGTGCCAAATCGGAACGAATTATTCCCCAAATAATCCGCTTCCGAGTGGATTCGAACCTGCGCCCCGCAAGGATCCAGGTCTTAGTTAGGTTAATATTGTGCGGAAACCTTTTTGCCACTTGGGCTTCTCAGGTTCCGCACAATATTACCGGCGATAACCACTCGCCGGACACTCAAGTTCACGACGTCGTGAACTTGAGTGTCCGGCGAGTGGTTATCGCCGGTAATATTGTGCGGAACCTGAGAAGCCCAAGTGGCAAAAAGGTTTCCGCACAATATTAACCTAACTAAGACCTGGATCCTTGCGGGGCGCAGGTTCGAATCCACTCGGAAGCGGATTATTTGGGGAATAATTCGTTCCGATTTGGCACCCGGCTCTAATCATATGCGCACCAAGGAGATGCTCATATTCGATCATATTCATATCGATATTTGCACCAACGAGTTGCTTATATTCGATCATATTCATATCTACGGGTGTTCCGAGCCTAGTGATTCGTCCTCGCCCCAAGAGGCTAGGTTTTAGTTAGGGTAATATTGTGCGGAACCTGAGAAGCCCAAGTGGCAAAAAGGTTTCCGCACAATATTAACCTAACTTACGGATTACGCCTCTGGGTGCGCAGATACTGCCTCCTACGAGGCCCTGTCAGCTGGGTGCCAGCTGCCAGCGTGTGGGTCACGAGTGCGGCCATTGGCCTCAGCCCTTGCGCGGCCAGCCGGGCTGCGGGCTGACAGGGGCTGCATGGCACGCTGGCGGCAGGCGTCGTCGTCGAGGCCAGCCACTGGCCCAGCGTGGAACCTGAGATAAGCCAGCATATAAGACACAAGACCATGCTAAAAAATAGGTGAAATGCTCATTAATCAAGGCCTCAAGCGCGCGTCAAAGGGGTGGCAAGGAGCTACATCACTAACGCACCCAATGAATGACAAAACACCTCCACGTTCTTTGCAACAATAAAGAAAACAAAAGGAACAAGTTGGTAATGCTTCCATGCAGACAGGTATTGTTGGGCATCTCCATGTTTGTCACATGCCATGGATGCAAAATAAGGAGGTGGGCGTTGGCCAGCAAAACAAGAAGCCATGCCTAAAACTGGTCAGAAAAGAACTTTTCTCGGGATGTTTGAGCCAGGAAAAGCACTGGGTAATCACATTTACCATATTACTAACCAATACCAACCGTTATCACGCTATTTCCGTTGCAGCCTCAGCTAACAGCGACCAAACATGGTCTAAAATCTGCTTGACCTGATGGTATTCCACAACCATGACAAGCCGATGCGTAGAGGCAGCAAAACAACAAAATGACAATCACAAGCCCTCGATTATAACCCTGATATTAGTTAGAAACAACAATACAACCATATACGGATCAGAATATACGGTTAACGGAACACGCTAGGAGGCTAGAACGTACCAGGTCGGAACAGCACATTACCTTTCCTGCGGGAGCCAGAACGCACGATTCATGGACGTAGCCTCGAGCCTTTCCTGGCTGCCAGTTCTAGCAAATCTGGTTGGGAACAACGTCAAACGTTTATCCATGCGCAAATATCTCGAAAATTTCCGCCTGGCAACATGCAGGACTCGCACGGTCACCGCCTGGCCGCTAACATGATTTGCTGCGCCTACCAGCACCCCGAGACCCATCTACGCATCTTCAAACGTTACATGGCTAGGGGTATAACGTTTTTATGACTTAAAAATCATGCCTACAAAATTTGAGTCCATTATGTCAAGCTATTCTCTCGTACCAGTCAGTTGTGTGCACCGCCATAGCCGTGCGCGTCAATATTTTTCATGCACGTCGGTCCCGTTGGACCATGGTACCCCCCTACAGTACTGTAACTTTGCTCAAGCATATCTCCTTGGCCAGGTGTCCAAAGTACGGTCTGAAGTGCTCTACGGAAAGCTGACGTAGGAGTGGTGACATACAGCCATATGCTATTTGGGGGCCCAATACCGCCACCGCCAGGTCGAAATGTCCGGCCCCCATATTGAACTCAGGGTCCAATGCCAACCGCCGGAATGAAACTTGCTGGCCCCCAGTATGCTAGCGCCCCCCTGGGGCGCCGCCACCGGTGCGCCGACAGCCGGCCCCCATATGCCCCCCCCCAACGCGCTGAAATATTCGTGTCCAGTGGCCAGATCACAATTTGATCCGGGCGCAAAATGATTGGCTGTACGGTACGAACAAAAACCGAAATTTTAGTATCGAAGTTCCGCAGCGCTTGCTGAATTTGCCCCGGAAGCCCGGGGGAACTTTCCCCGCTGAAAGGTGTCCGCGGAAGCGAATTGTAGCCAACGCGGAAGACAACGCAGCAGACGAGCACTTGCCACGTGGCAAATCCCCTTTGGCAGTAGGCTCGCCATACAGTACTGTATGGGGGCCATGACCACCCGCCGGCAGGCTATTTCAGCCGCAGCCCCTATATTTATTTAGGGGCCGGACCAATGCAGCCACCGGCAGCCTTGGGGCCAGACCCTAGTACCCGTGGAATTTTGGCTGGACATGTCACCACTCCTGCTGACGTCTAGATCTTTCAATCCCGCCAGGTAGCACCATCAAATTATTTTTGGCGCGGCGCCTGCAAGGCGCACAAACTCAGTCCGTTAGAGTGGCGCCAGTTCAACTGGCGCCACGAAAACGGCCGTATAGACCGGGCCTGAGGCCTGGTCTATACGGGATTTAACTTCGCGGAGTTAAAAGTGGCGGGAAACAATGGACGGTGAGATTGAGGGCCGGTTTTCATCCAATTAACGGTGAAAAATAACTTGCGGTTTTAACTCACCGGATATAAAAAATAACTCCAGACGGGCTTGGCCACGGACCCCTGTTATTTTTTTTTCGGAGAAAGTTAAAAAGGAATAATTGGCGGGAAAACCCTGGTGGTCAGGCTGCTACTACCGACGTGAAGGCTGGTTGCCATAGCTGTGTGTGCCATTGCAGTTTGTAATTCCGACCATTCCAGTTGCGTATTTAAAGCACGAAAACACTCGGCCATTATGTCTCGCCAGTCATACCACCTTATGCGCAAGCCCGACGAGGACAGGATTGACAGGGAGGACTGGAATGATTTGCAGGATTTGAAGATGAAGCGAAGGCGTACAGGAAAAAGATACGTCTCTCAAGGCGTGGTGCACGTTTCCAAGCCCTACCTAAGTCGGTTTGGCTTGCCGCGAGCTGCTAATGAGAAGCGCACTCGCAACCACGGATGATTCGGGCGAACTGTCGCGTTTGGCCGATGGTTTCGATTCAACCAGACGACCAGGGGAGTTGTTGATGGTTGTGTTGGTGCGCTCGATGGTATCGCAATCAAGATTAAAAAAAAAAAAACTTCAAGTCGGAGGTAGCGAACCCCAGGCAGTACTACAATCGTAAGGGGTTTTATGCGCTTGTCATGCAAGCTGTGTGCGATTCGAAATGTCGTTTTCTGTATGGCTGCAACAAATGTTGCGGCAGTACCCATGACAGTGTCGCATTTCGTGTCAGCTCTTTGCACACGGCAATGGCACGTGTTGGCCTGCCAGAAGGATTCTACATAGTGGCAGATGAGGCATACATCATCAAGCCTTGGCTTGTGACTCCCTACCCAGGAAGGGGTCTCAGCGTCCAAGAGGACGCATGTAACTATTACATCTCTTTGTGCAGGCAGGTCATAGAGCGTGCATTTGGGATTCTTATTCACCGCTTTGGCATCCTTCACCGTGCATTGACATGTGACCTACGACATGCAAAATGCTAGCCAGTTTTTTTTACCCACCTTGGTGTATAATGCTTGAGTGTGCCACGTGTGGCATGGTGTTTGGTTGCCAGTTTTTTTTACCCACCTTGGTGTATGCTTGAGTGTGCCACGTGTGGCATGGTGTTTGGTTGCCAGTTTTTTTTACCCACCTTGGTGTATAATGCTTGAGTGTGCCACGTGTGGCATGGTGTTTGGTTGCCAGTTTTTTTTACCCACCTTGCCGGGTTGGCAAATACGTGTGCGGGGTATAATACGCGGACCTAAAATACGCGTATTATACGTGGGGGGTGTAAAATACGTGGCGGTAAAATACGCGACAGTTTTTGTGGTCCAATTGTCGGTCACCCAATTAGCACGCTCCTTGATGATGGTCATGCAGTTATTGAAACTGAAATTTGGTGTATATGCTTATTTATTAACATCTTCCATTTATGCCCTGGAATCCTATCTGATTATTATTTGTTAAATGCAGGGGGGAGCAGGCTGCAACGGGAATAGTAAGGAATCAATTAATTAATTGATTGTAAGGAAAGCCATCCACTATATAATGCATGAGAGGACATAAGACACAACTTCCGAGAAGGAGGGGTGACGTGCCCTCCTTTGTACTGGATCATGCCGGCCACCATCTGCTTGAAAGAGGCGCTCTCAGCCGCACTGAAGGCAATGCCGTTCTCGATAAAAAATTCGGCAGCCAGCAGCTGGACACCTTTCTCGTCGACGGGAACCAGCCATTTGGTGATGCTCAGCTGGCCTTTGCTGGGAACCGACGACAAGTCAGCCGGCGCAGCCCCTCCCATCTCCGCCATTGCCCTGTTCAAATTGTGCTGCTTCTTGGCGTCTGACTTCTGCAACTCAGTTGTTGTTAGCAATCCTGAGAAACCTGCTCCGGATATTCGGTGGAATTTTGTCGCAGGGTAACATCCCTTCCCCTGCGATTCCGGCAAAGTGTGCACGGACTCGGAATACGCTGATTGCCCCCGCCCCGTATGAGAACTTCTTGTTGCAAAATGAGCAGAACTTATTCGACGCAAACTGCGTTTTGTTACTAACAGCATCTGTGACTGCTTCTTTCTTCTCGAGAACCAAATCCCATTCAGGCCCTTTCTTCTTCATGCAGCTGCAAATCGAAAATGGCTGCACACTGTCGCACAGTCGCACTGGCCTCGTCGTCGCTATATTGCATTACACCGTCAGTAGCACAGCTGGCATTTGCTGGCACACTGTTATTATGCGTTATGTACCTAGTCCTTGCTGTCTCCTACCGGCCAAACATTTTGCAAGGCTTGCGCTTTATGAAAAGAACTGTACGCATCTACTTCTAGTAGTAAAAAT
The DNA here is from genome assembly GCA_009746045.1 of Mesostigma viride. Classification (NCBI taxonomy): domain Eukaryota; kingdom Viridiplantae; phylum Streptophyta; class Mesostigmatophyceae; order Mesostigmatales; family Mesostigmataceae; genus Mesostigma; species Mesostigma viride. Next base: position 5,610,758 of record RPFO01000667.1, on the reverse strand, counting down.
CTCAACTGTGCAGTGAGCGCGCCGCGCCCAGAACCTGGGCACCGCGCCAGTGCCCGCTGCGGCGCTGCCCGCTGGTACCCCCAAAAAATTATAAGTCCAAACCGCGTAGTCTGAAGTAAAGTACGCGTATAATACGCGGAGGCCTAAAATATGCTTTATCCCGCATTTTTTCGCATCCGTACGGCGTACAGACCAACCCGGCCACCTTGGTGTATAATGCTTGAGTGTGCCACGTGTGGCATGGTGTTTGGTTGCCAGTTTTTTTTACCCACCTTGGTGTATGCTTGAGTGTGCCACGTGTGGCATGGTGTTTGGTTGCCAGTTTTTTTTACCCACCTTGGTGTGTAATGCTTGAGCGTGCCACGTGTGGCATGGTGTTTGGTTGCCAGTTTCTTTTACCCACCTTGGTGTATGCTTGAGTGTGCCACGTGTGGCATGCTGTTTGGTTGCCAGTTTTTTTTACCCACCTTGGTGTATGCTTGAGTGTGCCACGTGTGGCATGGTGTTTGGTTGCCAGTTTTTTTTACCCACAAACGGTGAGGATGAGAATGTTGCCTAATCCCGCTATTGTAATGTCAAAAAGGATGCATGTGCAATGGTAGTCATCACAGTTGTCAACCTTAACCCCTAAATGGGCAGAAATACTGCCGATGCATCGGCTGTAACTTCACAACTTTGCAAACCAGATGCCATCCAACCTACCCATATCCAATGGCTGTCCTTGGGGGCCAAGCATGTGCATGAGTTGCTCTTCGGGTTGATACATCACAACCTTACATATATTCAGAGTAGGCCATGTATAACTACCGTCAAAGTCAGGGCGGTCAAGACGCGCGTTTTCAGTTTTGGTAGAATGTGCATTTTGAATCATGTTATAAGAGCTAGGCACCTACCACTTCAGGGATGATAAACAATTAGTTGCTGAGCAGTTTGAGCCATTGGGGTCATCACTTGGTTGGGTATACCAGCAGCTACACCCAGTACAGCCCATAGGGGTACCGTTGGTAAAAAGCAACCAAGGGGGTAGGGCTTGGCATACTACCTACTAATAAGGCCACCAACCATGCCATACAATACATTTCCCTTCCACAGTGATGGGGAAACATAACTGCATCATCACACTGCCCTTACATGGCACCTATGTGCAGGTGCCACCTTGTCCATGCACGTACGTAACGTGGTACGGACACCCTACGCAAGGCATGCCTTCTATGAGGCAGCCACCAACAAACTAGTGATGTTAAGCCTATTTCAGCTTGCCCTAGCAAGGATAAACTAGGCCTAAGCTGCTATAGCTTGCCAGGTGATGGCCAGCACACCTGGTGGCACATGCTCACTGACAATGGGAAGCTTCTACTCACCGGTTACATGCTTGATGATGCCACAGAGACCAGCCAACTGCCTCACACTCATGCAATATGTGTGTGGGAAATGTATAACAAACATATATGGAGGTATTCAAACCCATACAGCCTCTAAAACTTATCACCATCACACTATTGCAGGTCAACTGACTGAGGGAGGCATCTAAGAATGGTGTTTTAGGAAGGGGCCAGGCCATGGTCAAGAAAGAACATGAATAATGCAAAAAGAATGTGCTACACAAGCTAGAACGTATACATAAACGTCATACGTCGACAAGGAAACGATAACTCAGCTTTACCTGGCATGGCTGGCATTACCTTAGCCCAGGCGGTGGCCGCAAAATGGCGCATTGCGGCACGCCAAAGTTGTGCAGCATGGTCGCTAGATTCGGATTTTTCTGGCCACCCTTGCAAGTTTACGACTACAAGTCATCATAAAAAGTAAAAAGAAACCGATATATCCTTTAAAATACGCTGCTCGGATGCTTTCGTCAATTAGGACATGCCCGAAACGCGCTATTTCTCTCATCGTCCACTTCGGCGTTTTCCCATGGGCGACTCCGCATGGCACGCAATGATTTCGCGCTTCGGGTGGCAGAAATGGTCCATCTCCTTCGGCATTGTCCGCCATGGCTGGCGACCGCGGGTCATCTTCCCCTTCCCCGCCGTCAGTGTTTTGGCTTTAATTGCCTGTAATTGCCTGATTGCCCGGGCACGGAGCTGGCGCCACGTCATCGACTTGGCGGGAACCACTCTACTTGCGGTCCAGACAGTTCAGTTTCGTATAGACTGAAATTTTTACCTCCGGACCCAATTTTCAGCTAAAAATGACCGGTTCGGTTTTAACTTAAAATCCGTATAGACCGGGCCAGTAGTACAGTTTAAGGGTTAATAAAAAATACCCATTTACCCGGAAAACCACCCACACAACAACAACTGCAACGTGTCCAAGCCACTGCGCGTGCACGCAACTGCGCGTTCAGTAAATCTGATCCTCTTAATCATTTCATGGTAACCACCGTCAAGTAGTAGGCCCCGTCGGAGTTGGATCCCGTCAATTGATTCCCGTCAATTGTTTGCCATCCCGTCAAGCATCGGCGTTGGAAACGGCCGAGGGCCAGAAGACTGAACAGCAGCATTCAGTATATTTCCAGCTAGCAGGCACATTCCTCGCCAGCCAGTGGTACCAGCAAAAAGGAATCACTGTGATCGCATGGGATTTGGCCGTGCGGCGTGCACATGTCGCACGCTGGGGACAAGCCAGCCAAGATCTACTAGAGAATATTACAGGGCGGCACGCGGTGTTCTGGAGCCAGGTGACGCGCTTTCTTGCAGAACTCTGCATGTTGAGCAGGAATCTTACCATTTCGCTCCATTTCGCGGCGTGGGCAACAACAACAACAACAAAACAACAACAACAGAGCAGGAATCTTGAGACGTCGAACGCAACTCAACTCAACTCAACTCAATAATGATCCCTCTCCAAATCTCTTCCGAATCTCTGCTGCCCATGCGCGGCGTGGGCAAGAACAACAACAACAATCATGATCCCTCCATAACATTTGTCATGTCTCCCGCTGCCGAAGGGGAGGGCGAAACTATTCCTACTACACCTCCTTGTCCACTGCACGTAAAGAATGCTACCGAAGAATGCCAGCTGGGTACGTGACTCCTTTGCCGCATTCTGGCAGTTTCGTTACAACTGATCCAGTTGAACAGGGGCGTGAATGGGAAGGTCTTTAGCGATGCGCATTTCTGAGACCCCACTTCACGTCCCCACTTTGGTTTGCTCAAACCTAGGCCTCCTGCAGTCTAGGCCTTGATTAACGAAGCTTCCCCCAGCTGTGCTGTACTGCTGACCTCACTTATGTCACGTCAGGTGTACTCTTAAGTTGTGGTTTGGAGCTGCTAATATTAAAGCCATGTATGCATATAATTATTTATATTATATTATATTTATATAATTATTTATGTTATCTATTATCTTCGTGTATATAATTATTTAACTATTAGTCTACGTCATAAACCTTCAATTGTTTTTCCCGGCGTGAGCGAGAACCGGGAGAAGACTGGAAAGAAAAGACTCCGAGGAGACTCCATATGGGGGAGCAGGGGTGTTCTCTTGCAACACGAGTGTTCTCAGAATGCAGGCTGGAGTAGTCTGCTAGCGCTAGCTAGACAAGTGTTTGCCTCTATGTGATCAAATGCCATACTTCAACTCTCGGCCGTTCCGTCAATATGTCGTCGAAATTGACATCCCCGCGTGCGATGGCAGAAGTCTCATTCGACACATAGCCGTTGCAGTTAAACGCTAGCATATCTAGCCTGCCGGTTGCTCTGTTCGTCGTAATTCCCGACAATTAACCTTGTGTTCGAAACACATTATTTCTTCATCCTCTTCAGCACTGTTCACCATACTCAGTATTATGGTCATTGGCATGATCGTTTGGCATTATGCCAGTTTAGCAGGTGCTGATGTAATTACATGCCATGGAAGCGCATAGTATGCATAGTAAACTTGCGTATTAAAATTAATATTACGTGGCATGTCTCTTGCGCCATGTGATGGCTGCACGAATGCAGGCGAGATAAAATTCTACACTCTTCAAGAGCTTGCTGAACAGCATGGCATGGATGCGATAATGGCGCCTGTGACATCAAGATGGATGTTGCATCTCCCCACCTTGTCTGACGAGGATGGTCTCAGTTCTGCGCCAACAAGCGTGAAGGGTGCCAGCTAGACTTCATTACGGTATGTTGTGAAACTGGCTTCCGCTTTTCCTTCTAGCTACAGAAATATCAAGGGCAGGAATGTCAAGGAGTAGAATCACGTGAATGTTTAAGTGCACGGAAACTGCACATGCCTGCAGTGTGTGTGTGTGTGTGTGTGTGTGTGTGTGTGTGTTTGTGTGTGTGTGTGCATGCTTGTGTTGTCGCTCATGCCTTCATCCTAGTGAGTCAGATATGCCCCCTTGGCCCATGCTAGGCCGGTAGCTCACATGGCCGTGCTATCCATGGTGACCCTGTCAGCTTTATAAGGATCGGAAGGTGTTGGTTGCTATGTATGGATCATTGGTATATGTAATCTACAGGTTGCCGGTATGATTCGTTGCCAGCGCGTGCTTGTGAGTCATACCGACATATTCTTCTTTTCCGCGTTTTCCTTATGCTGCATGCCCCTCTCACCTCCGTAACGTATCATTCTCAATGAATATACATATATACATATATATGCCACACTCACCTCCGTAATCTATCATTCTCAATGAATATATATGTATATATATGATTGGTATGACTCACAAACTTGCCCTCAGTATTCCTTTACTTAATTAAAGATGGATCCAGTGGGTGGAGATATGTCGCCTATACCTACCAATACTACTACTACTACTAATAATAATACTAATAACAATAACAATACTCGTGGTAACCGACGGGACTCCTTGGAAACGGTGCACCATCTCACTCCTCAAGGTAATCTGCGTACCTCACCTCCTTCTCCTGTCACTGGTGGTCGCCCTCGTCCCTCAATTACCCCACCTACCTATGAACAACGTATACTACGTGTCAGATTTAGTGATGACCCTTCCTTTACCCTGAACCAGGCCCCTGCCCCTCCTGCAACCTTGGCTCAACCCTCCAGCAGGTCCTCACTAACTAACAATGCTTCTAGCTAGGCCTCCTTCCCACCCTGTGCCTTCCATGCCTGCTTTTAACACGGGTCGTACCTCTGCCCCTGTCGGCCCTTCTGGGCGCCCTAGTGCAGTTCCCTTTTACCCACCTGCTTCCTGGTCATACCCTGATACGGCCTACGAGGCTGCCCAGGTTCCTACCCGTGTGGCTGATTTAGAAGTTAATAGTGATTTCAGCACCATGCCTCTAGATGACAGAAATTATGATCATTTTGCCTACTCCTCCCTTCGTGAGCAATATACTGTCCCCTTCTCCTATGGGCACCAGCCTGAAACGGTGGCCCCTTCTAGACCCCTATCCAAAACCTTTCCTCTTCCTTCTTTCTATCCCGCTTATGTAGCAGTGGAAGACAGTGGCCCTATGGGAAAAACTGACTCTTCTAATCCCCCTAAGCCCCCTGCTCTTCCCCTCTTTGCTAACCTTCCCAAGCTGGATGTCAAGTCTACCCCTCAACAGTTTTTCACTTTTATTATGTTGCTTACCCAGAACACAGAGTTGTGGCAAAACCATAATAGATGGCGTCTCTCTGATGCTGTACTAGTCCCTCACTATCTTACTACCTGTATTACTCCTGAGCTTGCTAACCTCATCCAGTGTGAGTCTTTGGCCTCTCATGCCTACCCTAACTCAGTAGCAGAATTGTTTAAGCGTTTAGAGAACCATTTAGTCCCTCCTGACTGATGCAGATTGGCAGGATAGATTAGCCTTTGGTACCTTGCAGCAGGGTACTAAATCGTTTTAAGGAGTATATGAAAGAATTTGATGCACAGATGGTACGAATTAGGGATTTGTCGGGCGCAGAAGTACGTGCTCGCTTCCTACAAGGCCTCAGTAGACCCTTATATTACGTGAAGTAAAGCGCCAGTTCTCTGCCTACCGTTTTACTGATCTGCCCCTCAAGCATGTGCGTCAGCATCTCTTACGAGTAGCAGATTTCTTCACCACTCCTTCTCTTCCTACCCGTTCCCGTATTAATAATATTAGCCTTACCCCTGAGGAGGAGAACTCCTATGTAGAAGAATTAGATATTTGCGTTACTGACCTTTCAGCTCTGGATGTCTCTCATATTACATGCTATCATTGTAAGGAAGTAGGTCATCTTAAACGTGAGTGCCCCAAGTTCCTTTCGGGTGCTCCCCCTCATCCCGACGCTCGCCCTCCTCGTACCCCTCAGCGTGCTCCTATTCGTCCCACTTCAGGACGCATTCCCTCAGCTACCCCTAGTAGGCTGAATGCTGTGCAGACAGGACCCCCAGGGTTCCCCTATGATAATCAGGCTCCCGCACCCTCTTCGATCCCTCGTGACCCTCCAGCAGTGGCTTTTTCGCCAGGGTCTTCTTCGGGGTTAGTTCCTATGGATTTGGGGGGGAGGGGGAACAGTAGGCCTGTCAGCCGGGGGTAACCTGGACAGGTCCTTAGATAGTACCCCAGATAATAATTTTTGCCTGCCTGTTTTTATAACCTCTGTAGGAGCTGAATCATCCCTACCACTACGTGTCCGTCCTCTTATGTTCTTGAATGGTGGCTTAACCGTTCCCCATACTGTTGTAGACCCCTTCTTGCATGCTGATGAACTTTTGAATGTCTCTGTGTTAGTGGATAGCGGTGCGGCTAGCTCCTTTGTGAGCGAGGCCCTAGTTAGGCGTTTAGGACTAGTCCCTATCCCTCACACAAAAACTGTCACTGTCCATTATGCTGACGGTCGCACCAGTCATTCCCCGGGTACGGTGTCCCTTCCCCTGGTCATACAAGGACGTACGGTCAACCTGACGGCCACTATAGGCCCTATCACTACAGCTGATGTATTACTAGGATTAGATTGGCACCAGGATAATAAGATTACTATTAATTATGATACCATGGTCATTTGGTTTCCAGATAGCTCTTACTGGGTACCGGAACGTCATTATAGATTAGAAAATTTATCCTTGGTAGATATTACTCCTCCTACACCTGTTGATCCTCCTGTAAGACCTATACCTGAAGTATTAATGTCCAATGATGAATTGCGATCTGAACTAAAGGAATATGGATACCTATTATGTATGTTCCTTCAGTTAGAAGTACAGGAGATACCTATCACTAATAATAGTGTGGATATAGATGTAAACACAGTGGATACAATAGGAGTGGGATTTACTGAAAATGAAATAGTAAGATACATGGCTGTGATAGATTCCTCAAAAGTTTTGAAGAAAAGACTCCTTCTTATCCTCCTCCTCGTTCTGTTTTACACCGTGTAGTTATCAAGGACGGTGCAGTTCCTACGCACTCTCCGATGTATAGAATGGGCCCTACCGAATTAAAGGAACTAAAACAGATTTTAGTGTCACTATTAGAAGCAGGATTGATAGAGCCTAGTAACTCCCCCTACTCAGCTGGTGTCCTGTTAGTTCCTAAGCCAAATGGCAAGTTTCGCCTAGTTACTGATTATAGGAAGTTAAATGATATTACTGTGAAGTCTAAATACCCTCTACCTCGTATTGATGATATATTTAATAAGGTTAAAGGTTCCACCTGTTTCACAGTACTGGATTGTGCGGATGGTTTTTGGCAACTGCGTATAGCTCCTGAGGATTGCCATAAAACCGCCTTTGCTACCCCTTTTGGTCATTACCAGTTTAGAGTAGCGGCTATGGGACTCTGTAACTCTCCTGCCTCTTTTCAAATGTTAATGAATGAAGTGCTTAGACCTGTTATGGGAATTCTCACCTTCCTCAAGTGTCCTCTGATTTAAAGGATCCTTCCTTCTCCTCTGTTTCTTTATCTGAGCATGACCGTTCTTGTGCTCAAGCTTACTTAGATGATATCCTTATTTACTCTCCTGATTTTGAAACGCACCTACGTGATTTAAAGAAAGTATTAGAAATAATGGCTGAAAATTCTTTGTGGGCGCGCCGTGCTAAAGTTCGTTCGGGTAGGAGTGTCCCATTTTTAGGGCACGTTCTGTCAGATGCCGGGGTCGCTACCGACCCGGATAAAACTAAGTCAATTCAGGAATGGCCTACCCCTACCGACGTTAAAGGTGTACGTAGTTTTCTAGGGATTGCTTCTTACTATAGGCGTTTTATCCCGCGTTTCGCAACTATAGCAGCCCCTATTAATCATTTATTAAAGAAGGATATCCCCTTTGTTTGGAGTAGTGAATGTCAGTCGGCTTTTCAGTGTCTAAAATCCCTACTCCTCTCCCTCCCGTACTCATCCTACCGGATACTACTAAACCCTTTGTGGTAGCTACAGACGCTAGTAAGGTAGCTATAGGGGGCGTCCTTCTCCAGGATCAGGGTCAGGGCTTACAGCCAATTGAGTATATCTCTAGGACAATGCTCCCTGCGGAGCGTAACTATCCCGTACACCAGCAGGAACTTTAGCTGTGGTGTATTGTTGCCACGCGTGGCAGCACTTTCTTAAAGGTGCTCAATTTGATGTTTGCCTGAATGAACCCTGTGAGATAGATCCTTATAGATTAGTTATCCAGACGGATCACCGTCCCCTTACCCATCTTCTCTCCAACCCAACCTTACCCCTCGTCAAGCGCGCTGGATGGAGTTTTTAGCACAGTTTTCCCCTTTTAAACTTCAGTATGTTAAGGGTGTAGATAACATAGTACCAGATGCACTCTCCCGTCGCGCAGATTACTCCTTTTTCGAGGACCTTGATGTTCTCAATACTACTCTAGTTCCTACTACTATGGGTGTAACCCCTTATGGTGAACTACCTGATGATGAATCCTATGCCTACCTCTTTCATACAGCTGTTCGCATGCCTGATCTCCTTTCTCACGTAGGACTCTCTCTCCCGTGTGAGGCCCTTCCTGTGGCCTCGGTGGGGGGGGAGGGGAAAAATAAAATTTCTATACCGCTTAGCCATATAGCGACTAGGTCAGGAAAGTCTTATGATAACATAGTCCCTCTAGGACCTCCCCTTCTCTTTGGCAAGGCGGTAGGAGACCTCTTTAAACCTGTTCTGGATACCTCTGTAGCGATGCCTACCTCTGATCTTGAACGCCTTATTAGTAGATTTACGGCCACTGAGCCGGAAGCTTTAGCTGCCATTGCTGCCCATCCCCAACAATTAGGCAAGCACCCTTGTAAATTTGTAGGTGGGTTTTTATATGTGCAGATAGCAGATTCTCCCCCTCAATGGCGCCTGTATGTCCCTCCTATCTGTCGCTCCTCCTTGCTCTTTGAGTTGCATGACTTAGCTGCTCATCAGGGTGGTAAACGGGTACGGGACCTAGTAGCCCGCTCTTACTACTGGCCTTCCCTTTTAAAGGATGTAGATGAGTATGTTAGAACCTGTCAATCTTGCCAGGAGATGAAACCCAACAATGTAGGACAGATAGCAGAACCTAGGACCTACCTGATCCCATCATGCCGTGGGACTCCATTATGATGGATTTTGTAGGACCTTTTAGGAAGAATGATAGAGGTAACGCCCAGATCCTTGTTTTCGTAGATCGTTTTACTCGTATGTGTCATCTCGTGCCGTGTCCCTTAGAACTCACCGCACGCGATTGCGCACGCCTATACCTTAATAACGTATATAGATATCATGGTTTGAGTAGGCAGTTTATTAGTGATAAAGATAAGCTATTTACCTCTGACTTTTGGCAGCAGTTTTTCGCTGCTATCGGTACCAAGGTTACTTCGGTACTGCCTACCACTCCTCCTCCTCTCATCTAGTAGAGCGTCTTAATAGGGTAGTGGAAGAAGCGCTGAGGCACTATGTTAATGGCTCGGGAGTGATTGGGAGGATTATCTATGCTTGGTAGAGTTCTCCCTTAACAATTGCCCCAGGCTGCGCATGGCTATACGCCTTTCTTCCTAGATACTGGTAGACAGCCTCTTACTCCTACCTCTCTCTTAGCTAGTCCTTTACGGGACAGGGACGATGTGTCCCGGGATACTGTAGAAGGTGTACAGGCCTTGCTAGATAAAATGAAAATGCACATGATCACGCGATTTCAGGGTACCAAAAGGCTCAGGCTAAGTACCTTGCTAGGTTGCGTGCCTCCTTAGATAGAAGAGCGCCTGAAATAGATATAGGAGATTTAGTCTTAGTAGAAGGCCCCCGTGTTGGCCGTTTTGCTCACAAGTTCGAAGCAGAACTTAAAGTGAAACTTAGGCCCGCCTTCTTAGGACCCTTCCGTGTGTTGTCTAGAGTAGGTAATTTCTTATATAAAATAGATATCCCTACCTCTTGGCAGACACATTCTAACACCTTCCATAGAAGCCAGCTGAAGCTTTATCACCAAAGCACGTTCGCTGGTAGAGAACTAGCTCCTGCCCCTTTAGAGCATAACCCTGATACTGGTGAGGTAGAAGACGAGGTAGAGAGTATCGTGGCCCATAGAGATATCAAAAAGGGCCGCGGTACCCAGCGCCAGTATAAGGTGAAATGGATGTATGCTCGTAGTGAGGTAGATAAAGTATGGTACACGGAAAGTGAGTTAGATGGTTGTAGCCGCTTGTTGCAGGACTACAAAACCCTACACCAGCTCTAGCTGGCAACCTGCCCCTCCCTTATTGTATTCCTTCTGTTGGTGGATGGTTGGTTGTCCCCTCCCCTCCGCAGCCATCACGGGCTGACTCTACCCAGCCGTCGGAGAGCCTGCCGCCTTCCCCTCCACCACCGGACCCAGAGCTCTACTTCGAGGCCCTTCCGGGCCGCTGCTGGGTGTCACGTTCCAGTTATCCGGGTGGCATCGTTCAGGCTGCCTGCCCTCCAGGCTCAGCATGCGACTTTAGTCAGGGCTGCTCTCTTTGGGGTCGCGTGGTTCGGCCCGGCCCCCGATGATCCGCACCAGCTATATAGTTGTGCATGGGTTCGACGATGCCGGGCATTGTCTGTTAGGATGTGGCTCCCGCTGTCCAGCCTTGGAGCAGATAGCCGCTGTCCTTCAGTGCCCCCGGGTGTTTTCCTACCTGTCTACCCCTGTGGGCCGCTCCTGCCTACGGGAGGTGTTCCCCTGGCTTCCGGGCGAGGGTGAGGCAGAAGTAGATGACAACCCCTGTGACCTCCTACGGGCAGTAGAGTTCATGGAAATCGCAGACCAGTCAGAGGGAGTAGCAGTTGGCGACCCTTCCCCTACGGACGCACCAGTCGAGGCGCAGTACACTCCAGAGTATTCAGCCTCAAGTGCAGCGTCCTCCTCCTCAGCGTCGGCTCCTTCCCCTGTCCCGTCGTCACCACGGTCGACCCGGCGTGCGTCGGTGGAGCCTACCCCTTTGGGTAATTTGGATCGCGAGCCTGATCATCTCTCGGCGACTGTTTCGGCGATGCAGGCCCAGATTCAGTCCCTGACCGCGGCATTCGGGGCCTTCAAGGCGGCCCAGGCGCAGGCTCCAGCCACGCCAGGTGGGGTGTCTGTTGTATCTGCGCCCCCTACCCCTTCGGTTACCTCGGCGCCTACGGTTTCGCCTGCGCTGGGTGAGCCTTCGGTAGCTGCGGTTTCCTCTGTTGCTGCGGCTCCTACGCCTCTGGTTGCCTCTGCGCCTGCGACCGACGTACCTGCGCCTCTGCGCGAGTCTTCCGCTCCAGCGGCCGCGCCCGCCGTCGCCGCCTCTGGGCCGCCCGCCGCGCCAATTGATCGCAGCCATTGCGGGGTTTCTTTAGCGACACGGGCGATCTTCCCAGGCTTTGGGAGGGTGGTCCTCCGCAGAGGATTCCGGTGCCCGACTGGAGCTTGGATGGCAACCAATCTTATGCCGGATTGCCTGCCCCTACGGGCCCTGTTTTCAATATGTGGCCTGGGGGTGCGCCGTCAACGGAGACCGGCGCGCCAGTTGCGGTGGCGGGTCCGTCGCGGCCCCCTTCGGCTTCGGGTCCGGCGCGACCTCCTGTTGTACCGGCGCCGTCTGCGTCTGTGCCGGTTCCTACCCCTGCTTCGGCCCCTACCCCTTCGGCCTCGCGGTCTTTGGCTGCGGTTGTTCCGGCTAGCGGTCCGGATCCTCGCGCCACCCGCGCTGCTGATTCCCTCCGGGAGTTGTCCCAGGGCGATCGGGACAGGGCCCCTTCTGTGGTGCATGCGACGCCGGAGACGCGCGACACGCCCATCCCCGGGTATGGTATGTCCGCGCTCGCCTGCCGATGTCAGTGTGACCTGCCGCGCGCCTCCGCCGACAGTGTGAGCCAATACGGCAATACGGCAATACGGCAAAACCTCGGCGTATTGCGTATTGCCGTATTATACGCGTATTATACGTATTATACGCCAAAAAAAAAAAAGTGGTTTTTTGACCGGAAAAGTGGATTTTCAAATAGGATAAAATATTCTAAGGTGTTTATCCCATGGGTGTGCCTCTCAAAAACTCTTGCTTATGTCTCAAACTTGATGAATACCAATGCAATGCACGTAGACTGGTCATAGCCTATTAATTAACTAATTAATTAAAATCATAGCTCCGATGGGAGCATATGTAACACATAGCCCTGAGAAAGGGGCATCTATGGGTTTGTAATACAATCAGGGCTACAACCTGCAGGTGGAGGATGTACAACTGTCACCTGCTCTGGGTGCACAAGGTGCACCTGCACCGCCATGATGGTTCATGCCTACTTATCAAGCACAGGCACCCAGGGGGGGCTTGAGGAGAGGGCCTAGAGGGCCTGCATGACATATGGGGTGGAGGGTATGTGGCTAGGCTATAGCTGGTGTACACATGGCATCTCAAAGATCATAGCCTATTGACACTCACTTGGTTGTCTATAGTTGCATGAAGTGTGATATATACTCACCCATTTGTATAATTGAATTAATCTTTATTCCATGCATACAATGTCATGCACCATGCCCTACTAAACACAATTGCAGGCAGCCACCATGATGAACCATTATTTTATTAATGCTAATTGACCAAATTCTTTATTATTCCTTAATTATGACAACCATTAATTAATTGCTAAGTCATGCGGCAAGAAGGTCCAGTTCCTCCACCTAGAAGCCCAAAAGGCCAAAACCAACATGGCAATAAACAAATTCAGGTAGCATCACCACCCATGCCATGAACATGCATCATCATATGAGATGTAAAATCCCATCTATCTAAAGTTCTTGAGACATGCATCATTGCAGCAGGCAACCACCATGCCATACACTGTCATGCACCATGCCATACATAAACACATATGCAGGCAGCCACCACCATGCCATACATACAATGTCATGCATCATCATATGAGATGTAAAATCCTATCTGTCTACAGTTCTAGAGACATGCATCATTGCAGCAGGCAACCACCATGCCATACACTGTCATGCACCATGCCATAAACACGTACTACTATGCAGGCAGCCACCACCATGCCATACATACAATGTCATGCACCATGCCATAAACACATATGCAGGCAGCCACCACCATCATTGCCATACATACAATGTCATGCAACATGCCATAAACATGCATCATGATGTGAGATTGTGAGTCCTACGTCCTACCACTTGAAAAGCAAAGTACACATGCCACGTACAAATGAGGCGAGCTGCCGGCTGGCCAGCCAGTGGCCAGCCCCAAGCTCTAGCGCCACCATGCACGGCACTCTAAATCTAGGCCAGCAAACTAAACTGGCTTATGCCTCCAGGGCATCCTCATCGGAAATCTCCTTCAGCTTTGATAAAGCTTGCAGGTTGTGGTGTGTGCTGATGAGCCTGTTGTGCATGATGTGGCTCATCCGGTTCCGACGCAGGCTCTTGATCCACCCAGCGCTGCTGTTGACACGTTCCACAGCACCGCTGGAGACCGGCTGGGCCAGCACCTTCATCGCCACGTCCTGCAGCTCCTTGGTGGTATCTCCCCACGTCATCCACCACTCCCACGGCTCCAGCTTGCCATTTGCGACATGCAAAGCGGCCGCAATGGCTTCTGGGGCGCCGAAGCTGCCACGTTTCGTGTGGTACTGGGTGAGCTGGCTCATCGCGCGGGCCACCTTGGAGGATGACAGCAGCTTGCGGCAGCAGATGAGAAAGCCTTCCTTGATCTCAGCCTCGTGCCCGCGGGGGTCGACCATCCAGAAGGCTGGGTTGAGCAGGTACCCTGCAGCGTGAATGGGAGAGTGCAGCTCTTCCCAGCGAGTCATCACAATGCCATCCAGCTCCTCTGCCAGCTCAGCCGGCAGCGCAGCCACCTCCTTGAGCTGCGTGCGGAGGTCGGCCATGGCGTTGTACAGCCACCCCGTGCAGGGCGTGTTGGTGTCGGTGCGCCGCAGCACCTCGTGCATAGGCTTAAACATGGTCACGACCATGTCCAGGTTGGCCCAGAAGGCTGGGGACAAGACTATGGCCTTGATGGTCGCCCACGGCACTGCCCAGCGCTGCAGCATGGCGTACTTCTCCAACGCAGCGTCCTTGAAGGTAATCATCAGCGCCGTCATGTTCTGCTGCACACTCATGGCCGAAAGGTACCTGGCCATGCAAGCGTTGGACAGGGGGTATGAGGCAGCAATGTTGCCCACCCACAAGCAGAAAGGAGAGAGATGTCGGATTGATGTGCAAGTAGCCGGCATCAGGCATCAATGGAAAACAAGGCTTGTGGAAAATGGGAAGGCAACCGGCAAGTAGCACTGAAGCACTAGCAGGCAAGCTTGAATAGCAATAGCATTCAATAAAGCATATACAATTGTGTTACCTCGTGGCGAACCGGGTCTCGCCGTAGTTCTTGAGTTCCAGGGTTCCAGGCGCGGCATTGATCATGCGATGGTTGACCTTCTCGTGGGACCGCACGTAGCCCACCACCTGCTGTGCCTGCTCCAGCACGTTCTTGATGGGGTCCACCTTGGCGATGTCCTCCAGCAGGAGGTCCAGCTTGTGCGATGCACACTGGGAGATAATGATGTTCGGATAAATCTCCTCAATTTTGCGCTTCATCAGCTCCATGACGCTCGCGGTGTCCGTAATCAGCTGCACCACCTTGCCTGCAGTGATCTTCTCGATGTGGGGCTGCAGGGTTTCCGTGAGGAAGGCGGCAGTCTTGGTCCTGCCGGTGACATTGTCGCTTCCTAGGAAGTACACAAAGTCTGGCAGCTGAAACACAGTCATGATCAGCGAATTGCCAGAGCAGTCTTTCCACCCGTCTGTGATCAGGGTGCCACCCGTGGTGTTGGCCAGCTCCAGGCGAGTAACAACCTGCGCTTCCACCTCGGCGGCAACAAGGGGGACGTCGCGAGTCCTCATCGTGGTGGGCGCGGGCGGCTTGTACCCGCCGAGTTTGACCAAGGCCCCCCCCCCAGGCTGATGCTGGTCAATGCAGCACGAAAGGCATCATTGTTAAGGACATTGAAAGGGATACCAGCAGAAATCATACCCTTGCACAGTGCAAGGTCCAGCTGCAGCTTGTCCAGCTTCATCATCTGCGGTATGGTCAGGCCCTCCTCGGATGCCTCAGGTCTGCTCGAGCTGTGCTGTTGTGAAGAGCCAACCTGGGCGTCGTGCCACTCAGAGGCGCTGCCCTCCACGAGGCCATCACAGTTGAGTCGCTGCCGCTTGGTCACGAGCTCCATGTGGTCCGCTTGGCCACGCCTCTTCAGGTCCGCGGCCCTGAAAATCCCCTGCAAATGCGCCTTATATACCTTCGGCGGATTGGGGCAAGGCTTCACATCCCGGCACCAAGGCGGGCCCACGATGTGGAGCTTTGCCCTAGTGGCGCTTCCCCTCCAGGTTGCGCCGCACTGAAGGCAGGATTGCTTGTAGTTGTTCGTCAGCAAGCCTTTGACTACAATGCGCTCCTTCTTGACAAACTCCCAAACGGTAGCCTTGGCCGGCTTTGAATCACCTCCCCCCTCGTCCCCACTGTTGTCGGGGCCAGTAGGCTCCTCGTCCCCACCGTCATTGTTGTCGGCATCCTCATCTAACTCCAAGCTAGCAAGATGTCGTGCTTTGGCCTCTTCGTACTCCGACTCTGACATGTCATCGTAGTCTATTTCGAGGGCAGGTTCCTTGCCTCGACCGTGCGCCATCGCTCTTCTTTCCATGCAGCTAGTAAATGCCAGCACTGTGCTACCAAACTGCCCGGTACACAGGCGGCAGCACCTTTTGCATGTTTAGTGTTAGCGGCCTCAAGCCTCAGCTTCGGTAGCGGCGGTTACTTTTGGCGCGCAAGGCTGTCGGCTGCCGTGAGCTACGCCAAAACTAGCTCTGGCGCCAAATTCCGGTGCCGGGCGCCGTATAATACGCGAAAAATACGTATTATGCGCCGTATTGGCGTTGAGAACGCAATACGCCGTATTTCTAGTACGTTAGTACGCCAAACCCCGCCGTATTGTATAATACGGCGTATTTACCGTATTATACGGCGTATTGGCGTTCACTGTGACCGCCGAGCTTGCCATTTCGTCCATGTCCTACGGGTTCTCCCAGGTGTGTCGGGCGCGCCCGCGGGACCGTGGCCTACCCATTGAGACTGATCGGCCTCCTTTCGACATGGTTATTTTAGCTGATCCTGTGTTCCAGGGTGAGATCCTGGTTCGGCGCGTTCTGTATCGCTGGGCTAGGCGTCACAACGACTTGGACACCTACGGTGGGTTCCAGTGGGCTTACCCTCCGCCTCTGGGCATTATGGCTTCAGATGCCCTTACGGTAGAGTTTCCTGCGGTGCCGGGTGCTACGTACAGCACGGTTCTCCAGCCCATCCTGGAGTGGGATGCCCGTCGTCCTGCGCCCATCCCTGGCCAGGGTCTGGACTCCCGTGGCCATCCCCCTCCTCGGGCTAGCGACTACCTAGAGACGTTCGGGTCGCGACAGTGTGCTCGTCGGTGGCGCTCCCGTGAGGTTCGGCACATCCGGATGTGGCCGTCTAACGTGGAGCCCCTGGTAGATCTGTTCTTCCCGACGGGTTTGCGCCCTCGGATCCGGTACCATCGCCTACTCCTGCGGGCCCTCTGTTTGATCGCGGTAGAGCCTTTCCTTCGCCTCTTTGCCTGTGGTTTCCTGGACTGGGCCCGTGGCCAGGTCGTTCTTACGCAGCATAGGTATTACTGGGCCTTTCTGGGCCTTTTTCCTGATGGCGTCAGTGTGGGCCGATGTTTTCCTCACTGTAGACAGGCATGACAATGTCGATGACGTGGCCCATTACCAGGCGTACCTGGAGGTTCTGCTGGCCTCTCGTGGCACTTACCAGACGGATGGCAACTAGATAGAGGGCCTTAGGCCCGACCTGAGGGTGTTGTCCCTCCGGTATATAGAGTCACCCTCATATTCTGGCCAGTTGATTGGCTGTTCTTGGTCCTTGGTACTGATTTGTTTACTCTGTGTGTCCTGCCCAGTGCCGTCCCCCCCCCGGCAAGGACTCCGTTCCAGGCAGTTAGGGGAACCTCCCACCAGGCTTGGTGCTGGCTAACCCTACACCACCCGGCGTGGTGGTGGAGACCGGGTGAACTATTGGTGCTTTGTATCTTGGATGGCCTATCGATTGTGTTGGTGTGTGCTGGGTGCATTAGGTTTTTCCTACCCCTTTGGTTTCCTCCCTGTGCGTAGGGAGATGGCTCGATCCCTACCTTTTGTGGGGGGGGAGGTGTTACGTCGCGTAACAATTCGTTGTAGTTACGGACGTAAATTAGGTCCTTTGCCTCGGTTGTTCCTAGGTTTACGTGTAGTTCCAACTGGGACACTATTGTCCTCGTAACAGTACTGTGGTACATTGGGTGCTTTTGGGCGCCGCGCCGCGTACTTTATTAGTGGTCCTTATCCTTTGGTAGAATGTAGTGGACCAGCGTGCATCTGTGCATCTGCCTGTGCTTCTGTAGGCGAGGGCCAGGTCGGCCCGAGCATGTTGGACCGTTGGTGACCATTTATGCACGTTCCACTCCTTGTGTGGTCACTCGGCGTGTGTTAAATGAATTAACACATATAGGCTTGGGTCACGGCAGTGTAGTGTGTTTCCTTCCTCTATTCCTGGAATAAACGGGTTCGGGTAAATGGTTGTATGGCGTATTACAGCAACACATACGTGAATGCATTGAGATCTGCACCGTCTCGTTCGTCTTTCGCTAGGGGTTTGAGTAGAGGAGGCCTGACGGCCAATTTAGGTAGCATCAGGCCCAGTAGAGGTAGAGGTGGAGGTAGAATTTTAGGACGTAACACTAAGTTCCTCCACCCCATCCATCATGGAATATGTGCTACATGATCTCCCAACGGAGGCATGTTATAATTTGATTTAATTTAGTACTAAGTGTAGAATAGATAGACCGTGGCCATGTTGCACATGTACGTACGCCTCCTACAGGCACTATACCAGCTGACCCACGAGCATTATTTAGTCATGTACATGTGTGCCTATGCTGTGCCACACTCCAGATGATGCCTAGCTTTATTTAGTTGTGATGTGCCCATGCAGCAGAGAGCTGCTCTCTGCTGAGATGCCACGCTCTAGCTCTTGTACACTTGCGAGTGTATAGTCATGCTGATCTTCTTCCCCCCATGACAGGCTCCCCTTAGTTGGTTGGGTGTTGCTTGAGACTCTGGGGGGTGCAGGTGCCCTTGGTGCACCTAGAGCAAGTGTTGTTTACGTTCCACTCTTGCAAGAAGTAGCTTAGAATGTATTATAGGCCATATGCCCCTTCTCTGGGCTCGATCAGCATAGTATGTGCTACATGATCTCCCAACGGAGTTATGTTCCTAATTAATTAATAACGCTGTGCGCTAATATCATTTCAAGTGCTGTAATGCCTAAGCTATCCCATAATCGATTGCCCCCATCTAGACAACTAGCTTGAGTGCTCTATCCTGGGGAAGCCCGGGGGGGCTTCCACAGTTTCTTGTTGACATAAAGGTCCCCGCCCCGCCAGTACACTTGTAAGTTAAATTATCAAGGAGAAATTAAGTCAAATTATAACACATGTTGACTCCGTGGGGAGATCATGTAGCACATAATAATTCCCTTGCTCGATGAATGGAGGAGAGCGAAGCCGCGAAACCTAACTAGGCTAACTCTAAGCTAATCTAGAAAATCCTAACTACTCTCTACTCAGCAAGGCGCCCCTTCCTCCTGGGGGGGCCGGGGGGGGCTTGCCCACAGGGGCTGGCGTGTGGGCCTAGACAATGGTCTGCCACCTCCTCTTGTTCTGCATCGACCGTAACGATACAGATCTGCACCGGTAACGATACATCTCAATCGATGGCCAACCCAACCGCATATACCTGCTGGTTGTCTCCTTGATACCATGGCCCAGTCATCAGAGTTGATCACCCGCGAGACTAAGACACAGCCGCCCGCAAATTAATTAAAGTTTAATTGATTAATGATCAAGTGACTGCGTCACGTGGGCGCCAACAGAGGAACCTTCACTGTGGAAGGGGCGTTTTGCTGAACTCGTAGTGTAGTTAGGATTTTCTAGACTAGATCGATAGTTTAGAGTTAGCTTAGTTCGACGCGGCTTCGCCCACCTCCACCCACCCAGCAAGGAATATGTGCTACATGATCTCCCAACGGAGTCATGTTAATTATAATTTATTTTTATTTTTTTTAACCTTCATGCACTGACCCCTAGCTCTACACAATGAGAAAAAGGGAGGGCGCCAGGCTAGCTTCTCTCGCTGCATGCCACCAGTCGGTGCATGGACGTAGGCCACAGGAACAGCCGGCATAATTCATCTATTATCAATGAGAATTTATTCCGTAAGTACTTGCGTGTCATGCGCATGGGCATGCATGCCACGGAGTACCTATGCTAATCTCATAATTAGAAAATTAATGATTGGTGAGCTATGCTCATTTTATCTATGGCTAACCTCAGTGCTGAGCGGAGAATGCAACGCCGTACGTATACCACAAATATCGAGAAAAAGAAAGTTACAAATATATCGTCTGCATCATGCCCCATGAAATTTCATCGGGGTGGTTGCATTATACTCGTCTTTTGATGACGAACACGCTTGATATAATAATGTTCTGCATGCAGCTATCTGTACATTGACGAGCCACGAGCCACGAGGTAGCCATGGCTGACGGCGGCGCTCATAACTTTCACGTTTGAGCACCGAATTTAGTCGTGAATATCACAATCGCTTTGTCTTTCTAAGACGCACACGCTGATATAATTTTCCGACGCTATTACGCAATATACGATGAGCAAACGCCCATCGACGCAACGCAGCCTGACGGCTGCGCTCGGCAATGAAAATACGTCTGCAGCTCCGGCTGCAGCTTCGCCATCAGGGCCGGAAGGCAGTGGTGACACTAGTCGCGCACTGGTGGCCGCCCAGCACCCTCCCGGGCTTCCTGCCTCGCCATCGGCCTCGCCAGACCCTAAACGCAGCCGCTCATCCTTTCCACGCGAACCGCGTTTCAAGCTAAAAACCTTCAATGTCGACGATTACGACTGGTACAACATTGCCCCGTGCACTGCTCTGGAGTGCATTTTCTTCGGGGATTACGCCTCGCTCCTTGAGCTGTGCCTCCACCTTCACAGCATCAATCGCCTTCTCGAGCCAAATGGCCGCAGGCTTCAAAGCCGAGATCTGCTGCTGACGGGCCTCCACTACAACCGGCCTGACCTTCAGCACCTGATTCTCTGCTCACTCCTCAAGAAGTCTGACGGCGAGATCTGGGCCCCCACCATCTCCGCAGCCACATTCCGTTCCATCCTCACGGAAGCCTTCCAGCAGCACGTGACCCCCCTTGCCGCAGATGTGGCGGCAATGGGCGGCACGCTGGCTACTGAGCTCCCTCACATCTCCACCACCGTCACCTCCACCTCCACCCTCCTCGCCTCCACCTCCACTGCCACCTCCACCTCCACCGCCGACATCAAAGCCCAGCTCCTCGACATCGACCAGCGTCTTCAGAACAATGCCATCGCTATCGAGGTCCTGCAGAACACCGCAGGCCTCACCGCCCAGGCAGTGAAGGACATTGCCGCCAAGCCAGCCCCGGCTGGCCTGGCCGGCGATGCTCCTCCCATCACCACCTGGGCGGACACACCACCTCCACCACCTCCGCCGTCGCAGCCCAGCTTCAACGGCAGACGCTTGACCTCCGCGAGGAGGCCGAGCTCGCCAAGCGCAGCCTCAACGTCATTGTCAAGAATCTCAAGATGGAGGAAGGTGAGAATTCCGAGAAGCTTGCGCGTGCTTTTGAGAGAGAAATCCTTGATCGCATGGGCCTTACTGGTGAGATCGAGCTGGCCGCCCACTGCCTTCCCCGCGCGCGGGTTAAGGCAGGGCCGCCCCCGCTCCTTCTCACCTTTAAGACGGGTCCCGGCGGACAAGATTTATTTTCTCAGACGCCGCAAGCGGCTCGAGAAGACTCTCTTCACCCTTGACGACGACTTGACCCTAGTGGCGCAGCAACAACGGCGACGGGAGCTATGGCCGACCTACCTCCAGCTCCGGCAGACCAAGGCGGGGCAGCCGGTGTACTGGAAGGGGGCGGCCATCTACGTCGGCCACAAGCCCTGGCAGGCGACCCCCTCGACCACCGCGGCCCCAGCGACTCCAGACGCCCCAGCTTAGGGGAATACAGCAGTAGTAGTGTAGACTAGATAGACCGTGGCCATGTACATGTACGCCTCTTAGAGGCCCTATCCCAGCTAAGCCACGCGCTTTATTTAATCGTGTACATGTGTGCCTATGATGAGCCACACTCCAGATGATGCCTAGCTTTATTTAGTTATGCTGTGCCCATGCAGGGAGTAGCTCTCTGCTGAGACGCCATGCCCTAGCTTCTTTGTATAGCTATGCTGATCTTCCCCCCCATGTGACAGGCTCCCCCTTCGCTGGGCATATAGCTTGAAGATCATGGGGATGCACGTGCCCTGGTGCACCTAGAGCAAGGGTCCTTTACATCCCCACCCTTGCAGGAAGTAGCTTAGGATGTATGATAGGCCATATGCCCCCCCTCTCAAGGGCTATGTGCTACATATACTCCCAACGGAGTTATGTTACAATTCAATTCAATTCAATTCAATGCAGCTATCGCTCAAAGATTATTTAGATTTTCTGCAGCTATCCACTCTACGTTCTCCCCTGTTGGGCCAGCAGGCATCCTTGGCCCTTGCCACTTTCAACGCACGCACAGTGCTGGCAGATAGCGACCAAAGGCTACCGGGTGCCGGAGGATCTTGTTGCTTTTTGCATTGCAAAACGTGTGCCCTATTCTAGGCATCCAGCTGGAGCATCATTGCAGGAGCATCGTTGCACGGTGCCTCCTGGCGCGGTGCTTACTGACCGTGCGGTCAGCGACTGCCTTGACCACAGACGCCATCGCTACGAAACTCCAGCCTCCAGGAGCTTGAGGACCTTCGCCAGGCCCGAAACAACGGGAGGCCATTAATTGACCGCGCTCGCCGCGAATGCCGAGTGGTGCTGCGGCGTTGCTTCCCCCAGAAGCCAGGTGAGACGTCAACCACACTTGCTGACGACCTCAAAGGACCAGCTTCTTACCCTCATGCGCCTGGTCGGGTAGGTGAGGTAGAACTGAGCGGGTCACCACCGCCTTTGATCCCCATGCACTCACGGGACAAGGCGGCTCCCCCGGCCACCAGTCCTGCTCCGCTTCCCCTCCCCCGGGGACAAGCAGCGGTTCCTGTCTCGTCGCAAGAGGTTGCACGACCTCACCTGGACGCTGGACGACGACCCGGTCAACTGGCCCCGCTCAGCAGCAGCAGCGACGCGACCTGTGGCCTGAATATATATTAAAAATATAATTACTTACAGCAGAGTGAAATCACTCAAACCAAAGCAAACGCCCAGCTATAAACCTATATACAGAGCCATGTCAAAGCTCTATACTACGATAAGACCAATGGAAACGCCTAACGGGAGGAACCTAATAGCCCTGCTGCACCGCAAAATCAGCCCGCGTACGGCGGAGCATGATGTCAGCCATGGCCCGAGTCAGCGCCACCGACAAGCGCTGACGCCAATATGACGTCCAGGTCCGCGCCGACCATGGGGCCCGCTGGCCCTCCAGGTCCAGCCGGTCCTCCCGGAGCCGGCAACACTCCTTGAAGAAGGCGGAGGTCAGGGGCCCCATGGCCCCAAACTCCTCCAGGACAAAGGGCACCACACGATGGTGCCCGACGTCGCCGTAGGCCAGGAGCTTGGCCCGCTCCGCCCGGTCCGCCGTGTAACCTGCCGTGAGGGAGGCCCCAGCCACGTGGCTAAGAGCCAAGGGCCGCGCCACCGAAACGTCAATAAGCAGATGCCGGCCACCCCCCTCAAAGTCCAGCACCACGATGTCAGGCCGGTGGTTGGGGGAATAGAAGGCAGCGCCATCCGCATCCTCGGACCGGATGTTCGCGTGGGGGAAAACCGACCGAATCATGGCGAGCACCACCGTCAGGAGGACAGTGTGCAAATACAAATACCAATTCTGATTCTGTTGGCCCCCCATGCAGGCAAGGTAGTGAGTCCCCGTGGGATCCAGCGGCTGCCCACAGCTACCACAAGGCCGCCCGGCCGGAACAAGAGGCTGCGGGGCAAATAGCTGGTGCCGGAGCGCCACCGAGTAGTGGCTGGGAGCCAAGGCGAATGGGGGGGCCATGGGAAGAGCACGAAGGTACGCCGAGCCCACACTCCGCAAGGAAAGCGAGAACAGCCACGCACGTCCCTGGGCGTTGAGGTCCGCGAAAAGAGCAATCCAATCAGCCGTGTGCAGAATACCCGCGTAGGTTTTCTGGTGTTTATCGATGACGCGAGCAGGGAATGCGGCGGGAGATTGAACGGAGGCGACCGAGGGAGTGCCGCGAGGGAGGTGGCGCTGTACCGCCTGAGCGGCACGGACGGGAGAACAGGCCTGCTGGATCTCAGCCTGAATATATATACTAGTATTAATTAATTAATTAATTAATTAATTAATTAATTAATTAATTAATTAATTAATTAATTAGACTTGTGCTCCCGTCGGGGAGTCACGGAGCATTAACCCCGATGGATGAATGGATGGATGCAAACAGTCCTACCGGTCTAATCTATCTACAACATCTATCTACAACATCTATCTACAACATCTATCCACAACAACAGTAGTCTAAGCGCTCTACCCTAGGGGACCTGTCTGGCGTGCCTCCCATATCAACGAGACAACCAGCGCAGGCCAGAAATCGGCCTCCCATACTGTTTGCATCGGCCGGCCTACTGTAGCTCCCATATCAGTATATGTTTGCACACGCGGGCGCTTCCCCACGGGAGGGGGCTCGTTGTCCTCGATCTATAACCTGGGCCGGCCCACTCAATGGCCTTGTCCCGATCATCTTGTTCCAAATCACGGAGAGACCTAGCCCGGCCCCCCGCCATGTCTGCGACTAGCTGTTCTTTGATTTACGTGCGGGCCTTGCGGCGGCGAGCATTGCTGGGCCCGGCCCACGTAAGGACGGAGGTGCCGGCCAGGCTGAGCTGGGCGCAGCCCCGTGGGGGGGCCACGTGAGGTGTAGCTACCTGGTTGGTGCGAGCTAAGTGCCCTACTAGCAGCAGGCGCCGCTAGATAGATGAATATTATTATTATTATTATTATCAACATCACTCCGTTGGGAGTCAATGTAGCACATATCCCTGAGAAGGGGCATATGGCTTTAAATACATCCTAGGCTACTTCAGGCAAGGGTGGGAATGTAAGCTACCCGTGCTCTAGGTGCACCAGGGCACCCGCACCACCATGCTGTCTCAGGTTCAACCCGCCTAAGGGGGGGATCCTGGCACGGGGGAGGAAGATCATCATGGCTATACAAGAGCTAGGACATGGCTTCTCGACAGAGAGCATCTCTCTGCATGGCATAGCATGGCAACATCCATGGGGGGGTCCCATTATAGGCATGGCTTGGCTAAACATAGCCAGGGCGTAGCATGGCTGTACTAGGACTATAGGCTAAGGCTATGGCTGGTTGTGTACCGTGCGTTGGCGGCACGTGACTAGGTGTGTTGGCACAGCTAGGCAAACATTCTAGGCATGGCTGCCGTAGCGGCAGACTGTGACGCCAATGGTTACAATCTAGGGCTATTGCTATTCTAGCCCGCTGGGGGCGTCCACATCTTGTGGTTGATCATCAGGTCCCCGCCCCTCCAGTACACCTTGGGCTTCTGGGGGTCCTGCTTATGGCGGAGGTATGCCGGCCGCAGGTCGCGTCGCTGCTGTTGCTGAGCGGGGGTGAGGTCGTCATCCAGCGTCCAGGTGAGGTCGTGCAACCGCTTGCGACGAGAGAGGAACCGCTGCTTATCCTCAGGGGAGGGGAAGGTGAGTAGGACTGGTGGGGGAGCCGCCTTGTCCCGTGAGTGGGGAAGGCGGTGGCACCCGCTCAGTGCTACCTCACCTACCAGGCCCATGAGGGTAAGAAGCTGGTTCTTGAGCTCGTCAGCAAGAGAGGTAGATGAATATATATTATAAAAATATAATTACTTACAGCAGTCTGAGTGAAATCACTCAAACCAAAGCAAACGCCCAGCTATAAACCTATATACAGAGCCATGTCAAAGCTCTATACTACGATAAGACCAATGGAAACGCCTAACGGGAGGAACCTAATAGCCCTGCTGCACCGCAAAATCAGCCCGCGTACGGCGGAGCATGATGTCAGCCATGGCCCGAGTCAGCGCCACCGACAAGCGCTGACGCCAATATGACGTCCAGGTCCGCGCCGACCATGGGGCCCGCTGGCCCTCCAGGTCCAGCCGGTCCTCCCGGAGCCGGCAACACTAGTAGCTCCTTGAAGAAGGCGGAGGTCAGGGGCCCCATGGCAGTTAGGAAACGAATGTGATACCTTGGTATAATGCTAATTGAGAGCACTGTGAGCTGTGAGCAATGAATTGCTTGGTTCATTAGAAAATAGGTTTACCCTTTATCAACGTTCCTCTCACTGGCCGCGCCGCCAGTGACCGTTGGGTGCAGACCGTTGGCCCGAGGCCGCACGATGACAGGTAGCAGTCTAGTCACTGCATCGTGTGATCACAGATCAATGCACGCTGCAGTACGATCCCTATCTAGGATACTCTAGTACCGTCCAATGACAGGACACTACGTATATTGGGTACTGACATCTGTCACGTACCCCAGTACCCAAAGTACCTATCTAGGGAAACGTATGCGACTCGACTAGCATTCCTATCTGCATAGCCCACGTGGTATTTATATTCACATACCAACGTAGGTTTACAAGGCTTATTCATACGTTGTATTCACAATGCCTTTGAGACTTAGTCTGCAGCAAAGCATGGAGACTAACTCCAGTATTGTTTTATTCTTTATTTCTTATGCAGGTCTGCACCCCCAACATTATTGTTATTGTTTTTAAGTTGATTAGGGGTACAAAAGAGACATGGCTGGTTGAGCCAGGTTGGTTACAGCTGGCTGTTCTGGCCAGGTGTTAGATTGCACATTAAATAAGGTGTACACAGCTGGCTGGTTTGGTTTGCCAGGTATTGGAGCACACATAAAATAAAGTGGATACAAGGCTTGTGCCCTCAAGCTTCAAATGGATAGAAATCTGACCTAGTCAGCACTCACACCCCACAGCAAAAATGTGTTGAATTTTATGGCGCCCAGCAGCTATCGCTGTGGTAGGGGGGTGTGGTGGTTGTGTACTGAGCTGTGGCCATACATTTATTCATACACTGACTCTGATCCCATAGGGGTTCATGTTTTCAAAGAGGAGCTGGTACTGTAGTCAAGCAGCATCCCGCAGCTTCGTTAGGGCGTCTGCTGGGTTGTCCTCATCGTCCACATGAGTCCAGCTGGAAAAGTAAGTGGCCTCCTGTTTGAGGATCACCCAATCCAGGTCAGTGTGGACAGCAGCAGAAACAGAGTTCTTGGTTAGAAAACTGATCACAGAGTAGCTGTCAGTATAGAGATGTGAGATGACATTACATGTGCTGCCTGCCTGGGTTTGTAACCAGGTGAGCATGTGCTGCAGGGAACGTGCATGCAATGCAGCAGACACCACAGCACGACATTCAGCTGAGTTGCTGCTGCCAGGTTTTCTGCGGTGTAGTCTGCTGTACCAGGAAGTGAGGGACATGTAATCTGACCTGTTGGTGAGAAAAACAGCCCTGATTCCCGAGGCTGCCCCCATCTGATTGATCGTTCTGCTCTCCATGGAGCTATCCATGACACTGTGGATGTGAATGTCTTCCATCAGATTCAGACCATCGAGGATTTGACTGCATTTGATTTTGACTAGAACATCATGGGTGACCCTGCTGATGACAGCTAAGGGAGCCCCACAGATGGCTGACCACCACCCTGAACAGTGGCACACATGTGTAGGGGGAGGTAGTTGTGTTGCAGCAGATCTAGACAATCTTGAATATATTCTGCAGGAGGAGAGAGAGAGCAGACCCACTGATCCTGCTGCCTGTGCAGCTGCAACATGATGCCACAGAACTGGATGGGGCCGGTTGTGCTCAATTCCACCTGTTTGCCAATCTCATATGATTCCTGGACCTGCTGAATAAATTTTTCCACCTCAGCTCTCTAAGGCCCACAAATGAGTTGGTCATCTCCATGCCACACAAAGAACAGCAGTCCAGAGGGGGTGGGTACAACAAAAAAGCATGGGTCCAGGTCATCATACGTGGCCTTGAGCTTTTTGAATACTTCCTCTGCTGAGTCTCTGAAAATTTTGGGGGCACTGACAAGCCCTTCCACCCCAATGTTGATGATAAGGTGGGGCTCATCAATGTAAGGTTTCCACACAGCTGGGGTGTCTACCACGTACACCTTCCCTTTCCACACAGATTCAGCCTTTTCTGGGTCCCCCCTGAGGAAGGCCCTTTTAATATCAGTGGCTTTGCAGACAAAGTCTTGGCCTGCATTGAGGTTGTGGAGGAATAGGGAGAGCATGATCCTGATTCATGAGTGAGGTTTGTTGCAGCCCAGGAGTGTAAGTTTCCCCTTTTGGCAGTGTGGAGGTCCCCTTTAATTCTGTGACACATGGTCTGGCATGGAAAATTGGGGAGCCCACTTTTTGTGGTTTTTGTTTGAGAACAAATTTTAATCTGAGCTTTTTGGATCCCTCTGGCACATCCCATGAAGGGGTGACAGGCGGTTTGTATTGAGGGTTTTGGGGGTTGGGCAGGACCCATTCCTGCCTCAGTGGCTTGGTGGACAATGGCCATCAGCCACTTGGTAAACCATTTTTGTGTTTTGCATTCCTGTATGACGTGCGAGATTTGTTGGGGTGAGTGCATGGCTATGTCCCACTTACCCAGCCCAAAGGCCAGCTGGGAGGGATGGAGGAACTGGCTGTGCACTAACTTGTCCAGATCAGGGATCTCCCCTGGTGCATACTGAGTGTTGACTGCCTTGATGACAGCATCCATACCAGGGACAATACTGGAGAGAGGGATTTTAAAGTGGTCCAGAGGAACTGCACCCACCCCTGTGATACTGAGCTCATTAGCTGAGATAAGCACCCCAGGATAGGATACAAAAGGTCCCCCAACAAGGTGTTACAAGAGTACCCTGCCACCACCTGGAAGGGTGTCTGAATACCAAGTATAGGAATTAACACTTGTCCCACTACATCCAGTGAGCTTTGGCCTGAGAAATCCTGCACCCGTGCCCAAGGAGAAGGTGCAATCTCAAGACCAGGGATGGCTTGTGCACTGATCACACTGACCTGTGCCTGAGTGTCTATTGCCAGGGTCCAGGGGTCCTGACTAGTGCACACAGCTGAGACTTTTGCCAGCCCTTCGGCCACAGCAGCTTGTTGCTTATGTGACCTGTGTAGTGCTTGCAAGGCGACTGCCAATCTTGACCTCAGAGCGGGAGGGTTGGCAGACAATTTGGTGCCTTGGGTCTGATGTGCTTCCAGACCAGCTACCTCGTGCCTGGTTAAGCTATCCCCAGGTTGTGAAGGCACTCTCGCTTGTAGTAGAGGACTTGATCACCTTTTTGGAATACTGGCCTGGGATGGGTTTTATCTTTTTCTGCCAGTTTTGCTGAGGTTTGTGCACGTGCAGTGTTGTACAGTGCTATCACCTCTGGGGGATATACACCTGCATGCCTGCAGTCCTTCTGGGATTACCTCACCCCACTTGGCATGCAGGACAGGTCTCATGTTTAGGGTTGTCAGCACATTTCATGACACCAGAGTGCCCTGTCACAATAGACCCCTGAAGTAGCATCCTTGGAGGGATTTTTGGCTAGTAGGTTTTTGACAGATCTGATGGTTCTTTCAATGACCCCCTGACCCTCATGATCTTCCAGCCCAGCAATCTCTATTGCTTCACACCCTTCCAGGTCAGTCAGACAAGAAAATTGTTGATCAAGCAAAATTCTGTCAACTGGGTAGAATCTGGGTAAAGCAATCATGGGTGCCACACGTAGCTGCCCGGCAGACATGCCAGATAGGGGTTCCATGACTGTGAACCTGGACCATGAGTCTTTTAGGATCAGGTAGGGTTGGACATCTTTGTTGATGTGCATTACATCCCCCACTATCATGCATGCCTAGCTCTAGTGGTGGAGGGAGTTGCAGTATGCCATTTTTGAGGTTTTGGGCATTCTCGACAGTGTTGTCTAGCCAGTTTTACTGCATTTCTGAGTGGTTTACCTATGCTACTACCCCCCAGCCGTCTGGCCAGTTCCTCAGCCACTGTTTCATGACCCATGGCTAGGTGCAGCTGGTGAGCAAGCTCCTTGATATCAATGGAGTTGTCAACAGTGGGGGTTAGTGCTTTTATGTAAGGTTCCAGTACAGGGTGTTGGGAGGACAGTAAGGTTGCTGCCTCAAAGTCAATTATGCCCTGGCTGCCATCCCATGCATGCAATGTTAATGAGATCATCATCCTCAGAGTAAGCAAGGTGAGAGAACTCACATTGATTTGGGTAGCGAGGCCTGTTGCAACGGCTGCCTGGAGCTGGCCAGGTTGTGCCTCGTGTAGTGGCAGCCTGGGCAGAGATCCACATTGTTGCCCAGTGTAGGGTTGCGGTTGCACTGGTTGCGGCTGTGCCCCGTCTGGAAGCACCTCAGGCACCTGACCCTTCCAGGGTTGCCAGGTTGCCTATTGTTGTTGTTGTTGTTGTTGTTGTTGTTGTTGTTGTTGTTGTTGTTGTTGTTGTTGTTGTTGTTGTTGTTGTTGTTGTTGTTGTTGTTGTTGTTGTTGTTGTTGTTGTTGTTGTTGTTGTTGTTGTTGTTGTTGTTGTTGTTGTTGTTGTTGTTGTTGTTGTTGTTGTTGTTGTTGTTGTTGTTGCATGTTGTTGTTGTTGTTGTTGTTGTTGTTGTTGTTGTTGTTGTTGTTGTTGTTGTTGTTGTTGTTGTTTGTTGTTGTTGTTGTTGTTGTTGTTGTTGTTGTTGTTGTTGTTGTTGTTGTTGTTGTTGTTGTTGTTGTTGTTGTTGTTGTTGTTGTTGTTGTTGTTGTTGTTGTTGTTGTTGTTGTTGTTGTTGTTGTTTGTTGTTGTTGTTGTTGTTGTTGTTGTTGTTGTTGTTGTTGTTGTTGTTGTTGTTGTTGTTGTTGTTGTTGTTGTTGTTGTTGTTGTTGTTTGTTGTTGTTGTTGTTGTTGTTGTTGTTGTTGTTGTTGTTGTTGTTGTTGTTGTTGTTGTTGTTGTTGTTGTTGTTGTTGTTTGTTGTTGTTGTTGTTGTTGTTGTTGTTGTTGTTGTTGTTGTTGTTGTTGTTGTTGTTGTTGTTGTTGTTGTTGTTGTTGTTGTTGTTGTTGTTGTTGTTGTTGTTGTTGTTGTTGTTGTTGTTGTTGTTGTTGTTGTTGTTGTTGTTGTTGTTGTTGTTGTTGTTGTTGTTGTTGTTGTTGTTGTTGTTGTTGTTGTTGTTGTTGTTGTTGTTGTTGTTGTTGTTGTTGTTGTTGTTGTTGTTGTTGTTGTTGTTGTTGTTGTTGTTGTTGTTGTTGTTGTTGTTGTTGTTGTTGTTGTTTAATTAATCGCAGCTTTTCTTGTTTGTTCATTGTATTGATTGAGAGGACAGTATCTTTGCTGCCTCAAAATCACCATGGTTTGGTAACAGTTTCGTTTGTTTGCTTGTAATGAGAGGACTGTAGCTGTGCTGCCTCAACACCAACCATGGTTTGTTAACCGTTTCGTTTGTTTGTTGGTAGTGAGAGGACAGTAGCCGTGCTGCCTCAACACCAACCATGGCTTGGTAACCGTTTCGTTTGTTTGTTTGTAGTGGGAGGACAGCATCTGCTGTGCTGCCTCAACACCAACCATGGTTTGGTAACAGTTTTGTTTGTTTGTTTTCTGTTCGGTTTTCTCTGAATATAGTTTAATTAACGCATGCGGGAAAGATAAGGCCGCCATGCCTTAGCCTGGATGTGGAAGGCTGTCTGCGACATGGGCTGACTAATTCGATTTGTTCAAAGGGTTTCCTGCTCGCCCGAATTTTCCTTGGATGACCCGGTTGTTTATAAGGGTCGGTGGCTGTTAATTAGCGGTCCGAGAAAATTAATTGTAGGTTTTATACGACTTCACTTGCAAAGATTCGTGTTTGGTTGCACCAGCTGAGGTTAGGTGGGGACCTGTAGGGTCGGCTGGTTGCTTACCGAATCTTTGGCTGATTTGGGTTATTTAGTGAGTCGTGATTAATTATTGTATAGTGGATTCGGACCGGCCCAAGGGGTCGATGGGCGCGTTTTATGTTTGTCAGTCTTGGGAACCTTGTACAACTACAGTCATTCCCGCGTTAAGTTGCGTTTCTTAAGGTTGCGTTCCCGCGTTAAGTTGCGGCGCCGACGTTTGGGGGGCGACCGCAACTTAAGCATGGAGGCCATCGCAACTTAACGCGGTAATGACTCAATTTGTAGGTGTCATGAGGGTGCAGGTGCCCTGGTGCACCTAGAGCAAGGGTAGCTTACATTCCCACCCTTGCATGAAGTAGCCTAGGATGTATTAAAAGCCATATGCCCCTTCTCAGGGATATGCGCTACATTGACTCCCAACGGAGCGATGTTGATAATTAATTAATTAATTGTAGGTGTCAGGCCATTTTTGGCCGCGCAGGAGGCCATTTTTTTCCAAGTCCGGACCCGCTACGGGATTTCAGGCGGCAAAATACGCAAGCCCCACTGGCGCGCAAATTTACCCGCCTGCTGGCTTAGGTGAAAGCGCGAATGCAACCTTACAAATTCAGTTTTGCAGTCTGCGGGCTGCGGTACATAAGAATCCACGACCATGTAGGGTCTGTTACGGTAATTGAGACATCTTGCCGGAAATTACCACCATCATGCCGAATGCACCACTGAAGGGGGCAAAGACAAGGTGGTTGAGGCCACAGGCAGTCTCGCTGCCTGCACTATGACTGTGGCCTCCATGCTGTTATTATCATTGTTTACATGCAGGCCGTTGACAGTAAATGGAGCTCAGTTCCCTCACCACTGTTCCCATGTTTTGTCACAATCAAACGTGGAGCCGGCTGGCACTGAATTAAGTAAGTAACCTGCCAAAAAGAGAGCCGAAGTCAGAGGGTTAAACCACACATTTGTAGTATAAAACGCAGGCACCGCGTGTTTTGCAGCCCGCCTTTGTCCAAAATATCTGGCCTGGAAAATGGACTTTGGCCGGCTTTGACGCTGCAGCTGGATCGGGCTTGACGAGAGCTGTCGAATGACGTATAGAAGTCCGTCAGAGGAGGAGGTGGTGGGCTGCTAGCCTAATTCTACCGTTAAGTTGCGTTCCCGCGTTAAGTTGCGGCGCCAAGTTTTAGGGGGCGATCGCAACTTAACGCGGGAATGACTGTATGTACCTGTACGGTTAACGCACTAGCCTGGGGGTGCGTGGCCACGCTGTTTGTAGTGGCGTTTTCAGCACTGTTCAGGCCGGTGTGTGACGCATGCCGGTGTTAATTAATTTAGGATGATGTCAGCTTGTGTGTCGGCGGGCCATGCCTTAAGCAAGCTAGGCAGGCAATGGTCCGCAATTGTTTCTTTCACAATGGCGGTAATGGCCGCCTGTGCAAAATTGCACATTCTAGCGCGGGTTGCATCTGTCTTGTAGCCGAGGCAGATGGTGGCACAACCGCTAAGTTGTTCGACCAAGCATAGTATAGTTGGTCGTGCAACGGAAAGAAAATTTAAATTTACCCCCATGTCGTTTTCCCCGGCTGCGGGTCTTTTTGACATGGGCGAAGGATGGGGCGCTACTCCGGCGGTTTGGCCAGCTTCGGCGGAACTGTTTATAAGTTTCTAAAACAGCTCTAGTGTCACATCGCAGGCTTGCCACCTTGCGATGGTGGCAGCGTGGGACGTGACCTGGACTCAAAAGGTCCTGAACCAGGTTCCTGTCAGCAACGGCCTGTTTTTTTCATAAATTATTTTTTGTGGCGGCAGGTCAGTTGTCCAGCTGCCCCTGCCGAGGAGGGGTGCATGGTTGGGGACAGTAGGAGCCGCGCGAGAGTTGCGCTCCGAAGCTAGAAATTTCCCTATTGCGAGACTCGAGTTGGGGAGGGCGTCTCAGGGAGGCGAGGCTACGCCAGACCTTTGTCGTTCCTTTTCGTCTCAGCACCTGCTGCGCGGCTCAGTCTATTATGGTGTCGTAAAACCTCTTTCCTTTTTGGACGGTTCCGGAATTGCGAAATGCTGGCTCTTTTTGAGGGCTTGCTTTTGGGGTGGTCACCGGCTTGTGTCGCATTGTAACCAGCGGGCCCCTGCGGGGGTTAATATAGCCTAGCGCGGGCTGAGTCGCCTGTTTTTTTTAATTGCGACACGCTCTTTCGCGCACGGTGGTTATGAGTTTAATCGGCGCAATGGGGTTGGCGCCAGGGGGGGGTAATTGGGTGGAGGCTTCTTGCTTCCGCGTGCGGATTGAGAAACCTTAAGGCCACTGTTAACTGCTGCATTTGTGGCAGGGCTCCACTTATTGTATTCAATCAAATGCTGGTCTTCTTGGGAGCTGAGTGATCTTAATCGGTTTTCTCTGAATATAGTTTAATTAACGCATGCGGGAAAGATAAGGCCGCCATGCCTTGGCCTGGATGTGGAAGGCTGTCTGCGACATGGGCTGACTAATTCGATTTGTTCAAAGGGTTTCCTGCTCGCCCGAATTTTCCTTGGATGACCCGGTTGTTTATAAGGGTCGGTGGCTGTTAATTAGCGGTCCGAGAAAATTAATTGTAGGTTTTATACGACTTCACTTGCAAAGATTCGTGTTTGGTTGCACCAGCTGAGGTTAGGTGGGGACCTGTAGGGTCGGCTGGTTGCTTACCGAATCTTTGGCTGATTTGGGTTATTTAGTGAGTCGTGATTAATTATTGTATAGTGGATTCGGACCGGCCCAAGGGGTCGATGGGCGCGTTTTATGTTTGTCAGTCTTGGGAACCTTGTACAACTACCTGTACGGTTAACGCACTAGCCTGGGGGTGCGTGGCCACGCTGTTTGTAGTGGCGTTTTCAGCACTGTTCAGGCCGGTGTGTGACGCATGCCGGTGTTAATTAATTTAGGATGATGTCAGCTTGTGTGTCGGCGGGCCATGCAAGCTAGGCAGGCAATGATCCGCAATTGTTTCTTTCCCCTCCCTCCCACCCTGCTGGAGGCTTCTTGCTTCCGCGTGCGGATTGAGAAACCTTAAGGCCACTGTTAACTGCTGCATTTGTGGCAGGGCTGCACTTATTGTATTCAATCAAATGCTGGTCTTCTTGGGAGCTGAGTGATCTTAATAGTATTTCTTGTTATTGCCTCCCGGTGCTGCTTGAGCGTTAGCACCAGCCATGTCTTTACCCGCAAGTACATGCGTTTGGTAATGGCTTCTGCCACTACTGCATGCGTTATTGATTATGTGCGGCTGCTGGGCAAGCTCCATGTCTTGGGAGTTGACAGCAGTGGGTTTGATTAAGGGCCCTCAGCCCTGACATAGAGAGGATCAACAGTCTCCCTAGAGGGTAGAGGCTGTGCTGCCATAGAAAGCAACAATACCCTTACACTCATCCCAAATAAAATGGGGAGATCTGCGTTCAAAAGACATGACATTCATTCAGATAACTCACGTTGGGGTGGACGGTGATACTTGTCTCGTTTGCATATGCCGTCCAGCCCAGGCCGCCCACCGCCGGCGATGGGGATAGGCCGGCAGGAGTGCTTTTATCACATAACAGCTGGAGCGTTTCTATGCTCCTCATGCTGCAGCGATAGCTTTCTGTTTGGTTATGATATGTTGAAAAGATAGCCACCGCTCTTGAGCATTATATCAGAGCATGCATGAGGAAAGAAAGCAACGGACTTGCTTACGCTGGAAGCCCCAGGGGCCGGCGCGGAGCCGGTGCCTCCTGGGGGGTTGTTTTCCTGCCGCGTTGCCGCCGCCATGGCTGCTCCAGCAGTGGGTGCTGCTGTCGCAGCCGCCGGGGAAGAGGGTTGTTCGGTGCGCCGTAGGGGAACCGGCTCCGCCACCGGCTGGCGCACAGGGGAGGGGGGTTGTTTGGACTGCCTCGCGGCAGCCGGACCCTCCACCTGGCTGGTATTGTCATTGTTGTTCTTTTGTTTTCTTTTTCTTTTTCTTTTTCCTTGTCTTCTTTTTGTTTTGTTGTTATTGCATGCAGGCGCACCGACATCAGCCGGTGCCCTGTTGTCTGGCGGACGACGCTGATCATCATCGTCGTCCCCAAGATATAGTTTCTTTCTTTTTTTTTTTTTTTTTCCAGTGCCGGTTTGAACCATTGCTGAGTTTGATGTTGCTGAAGAGCGTTTGTTAAATTCAAGTTAGGAAACGAATGTGATACCTTGGTATAATGCTTGAGAGCACAGTGAGCTGTGAGCAATGAATTGCTTGGTTCATTAGAAAATAGGTTTACCCTTTATCAACGTTCCTCTCACTGGCCGCGCCGCCAGTGACCGTTGGGTGCAGACCGTTGGCCCGAGGCCGCACGATGACAGGTAGCAGTCTAGTCACTGCATCGTGTGATCACAGATCAACAATGCACGCTGCAGTACGGTCCCTATCTAGGATACTCTAGTGGTACCGTCCAATGACAGGACACTACGTATACTGGGTACTGACATCTGTCACGTACCCCAGTACCCAAAGTACCTATCTAGGGAAACGTATGCGACTCGACTAGCATTCCTATCTGCATAGCCCACGTGGTATTTATATTCACATACCAACGTAGGTTTACTTACATGGGGCTTATTCATACCTTGTATTCACAATGCCTTTGAGACTTATAGTCTGCAGCAAAGCATGGAGACTAACTATGGCCCCAAACTCCTCCAGGACAAAGGGCACCACACGATGGTGCCCGACGTCGCCGTAGGCCAGGAGCTTGGCCCGCTCCGCCCGGTCCGCCGTGTAACCTGCCGTGAGGGAGGCCCCAGCCACGTGGCTAAGAGCCAAGGGCCGCGCCACCGAATTAAACGTCAATAAGCAGATGCCGGCCACCCCCCTCAAAGTCCAGCACCACGATGTCAGGCCGGTGGTTGAATATATATTAAAATACCCCACGTTTGTCATCGATGCTCTGCGGGCCGCCCTCGAGGCACGCACTGAGGTTACACGGCGGACCGGGCGGAGCGGGCCAAGCTCCTGGCCTACGGCGACGTCGGGCACCATCGTGTGGTGCCCTTTGTCCTGGAGGAGTTTGGGGCCATGGGGCCCCTGACCTCCGCCTTCTTCAAGGAGTGTTGCCGGCTCCGGGAGGACCGGCTGGACCTGGAGGGCCAGCGGGGCCCCATGGTCGGCGCGG
The DNA here is from genome assembly GCA_009746045.1 of Mesostigma viride. Lineage (NCBI taxonomy): Eukaryota > Viridiplantae > Streptophyta > Mesostigmatophyceae > Mesostigmatales > Mesostigmataceae > Mesostigma > Mesostigma viride. The sequence continues at coordinate 5,574,153 of RPFO01000667.1, read as the reverse complement.
ACCTGGACGTCATATTGGCGTCAGCGCTTGTCGGTGGCGCTGACTCGGGCCATGGCTGACATCATGCTCCGCCGTACGCGGGCTGATTTTGCGGTGCAGCAGGGCTATTAGGTTCCTCCCGTTAGGCGTTTCCATTGGTCTTATCGTAGTATATAGAGCTTTGCCATGGCTCTGTATATAGGTTTATAGCTGGGCGTTTGCTTTGGTTTGAGTGCTTTCACTCTGCTGTAAGTAATTATATTTTTAATATATATTAAAAATATAATTACTTACAGCAGAGTGAAATCATATATACAGCATTACTTACAGCATTACTTACAGCAGAGTTGAATATATATACCTGCATTCATGAAAAACGACAAAAGACCTACTACGCGGGCCACTAGACATGCACTGTGCCGACTGGATGGGTCTGCATGCGAGCTTGAACGATCAGGGGAAGGCTTGGCTTCACTCCGTTTCCCTTGAGGGGAGCGTGGGGTCCGCATTCCTGCGCACCCTCCCCATGAGCCCTTTGTTCACGCTGGTTCCGGCCCTTTATGCCATCGCTCTCCGCCAGTGACCAGCTGTTTGCCCCGCAACCTCTCATCATGCACAGCGGGCCGGGGCTTGCTCTCGATACTCAGTATACTGGGACGCACCAGATCGCGTGCGTGCATGGGTGGCCAGCAGAACCAGAACTGGTCAGTCCTCTATCTCCATATCGCTCTCCTCCGGGTGATGTGTGACCGTGCATGGTTCGGTCGCTCTTTCCCCACTCCACCATCAAGTACGTGCGAGGACGCGGATGGGGCCGCCCTCTACTCACCCAACCACCGCCCCGACATTAAACCGTGCATGCTTGACTACGACGCGGGGCAGGGTTGCCACCTGCTCATCGATGTCTCCGTGGCTCGGCCGCTTTCCGGTCGCCACATCCTCCGGGCGGCTGTGGATGGCAGCCGGCCCTGCTGCCGCTCATGTGGCTGAGCGCGACAAGTTCAGTGCCTCCTACGGCAATGTGGGGCCCCACCGGCCGGGTCATCCCCTTTGTCCTTGAGGAGTTCAGGGCCATGGGCCCCAAGACAGCGGAGTTTTTCCACGAGTGCTGCCATGAGCGCTGTGAAGACTGCCTCGACCCCGAGGGTCAGACCGCGCCCAGCTGTGGTCTAGCTGCCCGCACTGACGCGGTCCTCGTATTGGCATGCCAGCGCCTGTCACTCGCGCCCTCTGACATACATAGATCGCACCGACGTGGCTGATGTGTTATTCCGCCGCACCCGGGCCGACTTTGTCGCGACCCATGCGCCGGTCTAGATGATTCCCTCCCATGCCTGCATGGTGGGCTGGCAGCGATGTTGCTGCCGGTGTCGTAGCTTTGTGATGCATGTCGCGTCACTTTTCGGGGCCCTACTAACTAGTTAACTAACAACTGAACTGTCAGGCTTGTCTGGCCTACGTGGCGGCCGGTACAACACCGGCTGCCCGGCCGGGTGCGCTTCTCTGGATCCCTGATTAATTGGTGTTCGACCCACCGGCCGGCCACGGCGTGTTCTGACCACCGGTTGGTGCGTGCGACCGCATGCGGCTCCGGTGCCAGGCCCCCAAGCGCCGCGCCCAAGTAGTCGGCCCTGACTGGACAGCCGGTCTGCATCAGTGGACTGCGCTACGCCAGGTCGATCCGCAGGGACCCCAAGCAAGGACTGGACGGACGCAGACCGCGATCGAGCGGATCGAACCGGTGCCGGCGGGCGTACCTGGATGCCCTCGGGGCTCAGGCTGACGTCAACGCCGGCCGGCGCGCTCACTTGGCCCAGGGTGCTCCCAATGCTGCAATTTATGCGGGCCGCTATGCGGCCCGCGCCCCGCTGCATGCCGGCGGCCCGGCACCTGCCGCGGCCATTGATGCATGCCCCACCGCCGACTCGGCCCGCTCTATACCAACAGGACCCCAAGGTCCTGGCAGCCCGCCCAGTGACCGCCTCAAGCGTATAACGGATAAGCGGGACCTGCTACTGAAACCGGTGCTCTGAAGGCCGCCTTTGTGGAGGCCCACGCGCATCAGCTTGAGCAGGACGCAGAGCCTGGCGGCCCAGAGCATCGCGGATGCCAAGGCCTGCCATTAATTAGCTCGCAACCATGCAGGGCAAGGACATGTGGTACCACCTCGACCGGCTTGGCGGCCGGCGGCAGCGCACGTACCCGGTGCATGGCCAAGCACACGGGGGACCGCCGGCGCGGCGCCGCGGTCTGACAGCCCGGCCAGTGTCAGATCGACCGCTGCATCATGAACATTGCCTCGACAGGTGGGGCTCGCGTCCCCCCCCCCTGCTTCACCCCGAGACGGCCGCCCGTCTTGGTGCATGTCGGCTGGACCCCCGCGCCGCGGCCCGCCGGCGCCCTGCCTCGGCCGCGGACTATACCAAGCCCCCGAGTTCATGAGCCTCTGACCCTCCGGGAGGGTCAGTGCCTTGCCACCATTGAAAGACGTTGTCCACCCTTGCAGCACTTTGGAGGAATCATGATCGGACGGTGCCCTTTAGCTTTGCTCGCTTGCGGTACGATGCGGCGGTCGGTGCCGACCACCCGTTTCGGCCGAGTCTGAGCTGCCCAAGATCCCTGACCTGGCGGTGCGGGAGCTTCCGCTGGCATTCTGCAACCGTGTTCTGCTCTCTGATGAGCCTGAGCCGCCTGCTAGCTGACGGTGGCAGACCGGCGGCCATCCGAGTCATGCTATATAAGAAGGGTTCTGCTGCTGACCGGACCCGGCCCGCCTAGTTTGTAGTAATCGAGCCTAGTTTGCATAGTAGAAGATCTTGGGGGAGGTACGGCGCCGCGCCACGTTCCGGCTGGCCTCGCGCCAAGCACTGCCCCGGCTCAGCCCGGCTCGAACCTAGAAAATTGCCCAAGTCCAAATCACGTATTCGGGACCAAATACGCGTATAATACGTCGGGGCCCAAAAAACGCGTATTGCCGTATTTATTTTGACAATATGCACGTATTTCACAACCTAGAATTCGCCGCCTGAAGCCGCTTTGAGTCCTGGCGGGCCCCCGCAGGGAGGCGCCAGCGGCGCCCAGGCAGGGAGGCGTTCATGGCTGCTAGCAGCCGATATACGTCTCAGACCACACCCGAAAGCATGGGGCGGCACAGCAGATGCATCCACACCCACTTCCCAAGCACAGAACTAAGTTCGCGGTAGTATGTAAACCCGCGATCCAAGATTCTATGAGTAGCAGCGATAACTGCCACCACACGCTCAGGAACAGGCACCACGTCACCAGTCTCTTTGGTGAATGACACCCACCGCCTGCACACCAGTCTGCTCAGCTGTAGCCCGTACCACCTTGTCAGACTTCTGCACCAGCCCAACAGCTGCGTAGGCAGCCTGAACACGATCTAGCTGCTGATTCACCCCGTCCACCGACGCACAGTGGGTGAAATGGAGGTCATGGATCGTCACAGCATGCATACCTTCCAGATCCTGCCGAGATTCGAAGCACGGCGAGGGCGCCAAGGGCGCAGCATGCAGGGTCCTCCTCCAGCCTCAGCCGGACGGTCTCCCCCGCCGCGTTGGCCTCCGCCACCAGGATTAGCGCTGACATGTTGATGCTCGATCAGCCCACGACTAGCCTCCAACGGCGGCTTGGGGCCACAGCGGTACAACACAGACTGATGCACACACTGAGCCACGGCGACGGCCAGCTTGTTTCCCATTGGCCAGCACAACATCCGGCCACGGCCACACCTAAGTTCCGACGAGCCCCACTCAGGCCCACAAGATCCGACCACACCGGCATCCACGCACAGTACCGCCGCATCCAAACGGGCAGGCGGAGTCTGTTGTAGTACGAATCCAAATCTGATACGCCCCCCAAAACATCCTCCCCATGCAGCGCGCGTGGGCAAATCGCAAATCACGCCAAGGTGACAGTGGTAAAAAAGCGGGCATAGGATCTGGTAGCGGCATGTTGCCACGTCGGTTGTCCACAATCAGCCGTATACGCCCGTCGGGCTTTCCGACCCCAAAAGTACCGTTCACCATAGGCGGCTCCTCCTCAAAAAATCCACCCAAAATCCCCCTCTCCACACACATGCACCGTGCAAAACCGCGCGAACTCCTCCATGCTACACCCCCGCGAGATCCGCATCGACTTCTGCAAGATCCGCTCTGCTGGGCTCAGCGTCCGTACCATCCTACTCTCATCATTCAAAGTTGCTCCCCAAGAGGGGGGTAGTAAGTTCAGCACATCCACTTGGCCAGCTTCCCCCGGACCAGGCAAGGCCAAGCGTGCGGCTACTAACGGTTAGTTCGTAAGGGGCTCCTTCATGCAGCATATAATTTCACCCCCGGCCATCCACTATGTACAGATCCTGCCATTGCCGCTACGGAACCACCGTTCCGGCGGACAAAGGACCTGCAAGCATCATTGATTCCATCTAGGGCCGCCTGCTGCAGAGGCCCGGGCACACAGGCTGAATCTACAGTAGGCGGGTCTCGCCCCCCCCCCCCCATCCAGTTTAACGCCCTAACCGCTTGACAGGCTAGTGTGCGAGCATTAAAAGCCCGACTCATCCTATCGCGCCTACGGCCTGAGCGTACCTGCTGCCACCAGTCACGAGGTGGCACTGAGGGGTGCTGGAAGAGGTAGTGGAAGAAGGCACCGCTCCCTCACTTGTTGTTGGACGGGCCGCCCCGTGCTTTTTTTGCCGGGACCCTGCTCCAGCTTGTGCTGCAGCTTCCCCATGCTCATGGCCGCCCGCACCGCCGGAGATCGACGCCAGCATCGCCACACCACCCTCCTGCATGCATGGAATGGCAGCATTGCCGACGGAGTGCCCTTCCAGCCCGTCGACCCCACATCCACCCGCAGCTGGCACGCCTTGATCAGCTTCGCCAGGTACTCGGCTGCTGCCAGCTCCAGAATTACTTCGGAGCGTGGCGTGGCCCAGTAGCCAAATTCTGTCACCATCGTGTCCAGAATCCCTGCCATCTGCATGCAGGACCATGCAGCATTCGCCTCTCCCAGCTGGCTCAGTGCTGCCGTGCATCGTCAGCATTATCGATGCACGGATCGACTTCCCCCCCACGCTCTCCGCGTAGTCCAGCATCCCAGGCAGCACCGCCTCTGGACAGCATGTTGCTCACCAGGACCGGCACTGCATGCCCGCTCAGCGCCATGCACTCCGGCCCTTCGTGCGCGCCAGCCTGCCAGCAGTCGTCGCTGCATGCGGCTGGGCTTGCAGCTGCTGGAGTCTTTGCCTGGTCCAGCAGCTTCGACATGGCCGATATCAGGTCGCCAATATCTCCGCCAGTGCGGGCGTTGCCCGGCCGGGATGGAAGCCCTCCAGCCGGCGTTGCATAGCCCGTCTCGGTCCCCAGCAGCCGACCTATGTTTCGGTCTAGGTCCACCACATCCTGGTCGATCGCCCCAGGGGCGCCATCTTCCTCCCCAGCGCCCGCTCCTCCATGCCCCGCCCCTCCGCTTCCACCTGCCGAAGGGGGAACACCCCCAGTTCCCACCCCACCTGCTGAAACGGGTGGATCCGGCTCTGCAATAGCCTCCCCCAGTTGCGCTGCTAGCACATCGACCAGGGCCTCCTGAGTCCCCATCCCAGCTAGTCGCTGACAAACCCCCTTTTCTCCAATACATCCATGACGTTCTTGGCACGCCCCGGATTGAGCTTCTGCATGGATCCGCTCTAGTATAGCCAATTCCCCTCCCCTAGGATCTTCTTGACCGCAGTGGCGGCCTCCTTTGGGGTGCATCCCTCCCAGTGGCTGCTTGCTTGAGTTTTGCTATGAAATTCCGCTCTGGGGCTGTCACTGAGGTCATTAAAAATTAAATTAAATTATAACATGCCTCCGTGGGGAGATCATGTAGCACATATTCCATGATGGATGGGGTGGAGGAAGCCGCGTAATCGAACTATCCTAACTCTAAGCTATCTAGAAAATCCTAACTACACTACTCATCAAAACGCCTCCTCCGCTTGGGGGGAGGGGGCTTGCCCACAGGGTCGGGCGTGTGCGCCTTGACAATCCTCTTCCACCGCGTCTTGTCCTGCATGGCAGTCCAAAGACGGGAGAGAGAGTGGATGCGGTGCTCAAACTGGGCTGGGACCACTAGGTCGTCCAGCAACATCTGGACGTAGTTCGTGACAGGTTTCCCTACCCTTTTGGGAATGCCCTCGGGGCCAGGCCAGGTCAGAATGTGTCGCCCTGGCTGGCCAAGCCGCTGGGGGCCGGCCAGACCAAGGGCCCGGTGTCGACCTGGCTGGTGCGGGCAAGGTGTCCTACAAATGTTATCCTACGCTGCCTAATCTCGTCCGAAATACGAGGCATGCCATGATACAAAGACTCTGATGACGGACGCTCGGAAAACCCTACGTTATGTAAGGACCTGTCGGAGCAATGTCCTGTAAACCGTGCCGTCTAGCCTATAGCTGCCAGTTTGGGTGGGCCGGATTGTCCACGCCTCGGCGCCATACGTGAGCACCGTGAGGACGAGGACCTTGAGGAGCATGCGCTTAATTGCGGTGCTCGCCCAGGCCCTTCGAGCGCCAGTAGGTTTTGAGCGAACGGAGCTTGGCCCAGGCAAGGCCGATGCGTGTGTCCACATCGTCGGCAGTGTCAGGAAGCCAGCTCCCCAACAGCTTGAAGCGGTCGCGGAACGGGACCTCCGTCCCGTCGAGCAGGCGCGGCAGCGGTGGTGTACTGGAGGCCCCAATCACCATCGCCTCGGTTTTGACACTAATCTCCAACCCCACCGCCCGCGCCTCCAGGCCCAGACAGTCCAGCCAGGTCTAAATATGCTCGGGGCTCTCGATGAGGGTGGTGTCATCCGCATAAATCAGGTCGGCAAGGCGGTAACCAGGTCTAACCCCGCCGTGCTCTTTCACGTTACTGTAAGGATGTCCAAGCCTGGCTCGAACCCCTTAAGAGCAGTAAAGCGCGCACGTGCCTGGCGCATGACGTGATCCACGGCAATAATGAACAGGTATGGGGACAGGACAATTGCACAACCTTGCCACACCCCGTGGTGAAGGGGGAATGGTGGGGTGGTGCCTTCCGCAGTCCGCACTACTGCCTGTGAGCCCTCATACAGTCGGCGAATGGCAGCAATAAACGCAGGTGGCACCCGATCCAGAGCTACGGGATGGCCCAAAGAGCCTAGCTCCCAGAGAACCGTGTCAAAGGCCTTGATATAGTCAACAAAAATGAAGACCAGCGGCAAACTGTCAGAGGGAAGGCGACGCACCTCCTCCATCAACCGGCGTGCGACAAACCCAGCCATGACAGTGTTATGACCACGACGGAAACCCATCTGAGACTCACCCAGGTACGTGTGGGTCCAGCGCGGCGCGGAGCCTGTGCAGCAGATCATGTGCATGAAGACCTTCAGCGCGGCGCTCTGGAGGCAGACACCCCGGTAGTTACCGGGGTCAGCAGCAGAGCCCTTCTTGTACAGCATGACGCGGATGGCCGTCTGCCATGCACTCAGCAGGCGGAGGCTCGTAAGAGAGCAGGACACGGTTGCAGAACGCCAGCAGAAGATCCCTAACCGCCGGATCAGGGGTCTTCAGCAGCTCAGCAGAAAGGTGGTCGGCACCGACTGCGTGCCGCATCGTACCGCAGGCGAGCAAGGGCGCCGTCCAATTCCTTCAAAGTGAAGGGGGGGACGACGTCGTCAGTGGCAAGGCAGCCCTCCTGCAAGGCGGGGACTTGGTAGTCCGCGGCCGAGGAGGGGGGCGCTGGCGGCGGCGGGGGTCCGGCGACCCCGAGGCGGGCGGCCGTCTCGGGGTGAAGCGCCGGGGGGGCGCGCGAGCCCCACCGGTCAAGGAAACATTGTGGGCCAACCAGCGGTCAAGGCTGACCGGCGCCGTGCCGTCCCCCGTGTGCTCCACCGGGGTACGTGCGCTGCCGCCGGCCGCCGATCGAGCCGGTCGAGGTGGTACCACATGTCCTTGCCCTGGTTGCGAGCCTGGCAGGCCTTGGCATCCGCGATGCACTGGGCCGCCTCCGCGTCCTGAGCATGCTCGTAGGCCTCCACGAGGGCGGCCTTGAGCACTGGTTTCTGCAGCGGGTCCCGGTTACGCTTGAGACGGTGCCGGGCGGTCAAGACCTTGGGGTCCTGGCGGTAGAGCGGGCCGGGGCGGCGGCGAGGCATGACCGGCAGGTGCCGGGCCGCCATCAACGGGGCACGGGCCGCAAAGCCCGCAAAAATGGCGGCGTTGGGGGCACCCTTGTCCAGCTCGTCGACGTCCGCCCGGGCGTCCAGGGCCGACAGCTAGTACTCCCGTCGGCACCGGTTCCGCTCGTGCTCGGCGTCCGTCCAGTCCTCAGGATCTCCCCTGACCGGGCGTAGAGCAGACCAGTCAGGGCGGACCACTGGGGCGCGGCGCGCGGGGACGTGGAACCGGAGCCGAAGGGTCGCGCGCACCAACCGGTGGTCAGAGCACACCGTGGGCGTGTCAAACACTCGGGCGTCCAGAACCGAGGTGCACCTGGGCTGCCGTACCACCACGTAGTCCAAACAGGCCTGACGGCCGTTAGGGCCACGAAAAGTGACCAAGTCCTGTGAGGGACGTTACAAGTGGCAGTTGACAGCAACCATCCCGCTATCCCGCAAAAAGGCAGAAAACAGGGGAGTGTTAATAGCTTCCGTGTCAGCAGGCGCAAAGCGACTGCCAGCAGTGCCCACGGGGAGCGCGCCCCTCGACGGAGGTGAAATGTGCTACCATAAGGCGTGGTGTTAGAAACTTAAGCGTACTGAGGCTAGCAACTGCCAACGGCGAACACAAAAGACCAACACCACCTTGGCCTGGCGTCCCACTTCCAGCGAAGTAGAAACGCCAACCGCCTGCAAGGCGGTTATAGTGCTCATGATCACCGTGCCAAATGGCACCTGGCGACGGTGCTCCTGCACGCCTAGAATAGATACACGATGTGCAATGCAAAATGCGACAAGCTCCTCTACCCGGCAGTTATGGTCGTCATCTGCTAGCAATGTGCGTGTGTTGAAAGTGGCAAGGGCCAAGGATGCCTGCTGGCCCACCAGGGGAGAACGGCGATGGGTGATGGGGGTGGATGCGGCGGGGAATGGAGGTGGGGGTGGAACGGAGGGGCCGGGAAGGGAAGCGGAGGAAATAGTGCTTTTCATCGCATTTATTTTGTCCTGCAGGCGTAGGATGCGAGCCTGCCGCCTGCTCTGGGTATTCGGGGATGCTTGCGCAACGCAGAGGCGTAGAAAATCTAGCATGCGTTGGGTGTTGCTATAATCTTGCTGGCAGCTGAGAGCTGTCGTTCTAGCCCGAGATACCGGCACCACCATGTGTCTCAGTCGACTGTTAGGTCGATGCATGGTAGTGGAACGGGACTGTTTAGAGGCTGTCCCCGAAGCCTGTTAGCCGCGAGCCGACGAGGAAGGTTGTCTACCTACTGTCTACCAACAGAGGCAGCACCCTTCTGGCTAGACACCTGACGAGACTCCGCTCCGGGGGTGTTAATCGGAACACCTGTAATCTGCTTCCCATGCATCAAAGAATGCTGCAAAGGAGCCATCCTGAAGCAGACGCAACTTAATGCGCTTACCCTTGGTCTCGAGCTTCTTGGTCTCCTGGACGATGGTGCTGTTCCACACCACGCTCCTCGCCTTCAGTTGAGCCGGTGTGTAGTCCTCGTCGAGGCTGAAGTCACCGTGCTGGAGCAGACGACGTGCGCCCAGCACGAGGCGTTTGTCGTGCATGGAGGCCATGGTGACGACGACCAGGCCCAGAGGGCCTGGCAGCCGAATGGCACGTTCAACTGATGGCAACACGGTTCTGGAGCTGCAGGCGGCTTCCCCAGAAACGCTGGGCCGCACAGCTCCTCGGCAAGTGAGTGTGATGTCTCCTGTGCTGCCTCGCCTTTCTGGAATCCTTTGATTACCATATTGCGTTGGCGTTGCTGCACTGCATTCTGCATGGGTGACCGCAGCGGTAGCTGCAGACTTGGCCGCCTGTTGAACGATGGTGGTCAACTGCTTGCCGGTGACATCGGCAAGGCGTGGTAGTTTTGGCAGGGGCTGCCATCATTGGCTGTCTTCAGCTCCAGCATCGTCGCCTTCAGGACCTTAATGTCATCCTGCACGGTCGTAAAAGACTGTGCGAGGTCCTGCAGCGGCACGGTAAGATCGGTCGCGGGGGCTGGCCTGGCGATGGGCGTCGCCGGCAGCTCGAAATAAGCAGCTCGAAGTTCAGGGCAGCACGAAATAAGACAAGCAAGACGGTAATCGTTGGGCTCCCACTCAGGCCACCTATCCGAAGGAGCGTCCAGAACCTGGCCGCTGCGAGGGTGACGAATCGGGGCGTCGTGTTCGTTGCGTAGCTTCAGCACGTTTAGCACTTCGGCGTCGCTGAAGCCGAGGAAGACAGCGATGTCGTCCAGGCTCAAACGCTTGTCTGGCATGTAGAATGAGGAAGAAATGGAGTCCGGCAAGCGTAGCTTGAGGTTTCAGTCGCTATCGGAGTTGCTTCCGAAGGCGCTGCCGAAGTCTTGGTTGATCGCTTGTTAGCGGCGTTCTTGGCGACGACAATGTCGTGGGCGACTTTGTTTGCAGCAATGTGGGCATCAATAGATTCGGCAGAAAGAGCTGAAGACGATGCGGGGACCTCCATGGCTACGTTGAATAGCACCTAGACGATGGCAGGGGGCGCAGGCACACGGTTCACGTGCGTGGTGCCGCCATATCGTGCAGAAAAATAGCGATATCTGCTGGGCAGGCCGCTGGCGATAACTTGCGAAATCCTGGGCGATGGCTGCCAAAAATTAGATCAGCGTGTTCGTCATCAAAAAGCGAGTCTGTTGCAATTCACCCGACCAAATTTCATGCCCGGAGTCAAAAGTTATGAGCATTCTCGGCATCCATAGCTCGGCACACCGCATGACCCACTGATGTCATGGTTATAATGCTTGATGTGTTATTTTCTGATGTGGCACGCCGCAAAGGTGAAAACCATTTGCGTTCAGTGCCAGTCCGCGGAAAACGCGATCTGCAAATGAATCCAGGCCGGAATCGAACTGGGGACCTATCGCACCCACTTTTAATTGCTGACTATAGGAGGCGGACGTCTCCTGATCCTAAGGCATCGCCAGCTGACACCGGCCTACAGTCCAACCGCAAAAGTTCTCCTTTCCGGGGAGTGATCAATGCAAGCCATTCGGATTTGGTACTAGATAAATCATTCGAGATCTGTGTGTGTAGGAGTACTACACACGTGTCCACTCGAGAATCGTTCAGTCTCGACACGTGAGACGGGCTGAACACGGCTGGAGCCTTCTTGCGTGTTATATTGCGTTTTGTTTTTTGTGATGTGGTCACGTGAGGTTCTCAGGCAAAAGAAACAACCTGCTTCCCTAGAATGGAAGCCCACCTTTTATAGCAACCACCTGTCCAGCCAACCCCTACCTGGGTGGCTGGGGTACAGGTGCCAGCACAAAAATTATTTTTTTCTAAAATTATTTTTTCTTATTGTGCTATACGGCGTTGCATTCTCCGCTCAGCAGGTTAGTCATAGATAAAATGAGCATAGCTCACCAAATTGATGGGTACACGCAATCCTACCGGTCTAATCTATCTACAACAACGAGCCAACTCTATATCTATATGGTGCCCTCTACCCTAGGGGCTCTTGTCTAGCATGCTTCCTGCATTTGCAAAGACGCGGGCGCTTCCCCACGGGAGGGGGTTCAAAGATGATTTCCGCGCGCCGATCTCCGTGTCCGCTCCGCCATGCCAGAAATGGTTGGCGACCTTCACCCCTGGTTCCCTACCCGCAATGCGAGCAAAGCGCTTGCGTGCCTGAATCATTTCGTATTCGACCACAATAATGAACAGGTATGGCGAGAGCACACAGCCCTGCCACACACCCTTCTGTGAAGGGCATGGTGGCGTGGTCCCGTAGGAAGTGCGCACCGAGGTGGTGGACCCATCATACAGCCAATATCTATGAAACAGAATTTTAGCTAGCAGGCAAGCAGGTGCAGACTTGTTTAATTGATCATTGATCATTCATCAAGAAAAGAATCATTAAGTGCTCGGCATATCAGGCTACAAGCAAGTCCCCAACTCCCCATTGGGTGTTGGACAGTGAGTAGGCAGGGAATTCATGCCCAAAGCAATACACTCAGCTGAGCCACTGCAGCCATGTTCTCGAAGAAAGCTTTCATAAACATGCACCGCGGCAGTGCAGGAATTCTTCCCATCAAAGAGCTCAGGGTGGGATGTGTCGAAGAAGCCAAATGACTCGATCTTTGCCCAGCGTGTCAAAGCTCGCTACCAAAAAAGTCTAATGAAGCTTCCATTAACGTTCTTGCGTTATTGGTGTTGCAACGTTTACTTGCATGTCTGCTTCACCAGCCACTCCATGCCCTGCTGCAGACCTTCCGAGGTCTTGGCTGCGCATCCACAAGCGAGCAGCCAGGCACGTGCATGCCACCAGAGGAAACCGAACAAAATTCATTACTTTCTAACATTAACAGGCTTGATGCCATGGTAGAAAAGAAAATAGTAGGGTGGCAGGTGGGAGTGGTAAAAAAGCCACGTTAGTGATTGACATAGATTTGGTGTCTGAGGGCCGGGTGATGTGGGGAAACAAAACTCCAAAAACATTCAATTTTGTTCTGAGCTCATCCAGCCAGTCTTAGCAGTGCCCTTTTCAACACAATCAGGTCCGGAAATGATCCACTTTCACCTCACAATTCTCCAGCCGCTTTAACCTCACAAAAAACAAGTGCAAGTCTAGACTGTGCTCATACAAGCCAAATATGCTCGACCCCGAAGCCAAATATGCCACACCCAGGTCAACACTACTATCTCCCAGTGCTCATTGTCAAAACCAGAAGGCTGGCAAACCCTGGTCCATGTTTGCAATATTGTAGGACTGGAAAACAAAGCCGTGCTAGAACAGAAGAAACAAAAAAGCACATGCCGGACTGACTACACAGGCCTCCTCTCACTACATGCTGCATAATCACTAGCTGTAATCCAAACAAACCATTACATTTTGCCAAAGCGTTTGTACCTGAGCAGGCGACCAGGTCCCATGGCCTGTCACGGATGCTGCTGAGATTCAAGCCTTCCAGAAGCTGTGATGGCAGGAACAAGCACACCAGAGGGAGAGAGAATCACAAGGAGGGAGAACCATAGACTTTTCAGAACCAGCGCATCAACAGGCATGGGATAGGCAGAACCAGGTGCAGCGTGCGAACACTCAGCAAATGCCATCAATCGTGAGCTGAATCTCTTTGCCAGAGAAGAGCAAGTTCTTGCTAATGAAAAATAATACACCGTCCGCATTGGTAGTTTTAATTCGGTTCAGACGAAAGGCCCTTCGGAATTAGACAATAGTGTTTTATTGGTTGAAAGTGCTACTGTGTCCGCCCAATTAATTAATTATTAGTTTGTTTGTTTGGTTACCGAACAACCGTTGAACTGGCTGCGAAATTTAATAATTCTTTGTTTGTTGACTTTGTTCTGTATAACCCAGCCGGATGCACTGCTCTTACGGTTAGGAAAAGCACATTTTTCAGGCAGAGACTTAATATTTCTTTGTTTGTTAGCGAGAAAGCTGCACACGTGACAGGAAAATAATAATTATTTACAACTTCTTTGTTTGTTTGGCAGCCCGAAAACAGACAGACGAGCACACTCGTGAATTAATTATTTACAAATTGTTTGTTTTATTTAGCACTTTCAGGTGGCGAACTAAAATAATTAATATTTATAATTAAAACTACCAATGCGGACGGTGTACCGTAGTGGTCAAAATCACTTTGCGTCTAACTACTTTGCGAATCGACCTCGCAAACTGCTATTAATGGGCTTCATTTTGGGTCGCAAAGTTCAAAAGTTACCGCGCCGCGCCCGCGCCGCGCCGGGCCTTTAGAGCCCGCTCAAGCTTGGCTAGCGAACGCGTCGCGCCACAATTTTCGCGTGAGTTAGGTAATAAATCCTTATTTAAAAAACATCCTTATCTAATACATCCTTATTGAAGTAATATACCATTACTGCTAGATGAACAGAAAGAGACAACGCAGGCCAAGTGACTCGCCTGGCCCTAAACAAGTCGACCGGCTCGCAAACCTAAAACTTTGCCTTCATTTTGGGTCGCAAATTTTCATTTTGGGTTTCAAACTTTCAATTTCACCTTCATTTTGGGTCACAAAGTAGTTAGTCGCAAAGTGATTTTGACCACTACGGTAGCATGTTGGCTGCTTGGGCAAGCAAGCCTACAGTGGCAAAAGCAATTATGCTTTGTTTTGGTACCCCCAAGGCGAGGCAAGAGTGGAAAGACTCATCAAGGAAAAGCCAGACCTGCCTTGAACAGGGATTCCGGTTATGGAAAATCGAGCCTGGACTAATCATCTGGACTGGACACCAACAGCAGCGGTGAGATCAAGTGAAGGCTGGGACTCTGGGCAGACAGCCGCTATGATATTAACCAACAACGACAAAGCCTGTGGAAATTTCTCGTGGGTGGAAGCCGGTTCCCCTGACCTACTGCTCACACCACCCATTCCCTTCTCCTATTGGCCTTCAGGGCTATTGCCTTGGCGAATAATGCTAGTAAAAGGCAACCTAAAGCCCAAAGGCAAAAAATACTGGTCAAAGGCACTCTAAAGCTCAATCCAAGCCGGATCTGGAACAACAATGTCAAACCCTCGATTGTCAACTGACGCTTCCCCCCTAGGCGAACCAACATGCTTGCACCTTGAAACAGCAGCACCATTTTTCACACTTATGAAAATACAAGGCCTGCATTTAACGCGCAGCGCGCCAGCCTACCTCGTTTGGCGGAATGGCATGCATTAGGTCCTTCTTGTTGGCCAGCACCAGCAGCGGCACGCCTGCCAGCTTGTCCTCCTGCAGCAACTCGGCGAGCTCCACGCCTACCGCCAAGGGGCAGGGGAGGCACGGTGGGCAACAGGTTTGGTGGTTCGTTGCAACCGGGGTTTTGCGGTTCGTTGGGCACGGGGATTTGGTGGTTCGTCAAGCAAGGGGTCTTGGTGGTTCGTCGGACACAGGGTTTTGGTGGTTTGTCGGGCACGGGTGTTCGGTGGTTTGTTGGGCAAGAGGTTTAGGTGGTTCATTGGGCACGGGGTTTTGGCAGTTCGTTGGGTAAGAGGTTTTGGTGGTTTATTGGGCAAGGGGTATTGGTGGTTAGTTGATTGTGAAGGTGAGTGCGCAGGCAGAATCTGAAGGTGATTCAACAGGAAGGCGCAGCCATGTTAAGGCATGATAATGTAAACCAACATTTGAAGGCGGCGCAGCAGAGGGAGCAATGCTGCGCGCACAATTGACCAAAGCACAGCACCATGGCTAACAGGAAACGACTTATTACAACCATGGATTCTCTCCCAGGGCTGCAAGGGACTGGCCACTTGCAAACTGTCGCCCCAAGCCAACCAGACCTAGTCTGGGTTGGGACACAGCCAATTCCTGGGTAACATCTCCTGGGCCTACCGGGACACAGCCGAAAAAGGCTGCAATTCAAGGATAACTCTAATTGAAAACCCCACTTCCCAAAACAGCACAGTTTACCCTTTGCTTCCCTCACTTGTCCCACACTTCCACCGTGCTCAAACTCACACTTCCCCTACTCTGCCCGTTCCGCCAAGCCATAAAAGCGATCAACTAGGCAGTAGATAATTTGAATGCAGTAGATAATTTGAATGCAGTAGATAATTTGAATGCAGTAGATAATTTAAATGCAGTAGATAATTTGAATGCAGTAGATAATTTGAATGTAGTAGATAGTTTGAATGCAGTAGATAATTTGAATGTATCATCAAACGTGGATCAGGCGCGTTCCCATATCGGGGGATCAAATGTAAAACATCTCGACACACTGCATAAGCGGTAACCAAGCACGACCAACAGACACACGCCTAGTATACGCATGCCCCGATCCGACACTATTAAAAGACACTGCTGCGATCTGACAACCAATCACCCCAGATGACATCAAAACAATGACCAACGCAGGCCTGAGATCTGGAAAATCCGGCCCATGGACGCATATAATCAATGCACAGAGAAAGAAAGAGCAGGGCCGTACCAGTCTCCTCAAGCCTCTCTGGCCGCCTGTCCGCACTGTCAATGACGTAGATCTGCACAGAGATGGAACCAGAATGGGGATATCACCAAAGGGTCAGCAGAGACAGCGGGAGCACACCCAGCGAATGCATTGACAAGGCCATACAAATCGAGCGGGGATTTATGGAGCCAAGAGAGGCTGCCCCTACAAAATGCAGTGTAAAGCAATGCCACAACACCATGTTTCCTTTCTAAGGCTTTTGGAACCTTCCCTTCGTTTGACAACATCATACGAGCGACACTGTCCCTCTTGCTATCGCACCCACAGGTCACATCACACAAATAACGATTCCAAGCAATACGTCCTGTAGCGCAAGAAGGCTCCAAAGTGACTAACCCTTTTTCAGACCAGCATGTCCTCGATGGCGCCAGTTGCCAAAGCCACCACTATACATGAGAGCATCGCAAAGATGTACGTTCCCAAGAGCACGCCTGGTTTGACTGACTATCCCCTGCCCTAGTGACCTTGATGGGAAGGCAAGCCAACCTATGGCACCGCACATGACCAAACAAAAACAGGGCACATGTGCAGGACGCCTCTACCACGCAGGACCCATCGAGGCCAGAAAAAAGGTATTTTGAAGTTAAAGCCCAACTTCCACTCCTCCCAACTCCCTGCTCCCAAGCCCAGACAAGCATACAGAAACTGCAAGCCAGCAAAAGCCGCATGGCGCACATACCAGTCCATCCGTGGAGTCATAGTAGTTTCTCCAGTATGGGCGAATGGTCTTCTGACCTGAGGGACCAATGAGTATGTAGCAGGCAGCAGATGTGGCGCAAGCAACGATCCGCTTCGCTTACAGCAATGGACTGCAAGTCAATTTGACCACCAATGCACAGGGGCAATACACCCAGGTGAGACAGGTGTCATATACACACAACCATGGGTGGGCAAAATACTCCGCTACCAAACCAATGGCCCTGAAAGAATGGAGAGATTTTGGGCCACTGAGCTGAGCAACTTCAAGAACCTTATCAATCCAGGCACCAAAGTTTGATCCAGCATGATCGCGATGAGCAGTGCAAAAAAAAAAAGAGGGAAACAACTGCAGTCCATGGAAGGGCCTGTAACGTAAGATGGTAGCCGAGCGGTTACGTGAAATACTTCTCACTGAACCAAGCTCAACACCATGCAAACCATGCTTTCCCAGCAATAAAACAGGGATAAAAATTCCAGCACAACCCCTGGAGGGTCCTTGTATGCACAAAACTATGGAGCAGAAGAGAAACGGGGTTGCATACCTCCAATATCATAATGGCATCATCCAAAGTTTTAAATCTATTTTTAGCGCCATTGCACACCTCCAATATCCCACACGTTGAGCTTGAAGCCTTCATGCATCATCGACTTGATGTTGAAACCCTGGATTGTTTCGCACACACAATAAGATAATTCCAAGGAACAAAACGGAAAATTTTGGGAAGATGAGAGATGGCGATAACGCGACGGCAAATGCAATGGGTCCATGCGCATCAACTGACCTCCCTGTGTCAGTTCCAGCATGCAAACAATGGCATGTAGCATGTGCAAGACGCAGCGCATTCCTTTGGCTTCGACATAAAACGATCGACAGAAAACTCATTCTTTCTTGGCAAATAATGTGAACCTGAGAACATGAAACAAGCTAAGCACAATGACGCATGCACCAATCCCTAAACCGCAACAATGCACCCAAAAAGACCACGCACTTCATGTGCTCTGTAAACAATAAAGGCCTTCAATCATGCATCAAATGCTCAATCCCTGATCTCTGTTTCGCCATAGCGAAGCGTTGGAGAGATACCGCTCAACACCAATGGCAAAAGCTAAATTCAGGGAAGTAGTGAAACTAACTCATGTAATCAGTGCCTAAACGATGTATGTGCCAACTAATAAAATACATGCCTGATTGACTGGTAGACCAACCAACTCAACGGACGGAAGAAACGATAGAACGATCACACCGGCCATCCAGCCGGCTGACAGACTATTTCTGTCCCATGAGCCACACTGCCAGGAATACAAGGCATCTTTACCTGCGTGGGCGTAATTGACGAGATGTCCTCTCCGGACAGTTGCTTCAGGATTGTTGTCTTTCCGGCGTTGTCAAGACCAAGCATCAAAATGCGGGACTGCGCGTCCAAAAACGTCAAACAAGCAAAAATAATCGGTATGGCGCCCATGGATGAGTACAAAACTGGAAAAAGTTTTGCATCGGTACAAACAGGAAGCCTCCGGCAAACTATGATGTACACGAATGATGAAAAGATAATGGGATTACCTCGCCCTCCTTGTTTTTTATGCTGCGCAGAAGAGACAGGAGACCCTGCAAGATATTGTGCGCGGATGAAACACATGCACAAAGTCAGACCTTTCGGACAATGCTTGAGCTACAACGAGCGATGGAGAATCATGGTGCTGTAATCTATGCATAAACCGGACTACCAAAGACTACATTCACAAAACGATCCTGGAGGACAGGGCGGCAAAATCAACACTTTCTGGTACATTACCATGATGGTACAAAAGCTGCTTAGTTGAACTAGCCTAACAAATATAGTCGCCCGGATCACAGCAGCTGCGCGCGGCAGCACGCCGGTCTATCAAGCAGGAGGTTTGTAAAACTCGCTACGTCGTGACGCACAAGCGGCCTGCGGTTTCGTCGAGACGCGCGGAAATTAGGTAGCACGTTTTTTAACCTTCGGACTTCCGATGCTGCCGTTTGTTCATTGCGCCCGAATCCTCTCCCCAGTCCCCATCATGGCATGTCATGCGGGCAGGACTGGTGGTATTTTTGTTCTGCCATGTCCGGGGCCACGCGACCCGAGGGTGCGCCGAAAGTCTCCGAATCTCGCTTGATTGTGCCCGTTCAATGTTCATGACGGCCACTAGTCAGGCACCTACACGGAAGTATTCGAACTAAAACGGACGCAAGGTCCTGTACTTGTTTGACCGTTTGACCGTTGCATTGAAAACATAAATAAAGAATTTGGAACTTGGACTATTGAGTACATGCCTATGATAACGTCGTAAAATTATTGCTGGTCCTGTCAGGTGTGTCGTCCCGTGGGCAACAACAACAAAAACAACAAGTCAACAACAACAACAACAACAACCATATATAATCCCGGACTCCGCCACTTGGCAAGAAACGACGTGGTACAACGCAGCAGCCCCCAATTTCCTGGTATTTGATGGCGACCTCAGCGTTGCAGGCTCCTGTGTACACTGGCGTGCAGAAAGGCAAAGATTCAGATACATTGGTCAAGAGAAAAGGCATTACCTCTAGGCAATATCTTCGTCGTCGAGAATAGCTCGCAAGCACATGCGTCAACAATGGCCCTGAGAATTTCGTCGGCGACCCGTCCTCATATCCTCAGCTCTAGCCAGACAGTTTCCTCTGTGTCCACGTTGATCAATAAAGGCACCATCCTCAGTGTAAGGGCAAGCTTCGTTCGCAAATGGACGATTCATCTATGATAAACAAGTGGTTTTATTGCCAGGTGAACCTAGTTGAGCAGCAGAGCATGCGAAGTTAAAGTAAGCTGTGCCTACAGATTCACGGCAGCTCCCTGACTTGATAGCAATGGCGAGTTGGATTGTGTTCAATTCATGCGATTGCAGGCTGCACAAAAGGCCAATTCTCTACCAGCCCGGACGTCTCCCTCGATCTCTAGGAGAGTATCCATAATGGGAATCGAAGCCTTCGTCAAAGGAGCTCCCGGCGATCCGAGCACCCGGGGAGATTGTAAGGATGTTAAATGTCCTATCATGATGGAACTGGGAACTGTGCTCCCTCCCTATATTCTCAAAAACCTTTTGTGAAAACCTCTTTCCGCCTCACACATTGCAAGTTGCCTAGTCCAAATGAACGGACCAATGGAATCAGTCGGCGAGAGTTTGCTTTTGCTTTTTATGAGGCTTAAATTATTTTAGAAGTTCCAGTCCTGTCGTGACCGCCCCCCGTTTGGTTAAGTGTCCTTATTAGTATGCTTTGTACTTCCATGATGGCCTTAGAGTTGACAGTATGAAAATGTCAAACTTGGTCAACGTGCGCTTACACTTCCTATCTGCTTGGAAACTCTTGAAATACTGGCATGAAATGTAATAATTTCGAGCCAAGCACATGCTTTTACGATTCTTTCATCCTTAGGTTCCGACCGCGGTCCTCCCTTTTGAAATGGTTACCTATTCCCAGTGAACCTCCTGCTTTGTCATGATAGTTATCACCATCATGGCGTTTGTTACCTGCGTTGGACCTGTCACTTTCGGTCTTCCCTTCTGAAATGGTTATGCCTATCCCCAGTGAACATCCTGCTTAATCACTATCGCTTTCTACTTCAGTTCCACTTCTCGTGAGGGTGACCGCGTCTTCATTTAATCACCACTCCTCCTCCTCCTCCTCCTCCTCCTCCTCCTCCTCCTCCTCCTCCTCCTCCTCCTCCTCCTCCTCCTCCTCCTCCTCCTCCTCCTCCTCCTCCTCCTCCTCCTCCTCCTCCTCCTCCTCCTCCTCCTCCTCCTCCTCCTCCTCCTCCTCCTCCTCCTCCTCCTCCTCCTCCTCCCCCCCCCCCCCCTCCTCCTCCCTCCTCCTCCTCCTCCTCCTCCTCCTCCTCCTCCTCCTCCTCCTCCTCCTCCTCCTCCTCCTCCTCCTCCTCCTCCTCCTCCTCCTCCTCCTCCTCCTCCTCCTCCTCCTCCTCCTCCTCCTCCTCCTCCTCCTCCTCCTCCTCCTCCTCCTCCTCCTCCTCCTCCTCCTCCTCCTCCTCCTCCTCCTCCTCCTCCTCCTCCTCCTCCTCCTCCTCCTCCTCCTCCTCCTCCTCCTCCTCCTCCTCCTCCTCCTCCTCCTCCTCCTCCTCCTCTTCCTCCTTTCCCTCATTATGCTTGCACCTGCTTCCCCACGGGGCCGCAGGCCCCTTCTCGCACCGTGTTCTGCTGACACTCCATGAGAAGAAGATCCCCTTTGAAGAGAAATACGTGGACCTGACGAACAAACCGCAATGTACGTTCCTGCCACCTTTCACCACACGCACTTACATAGGATCTTCAAGTTCTGTGCGCACTGCGCTCGCACGCACGTATGCACAGTCAGAGGCAAGAAATATTAAATTGAAGAGAAAGAGACGCAGGGGTGATGAACAAGCATCTTAAGTATAAACAGATAAATATATAAATACATATAATCAGACAGGGACAAGAAGAGGTTATTGAAGGGAAAGAGAGACAGGGATGATGAACAAGCGACCGGCATTCACCCAGGGACACACTGGCAGGCACATGCATATTGTATGCACAGGCAGGCAGGCATTTGGATGCACCTTAGAATCTGGGAAAGGCAACTACCCACATTCGCGGTTTGTAGTTTTTAGAGCCATCAAATCATTACAGTCCATGGGTTCGTGTTTGGGTGCTGGGTGCCGTGATTGTGCTGTCGTCGGCTGTATGTGTTCTGTTCTAGGTTTCGTGGGTTTTTAGTTCAACGTTCATGTCTCAGCTCCCGTCCTAATTTTGGGGTCCTCCATGCATGACCTGCTCCCCTCCTCGCTTCCCAGCGTCCGTTAGTGATTGCAATGTCGTTCAACGTAGAAGAGTACTCGGCCCTCCGCCGCCGCTGCTGCCGTCCTTTCTGGCGATGCTGGCATATGCGTTTTTCCTGCAAGAGAGCAAACCCAGGGGCAGTGATTAGAAGGGGCAGTGATTAGAAGGGGCAGTGATTAGAAGGGGCAGTGATTAGAAGGGGCAGTGATTAGAAGGGGCAGTGATTAGAAGGGGCAGTGATTATAGGGGTCGGTGCCCTTTACAGTGCACCTAAACCTCCTTGTACCACAGTTCACCTCAACTTGCAGTTGTGCTGATTCTGGCGTACAATTTGTTAGTTGTTTTGCGCCCTTTTGTCACCTGTCGTGTGCACTGCTTTCTGTTCGTGTTTGTGAGTTGTTCCCTTTCCTGTTGCTGAGCGAATCGGCAGCTGTTTGGCGTGCTGCTTTCACGCACTTGTCTGCACTGTCTGTCAACATATTGGTGGGGCTGTTTGTCAACTGGTTCAACGGTATCACACGCCGTTGTTGCCTTGCAAAGTCGTAGTTGGTGCAATTCTCATTATTAGTTTAATTGATTGGTCATTACTGTCTGGCGCACTGTTTATTGACCATTTGGTGCTCTGTCGTTACTGCTTCACTGCTGGAACCCCCCCCCCTGGCCCACTTTGGTGGATCGCCTCCCTCCCCGACTTTGGTGGAAACCCTCCCTTCCCTGCTGCGTCCCTGCAGGGTTCCTCGACATCAACCCGGAGGGCAAGGTGCCCGCGCTGCGCTGGGATGGCAAGGAGGTTGTCACGGACTCGGACGTTATCACGCAGAAGCTGGAGGAGAGGTACCCTGAGCCGTCGCTCAAGACGCCCGAGTCGTCGGCCAGCGTGTGAGTTGCCTGCACATGGATGGGGGTTTCCTGCACTTTGTGACGTGCAAATATTTGCGTCATCGGCCGGCGTGTGGAACGCTGCCTGCATGTGACTTGCCCGCACACTGCCGTGTGATGTCATGTGAGTCATGCATATGAGTTTTCCGCCAGCACGTGGCATGTGGCCTGCATGTTTGTGGGTAGCGGTCAAGCACGGGAGTTGCCTGCATGCAAAGTTCCAAACGGACGGCAATGGCATGCCTTTCTCTTTTAAGAGGAACGGGGACTATCTGCATATCACGGTTTATTTGTCATGGGGTCTCGGCCTTTATCAGGCACAGGCGCCCACATGGGCTACCTGAATATTGCGCCGCTGCCTCACGGAAAACCTAAGTTCACTTACAGAGCCTTAAGATTTACTCAATTGTGTCGTACGGCCGGTCGGTATATCGCATCCCATCTCTGTTGTCATTTGGCTCTGTGGCCCCTACGTTCACATTACTTGCCTCCTCACA
The DNA here is from genome assembly GCA_009746045.1 of Mesostigma viride. NCBI lineage: Eukaryota > Viridiplantae > Streptophyta > Mesostigmatophyceae > Mesostigmatales > Mesostigmataceae > Mesostigma > Mesostigma viride. Next base: position 5,551,146 of record RPFO01000667.1, on the reverse strand, counting down.
GCCTGTAACGTTTAACTCACAACGGCCTATATTTGCCTACTTTTGCCTATACTTGCTTATATATGGCTTATATATATTTGCCTGGTATTTGTCTATATTTGCCTGTATTTGCCTATATTTTCCTGTATTTATCCGGCTCACAGCCCTTACCTCTTAACTTTCAACGGCTCTGATGCTCCTTGCTTCTCCTGTGCGTGTGGCTCCTGCTTTTTCTCTTGATCCTCGCATCCCCCGTGTGCTATGTTTTGGGCTCCCCCAGCGGTGCCAAGCTCTTCCCCGCGTTTGTTCAGTTTCTGACCACCCCCAGGGGCTCCCCCGAGGAGCAGGGCAAGCTGGACGCTTTCCTGGCCGAGCTGCGGGCGATCAACCAGCACCTCAACACCACGGTGAGGGATCTGCGGGCAACGTTTATTGCCTCCATGATCTGCGCACAATGAGATATAGGCACAACCTTCCGGGTCATGCGCCGCGCACACAACTTTTTCCTAATCCAACCCCATAAAAAAAGGGTCGCCGTGCGAAGCCGTAGCAATGGGAGCTACGCACAATCTTGTGTTTAATTAAGTGATTCGCTGGTTCACGATGACTGCATTACGTCGGTCTCAGTAATGGAACCGTTGGCCGCTGACGTTGTACGGAGCGAGAAGGAGGGAGCGCGCCCTAGGCTTCTCTTGGCTGCAGGGGTAGGCCACACATGCGATAGCTGTTATTAACTCTTGGTTACTCTGGATCACTTCTGTTAGTTAAAAAGCACAGCGTTCGTTAAAGGAGTAGCCCATCCGGGAGCTTTGGTCTAATCGGTTAACAGTGCGCATGTGGAGTGTGAAATGGGAGAAAAGGAGGCTGGTCGGGGCGGATGCTATGCTTTGGGGCATCGCTGGCTTTGTCCCGGCAGAAAGGTGCGTTGAGTGGTGAGGGCTGGGATATGCCACTGAGATAGGCCAGTAATCAATTAATTAATAATATAGGATACATAAGATAGCCCTTAGGGGTATTCTGCATAGCCCATAGGGGTATATTGCATATGCCGCAGGGGTATTCTAGAGGACTCGCTGGCTGATCGATATCGTCCATCATCAAGGAATTTATTTGTCGTGGTGCCTCGGTTCATTGTGATCATGAACCTGCTATGTTAAGCCTCTTCTGCTCATCTTAAAATTTCTTTGTGAAAACGTATGGGGCATGCTGCGTGCTTTGGGAACATCTGCTGCATTTATGGATTCTTTTTCTGTGAATACACCCACTACTCAGTATTCAGTATTCAGTATTCAGTATTCAGTATTCAGTATTCACTATTCAGTATTCACTATTCACTATTCACTATTCACTATTCACTATTCACTATTCACTATTCACTGTTCACTATTCACTGTTCACTATTCACTAATCACTAATAGAATAGTTGTGTTGGATAACTAACTATCCTTTTTGGATCACTTATACTTCTACTATCCTTTTTGGATCACTTTTACTTCTACTGTCCTTTTTGGATCACTTTTACTTCTACTGTCCTTTTTGGATCACTTTTCCTTCTACTATCCTTTTTGGATCACTTTTACTTCTACTGTCCTTTTTGGATCACTTTTACTTCTACTATCCTTTTTGGATCACTTTTACTTCTACTGTCCTTTTTGGATCACTTTTCCTTCTACTGTCCTTTTTGGATCACTTTTACTTCTACTGTCCTTTTTGGATCACTTTTCCTTCTACTGTCCTTTTTGGATCACTTTTACTTCTACTGTCCTTTTTGGATCACTTTTACTTCTACTATCCTTTTTGGATCACTTTTACTTCTACTGTCCTTTTTGGATCACTTTTCCTTCTACTGTCCTTTTTGGATCACTTTTCCTTCTACTATCCTTTTTGGATCACTTTTACTTCTACTGTGCTTTTTGGATCACTTTTCCTTCTACTGTCCTTTTTGGATCACTTTTACTTCTACTGTCCTTTTTGGATCACTTTTACTTCTACTGTCCTTTTTGGATCACTTTTCCTTCTACTATCCTTTTTGGATCACTTTTCCTTCTACTATCCTTTTTGGATCACTTTTACTTCTACTGTCCTTTTTGGATCACTTTTACTTCTACTATCCTTTTTGGATCACTTTTACTTCTACTGTCCTTTGGATCACTTTTACTTCTACTGTCCTTTTTGGATCACTTTTCCTTCTACTATCCTTTTTGGATCACTTTTCCTTCTACTGTCCTTTGGATCACTTTTACTTCTACTGTCCTTTTTGGATCACTTTTCCTTCTACTATCCTTTTTGGATCACTTTTCCTTCTACTATCCTTTTTGGATCACTTTTCCTTCTACTGTCCTTTTTGGATCACTTTTACTTCTACTGTCCTTTGGATCACTTTTCCTTCTACTGTCCTTTTTGGATCACTTTTCCTTCTACTATCCTTTTTGGATCACTTTTCCTTCTACTGTCCTTTGGATCACTTTTACTTCTACTGTCCTTTTTGGATCACTTTTCCTTCTACTATCCTTTTTGGATCACTTTTACTTCTACTGTCCTTTTTGGATCACTTTTACTTCTACTATCCTTTTTGGATCACTTTTACTTCTACTGTCCTTTGGATCACTTTTACTTCTACTGTCCTTTTTGGATCACTTTTCCTTCTACTATCCTTTTTGGATCACTTTTACTTCTACTGTCCTTTGGATCACTTTTACTTCTACTGTCCTTTTTGGATCACTTTTACTTCTACTGTCCTTTTTGGATCACTTTTACTTCTACTATCCTTTTTGGATCACTTTTACTTCTACTGTCCTTTGGATCACTTTTCCTTCTACTGTCCTTTTTGGATCACTTTTACTTCTACTATCCTTTTTGGATCACTTTTACTTCTACTGTCCTTTTTGGATCACTTTTCCTTCTACTGTCCTTTTTGGATCACTTTACGCCCCCACACTCTACCTGCTTTGGTCGTTGGAGCCCAGGTTGCAAAACTTCTCCACATTAAAAAAGCCTGCATGTATCTCAGTATCTAGTCAGCCCCCACCCCACCAGAATCTCGCATTGCCTTGAGGCTTACCAGCATTTGGCCTTGTCACAGGGGCACTCAGGCACGTGTTGAATGTACTCAGGCGCTCAATGTTGAATGTACAGACGCTCAAGACACGTCTTTAGAATGTAGTAGTATATAGTCTATTGTATCATTTATGCAGGATTGTGGCTTAGCCTCATAATCTAACCTGTCTATCTAGCCATGTTTGGTCGGTCGTGTCTATGTGCATGTCTTTGCGTCATTAACTGTGGCAACTTTAATATCCGTCAGGGGCGCCCCTTCCTGGGCGGAGAGAAGGTGTCGGCCGCTGACCTGGCGCTCATCCCGAAGCTGTACCACGCCAAGGTGGCGCTGAAGCATTTCAAGGACTTCACCTTCCCCTGGGACCTGGCGCACCTGGACGCCTACATCAAGGTACGCGCGCCATGCTCCTAAGAGCATGCAGCTTTGTGCTGTCGGCGCTTGCATTTAGGTTAAGAGTCCTGTATTTTTGCTATTGACGCCTACAGCAAGGTATGCTGTCAGTTAGGTATGCATGCATGCTGTTGGTGCCTACATCAAGATATGCCTACATCCAGGGACGCCATACCTGGGCTGAGTCCTGAATTCATGTTGTTGAAGCCTAGGTTAAGGTACAGTGACCGTTACTTATGCTTGCAGGCCTCCCTTGCGTTACTGGCCCATGTCAAGGTAGGGGCCTGAATGATGCTAATGCCCACATCAAGTTGTTGGTGGTTGCTGTTGAGGCACGCGCATCTGGTTGGTGGCGGTTGCTGTTGACGTGCGCACTTCAGCACATGGGTGGGTTTGTCCTGCATTTGCTCAAGAACATTTGCTCACGAACATTTGCTCATGAACATTTGCTCATGAACATTTGCTCATGAACATTTGCTCATGACCATTTGCTCATGAACATTTGCTCATGACCATTTGCTCATGACCATTTGCTCCTGAACATTTGCTCATGAACATTTGCTCATGAACATTTGCTCATGAACATTTGCTTGAATGAACATTTGCTCATGAACATTTGCTCATGAACATTTGCCATGAACATTTGCTCATGAACATTTGCTCATGAACATTTGCTCATGATCATTTGCTCATGACCATTTGCTCATGACCATTTGCTTGAATGAACATTTGCTCATGAACATTTGCTCATGAACATTTGCTCATGAACATTTGACCGCTCTAATGTAACCATTAGTTCGTCTAATCGCCCATGGGAGGTTATGGAGCCTGAGTTTTTATTTTACTTTAACAAATCTAAGCTGACCTATATTTTGCCACCAATGATGTTGCTTGCACCATGGTCCATGATGAGCTGGCAGTGATGGCCTGCAGCACGTCTTTGTTTTTATCTCATGCAGCTTTGCTGTGCACATGGTGTTCTTATCCTCCTCCTTTGGTGTCCATCATTGTTTTGCCCCTGAGCCCGTGTCAATTGATTAGTCCCCTGTAAGTCTAAATGATTGTGTCGGCGAATGAGTCTTTGTATCGTATTATTGCTTGTATCGTCCATTTGATCATTGCTTCACGTTTGTTGCTTTCTGACGTCCATTTGATCGTTGCGCGTGCAGCGAATGATGTCACGAGATAGCTTCAAGGCGTCCATGTATGGGGAGGACAAGATCATCGCGGGATGGGCGCCAAAGGTGCCTTCTTCATAAAAATTAAATTATATTAAATTGGAACATATCTCCATTGGGAGTACATGTAGCACATATCCCTGAGAAGGGGCACATGGCTTTTAATACATTCTGGGCTACTTCCTGCAAGGGTGGGGTGTAAACTACACCTGCTCTGGGTGCACAAAGTGCACCTGCACCACTTCGTATTCCAGCAACTAAGGTGCGGACATAGGGGGGAAGATCATCATCAAGGAGACAACCAGCTCAGATCATGACTAAACAATGGATAGGGCATGGCGTCTCAGCAGAGAGTAGCTCTCTGCATCGGCAATTAATTAATTAATTATTTAATAGACACGTGACTGCATCACGTGAGCATAAGTCCTCAGTGGGAGGGGAACATGGAATGGAATGGGTTAATCAATTAGTTAATAGACACGCGACTGTGTACACGTGAGCATAAGTCCTCAGTGGGAGGGGAACATGGGATGGAATGGATCGATGGTGTAAGCTATCTAGGTCCTAGTTACAGGGTTGTGGGCACCGCGGCCCGAATTGCTATGAATGCCATATGCGGTCACACGCGGAGCCCCCACAGACTTGGGGGTGGTCTCCTTCATCACTACTTGCCAAATATCCTTGCGCACCATTAAAAATTAAAATTAAATTATAACATGCCTCCGTGGGGAGATCATGTAGCACATATTCCATGATGGATGGGGTGGAGGAAGCCGCGTGATCGAACTATCCTAACTCTAAGCTATCTAGAAAATCCTAACTACACTACTCATCAAAACGCCTCCTCCGCTTGGGGGGAGGGGGCTTGCCCACAGGGTCGGGCGTGTGCGCCTTGACAATCTTCTTCCACCGCGTCTTGTCCTGCATGGCAGTCCAAAGACGGGAGAGAGAGTGGATGCGGTGCTCAAACTGGGCTGGGACCACTAGGTCGTCCAGCAGCATCTGGATGTAGTTCGTGACAGGTTTCCCTACCCTTTTGGGAATGCCCTCGGGGCCAGGCCAGGTCAGAATGTGCCGCCCTGGCTGGCCAAGCCGCTGGGGGCCGGCCAGGCCAAGGGCGGTGTCGACCTGGCTGGTGCGAGCAAGGTGTCCTACAAATGCTATCCTACGCTGCCTAATCTCGTCCGAAATACGAGGCATGCCATGATACAAAGACTCTGATGACGGACGCTCGGAAAACCCTACGTTAAGGACCTGTCGGAGCATCCTGTAAACCGTGCCGTCTAGCCTAGCTGCCAGTTTGGGTGGGATGGTCCACGCCTCGGCGCCATACGTGAGCACCGTGAGGACTCGTGAGGACCTTGAAGAGCATGCGCTTGCGGTGCTCGCCCAGGCCCTTCGAGCGCCAGTAGGTGTTGAGCGAACGGAGCCTGGCCCAGGCAAGGCCGATGCGTGTGTCCACATCGTCGGCAGTGTCAGGAAGCCAACTCCCCAACAGCTTGAAGCGGTTGCGGAACGGGACCTCCGATGGTAGCTAATCTAGCTTGCGCACCATGCATCTGCAGGCCTCCATATTACGGACAAACCAGGCCGGAGGCTGCCCAGGTGTGAGCTCGTCACGTCTAGGGTACCTAGCACATGTCCATGCCGAGTCAATCACGAAACTAGTCCACGGGTGGCGGCCCTAGTGCCGCGCGCGGCCTGGGGCACGCCAGGTGACGGAGGACATAACGCCCAGGCTGGGCGGGCTTGGTGCCAGCTAGTCTATCTGATGTGTCTACCTGATCTGTGCGGGCCAGGTGCCCGGCTAGGCCCAGGCGCCTGTGCCTAAGAATGTGGGAAACATAGGGCCGAAATCAGCGTACAAATCCTCATTACTAATGTGCAAACCAAAGGGGATGTTAAGGGCCTTGCGCAGCATCTTGGTGACGTTGCCGTCGAGTCGTTGCTGCAGCTCCTGCGTAAGTGTCCAGGTCTCGGCGCCGTAGGTCACGATCGTCAGAATGACGACCTTGAAGAGGTGACGCTTGACGATCCGGGGTGGGGCGGGGTTGCTCCACCAGCGGCGGTCACTGGTCATGGAGTTGCGCCCACGCCATGCCGATCCGTGCATGTCGTCAGGTCGTCCTCGCAGTCGGGATCGAGCTGTCCAACTGCCGAACAGCTTGAAGCGGCCTGAAGTAGGGTAGTTGACCTCGGTGTCGTCTAACAAGCGAAGTGTGGGTGGGGGCCCTGCCATGCCGAGGGCCGGCCAGGGCCTCTGTTTTGGGGCTGATTTCTAGACCAACCACCCAAGCCTCGAGCCAAAGTTGGGCAGACTCCGGCTTCTCGATGAGCGTGATGTCGTCGGCATAAATGAGGTCAGCTAGTAAATTCTGCTAGCTTGTTATCAAGGAGCCAACCTTGTTATAGTCGGCCCCCTTCTTCAAGCTCGTTCGTGATCGCTAGGCCAGGGGCACGGCCTGCAATGCTAGCAAAGCGAGCGCGTGCCTGGCGCATAACATAAAAGTAAAAATTAAATTAAATTACAACATGCCTCCGTTGGGAGATCATGCATGTAGCACATTTTCCATGCGGGGTGGGTGGAGGTGGGAGAAGCCGCGTAATCGAACTACCTAACTCTAAGCTAGCTAGTCTAGAAATTCCTAACTACATTACTCAGCAAAACGCCCCTTCCTCTTGGGGTGGGCATAACATAATCCACTACAATAATAAACAGGTACGGCGACAGGACGCAACCCTGCCAGACGCCGGTCTGCAGCGGTCCTATAATTAATTAATTGGGTTTTTCTAGTTAACTAGGCCATGATGCAGAGAGAGTCCTCTGTGGCCTGCCCGCTTGAGGCAGTACGTCAGAGACTAGCTAGCCGGGACAGGCGCCCTTCCTTCTCCTCGTTGTGTTTAGGGGTTGAAGGTCGCTTTATTGGTACCCACGTGAAGCAGTCTACATGCTTTGGTTGCCAACTAGCTGTGGTTGCCTCATGCATGGATAACTTGACTTCGACCAATCCATATAAACAAATCAGCTGGTGCCCAATTGAAAGGGGTACGTTGAATGGAGCTAACATGTCACATGCAAAATCTTAGAGCTCTATAACTGAACTGAGCATGGGGCAACTAATGTGATTGTCGGCCAGGCGCCTATGCCGATGATAATGGCAGAACGGAGAGGCAAGAGCATATACAGTCATGACTCCAATGACAAAGCGAACTATGAAACCCCATGACAAATAAAAGAAGCATTGTTTATTCATGCGGAAAGGCGAAACTACGTGTGCCTACTCTATCCATCTTATTAAATTATTCATCAAGCCAGGCCACAATGGCCACCATAAGCTGTTTTACATGTTTTAACGGGTTCATCAATACCCAGGGCAGGCAGACCAAGGTGCAGAACAAATGCCCCGAATGTCCAGCCTGTCCCGTTTGTCTCATGGAAAAGCTTGGAGTCATGGTCTCCCAATGAAAGGTTGAACTCGTCATCGTGCGTTGTTGGAACTTGACTCGTCGTGTCCTGGCGTTGAATGTTGACAAGCCTCAAGAGTCGTTGAAGTGCACCCCGCCGGCCTTGACGACGATGAACACGGTCACCAGCATAAGGCAGACAATCATGACAAAGCTGAGCACGATCGCGAACTGGTCGAGGGTCGCCGACTTGAGCATGTTGAAAATGTTCTGGAAGATGGACGTTTCTGCTGGCATCTCCAGCTTGGGGTCATCTGCAAACGGGCTCATCATCGGCTTTCCCTTGTTCATTTTGCCACCGCCGGAATCGCCGAAATCGCTCGGCAGCCGCTTCCCGGGAGTTAGTATAACTCCACCGACGATGTCGACGTCTTTTTCAAAAGGATTGACGGCTTTTGGTGGACGCTTGATCGCGCCATCAGAGAATGGGGATTTGGCGCCATCAGAAAAGGGTGATTTCGCAGCAGGCTCCGATGGTGGCTTTGAGCTGGGTTCATCGGCCATCGCCCGAACTCGGGTTAACCTCTGGGACCAGCATGCTGGTGCTGGGCCCGATAAGCGCTTCCGCAAGGATTGGGAGCCATTACCTGAGAGCGCCCCGGATTGGACGCTGCTCTTTACGAGAAGTGCCGCCTGCAAAACGTAACGGAGGAGTACAGGTAATTCAGCGGTGAAGTGTAAAGCAAACTCAGCAACAGCTCGAAAGTTGCAGCCTCCTCGATTTAACAACTAGATAGCATACTCCTTCAGCATTGATTACAACGTGAACTTATATACGGCCATTCTGACTGCTCAGTCAGGAAATTGCTCTGACAGATGTACCACCAGCAGCTCGATGCCTAAACGTTAACCAAAAACATCACTTAGGTAATTGCTCTGAGCGTAGTTACAGAACTTCCCAAACTTGTGTACAGAACTTGTGTACAGAACTCAAACCGTGTACAAAAGAGCATCCGGCATATTGGCAGTCTGCCCTACAACCACGTGATGGCAACAATAAATGCACAGAAACTGCGTAAACTTGGGCACTGCAAAACCCAAGCTCCCTCACTGATAAATGCTCGCACAACGACTGGTAACCACTAGAAAAACAATGCCATTCAACATCGAAACGTATGAGCGGTGTGTAAGGCCAAGGGCTCACTAATCACGGACGGCGATAAACTGCCAAGTTGTCAAGCAATCCAGCTAGGGGACAGCAGCAACAAAAGGCGACGGACCTGAAGTGCTCCACTGCAAGCTACGGCGCTTGGCATTTTGATATTATGGCTAAAAAAGGCTTAGCAGCACTTCCGCGGGAATAGCCTCGCGGATAGTTGACAACTTGACGGTAATTAAGGTAAAATCACCTAGGGAAGTCGTAGCCTCGCAACCAGATAATTGTTAGTGGCAGTCATTCTCGCCGAGATTTCGTGCACTTGCTTCTGCAACGCTGTTTCTTCGCCAGCGATAACACTGCGATAACCAATGCAGGATTGCTAGCAGCCAGCGCCGCGTCACCAGCATATTAAACCACCTAGTACAGATTCCACTTGCGTACGGTTATCTCGTTCAGGAATCGTCCAGGTGTCCAGGCGCCCGTTGGGGCGCGTATTATGGGTGCAGGTGCCACCGCTCGCCACGTAGCAGCGTGCCACCAACAACGCGAGCGTGGAGCAAAAAGATACAGCAAGACTTCATCAACGAAGACAATCTTCCCGGGACTCGTGACCTTCGTGACCTTTCGCACCTGCGTTATACACTGGCAGCAGCGAGCGTTCCCAGTAAGAAACGCGAGCTTTGTGATTATGGAAGGCCCCTGCGAGTTCCTACGTTGGATACAGGGCGTCAGTCGAGGCCGGGGCGCGATAATCTGCCAGCCTCGTGGGGTAGCCGCACGTCAACATCATAACCTTTCGTGGGGCTACCGGCATACTCGACAATTTAAGGCATCGACATGGGCTGCAATTTGTCGTCTTCCCAGTGTTGAGCTTGCAATTGCAGTAGCTCAACCAGCTATACTCTCGCCGCCTTTGTATGCTCGGCACTGCAGTCAGGTAAGCCCCGTGGTCGACGGTATCGTACCTTGCCAGCAGGCATGCGTAGCGAACAGCGCATCGAGTATCGAGATGAGGCGCATTTCGCTTGTCGAATGCCGAGAAGATACAGACAACTCTCCACAATGATAGGATTTTCGTGAATCTCAAGGCTTGATGTTTGCTGGTTCAACACGTTGAGAGTTCGGTATATCGGTATCGGTCTGCCAGCACACTGATCAACATGTTGGTGCTACCACATCTCGTATCGCTTTTAATAATTGTGACACGACCATCAACACTGACCACTGCATTTCCTCTATTTTCCCTGATCTCTGTTCTCCCGCAGGGTCCTACTGACGAAGGAACATTGAGCAAAGCCCAGGCAGCACGGGACCTCCAGTCTTCGGTCGAGCAAGACAACTACGCAGCGGACAGCGCATCGGCCACGGGCGGTGTGTCCAAGGGACGGCAAAATGTTTAAGACGCTATTTAAATCGGATTCCCCAAAGGTCAAGCCCGTCAACGAAAAAGGAGCTTATGCGCCCAACTGCAAAGTAAGCGCTTTCGCTGTGTGACTGTGGTAAAGAGTCTGACTGAACCCAACACCCGTTCAGCATGTGTGACCGATGAAGCATCTTGTTCAGCCCAGAAGTGCGCTTCTGCCCCTGGAGTTTCCTTCTATTGAGCTCACGCAGAGACAGCTGTGCCACAGCTGTCGTGGCACGTCGGCGTGGTTAGCTTTTACACGGTTTCGAAACCGCTGAGGTATTGGAACCAGCCGGATAGCTTTCCCAGTGTCGTCACCATGCTGCGAATCTCCCCCCCCTTTCGGTTACCCCTAGTCTATCCGCCCCCCCCCCCCCCCGCCCCCCCCCAATCCATCCTGTCTTTTGCCTCCCCCGCGGTCCTTGTCTTGTTAACAGTCATTTAAGCGGTCCCAAGTGCCACTCGCTGCAGCTGAGGAGATTCTTAACGGAGCCTTGTCTGAGGAGAGCCGTAAATGAGATTATGTGCGATGGTACGAAGGCATGAGGGTATTTCCGCGACCATTAAGAAAGGACCGGTGCAGCCTTATCCACAGCGTTATCCACGCGGCGTTGTCCGGTATAGGTTATACATAGATAGGCTGGTTTTCTCCTTGATATAACACTGGGGTTAAGGCTCTGGGGGTAGTCGGATATTCAGATATCACCTTCTAGCCTCTCTATCTATCTACTCTCTTCTTAATCTTGCTTTCCCTGTGGGGTGGGTGGGTGCTAGAGTACCCTTGGCTTGCTTTTCGATGCATCGGGGCGTGGCAGCTGTAAGCTGTATAGGCAGGGGCCACCCCTGCTGACGCCCCTGATTCTCTAGAGGCCTCGCTGTCCGTGGTCTGGTCTTCCGATGAGGCATCTACGTGCGCTATCGAACTACCCTGGTCTCACTCTATGTTTCGCCTAGGTAGTGGCACGGATGAAAGCTCATACTTGGGCATCTGACCCACCGATCCAGGCACACCTTCCATCCTGGATGCCCATCCCCCTTTGAGGTGGCTCATCACCCTTGTAGCGTGTTTGGTTTGGGGTCTAGGGTTTTGGGGTTAGGCGTTAGGGTTTAGGGTTTAGGGTGCTGCAGGGGGGTTTCCCGAGGCCCTGCAGCATGCTTGCCTTGCCAAGCTGTCGAGCTTGCGTCTGCAACCTGTCACCATACAGGGTGCCTCCTCGCAAGCCCACATACAACCATCCGCCCTCGTCCGAGCCTCTGAACCATGCCCATGTCATAATACCCTACAGATTGCCTCACCTTTCTGGTCCTTTTGACTGTGTCAGCCCTCATTAGCAAGCGAGGTACTCGCAATGGTCGCTCATCGGTGTATCGTACCAAACATTTCTCTGCATCGATCGGCACATGGCACGTGGCACGTGGCACGTGGCATGTGGCTTGTGGCTTGTGGCTTGTGGCTTGTGGCTTGTGGCTTGTGGCTTGTATCTATCCACCAGGTGCGCCTGGGCACGTGCACTCTCGACTCGTTCGAGCTGGGCCCGTTGCTGGGCACCGGCAGCTTCGGCCGCGTCCACATCGCGCGACACCGCGCCAGCGGCACCGTGTGTGCCATAAAGATGTTGTCCAAGGCACAGATCCTCAAGACCAAGCAGGTGGGTAAAATTCAAATTACTGCAGTAGTGACGCCAATAGCAATAATAACACACATAGGCAAGTTGATCCCTTCGTAGGGTGCCTGTTCCTCCCCAGGAGGGGCGGCGGAAGTTGGCCCCCCCCCCCCCCCCCGCTCTCTCTGTCTCTCTCTCTCTCTCTCTCTCTCTCTCTCTCTCTCTCTCTCTCTCTCTCTCTCTCTCTCTCTCTCTCTCTCTCTCTCTCTCTCTCTCTCTCTCTCTCTCTCTCTTTCTTATCCACACACATCCTCACAGTCTGCTCCAGACAGCTGTTATCTTGAAACTAGAAGCTGTCTGCATGGAAGCCTGCTCATGTGGGCCTCATCTGATCTAGTCTGGTGTCTTCTAACCTCACCAGCTTTTGTTATGTGCTTTTATGTGCCCTTGCCAGGCATCATGACCTCATCTGCTCTTACACCCTTTGCGACTGCTGTCATCCACAACTTCCCCCGGCAGGTCAACCACGTGAAGCAGGAGAAGGAGATCCTGGCCAGCATCAACTTCCCCTTTATCGTCAACCTCTTCGCCACGATGCAGGACCAGCGCTGCCTCTACCTCGTGCTCGAATACGTGATTGGGTAGGTGGCGGTGTTGGTGTTACAAAGTTCAGGTTTCTTAATCGTTTGTTTTGGGGGGCTTTACGTCTACATTGTGCTCGAATACGTCACCGGGTAGGTAGTGGTTTTTGCGTTTTGAATTGTAGGATTGTTTGTTTTGTTTGTGTCAGGGGGCTTACCTCTACACTGTGCTTGAATATTTTATCAGGTAGGGGGCGGTGTAGGTGCTACTAGGCGTTGATTTTGTTGAGGGCCTAAACTGGAGTTAACAGACCTCAACCTCATGCTCCAATACACCATCAGGTTGTCGTTGTTGGTGCCATTAGGGGCAGGTTCCTCTGTTCGAGGACTCAAGAGACCTCGCAGTCTACCCTTTCCTCGAGGATGTTGTTGAATACATTTGTACATGTTGAGGGGGCTTGGGGGACTGGTGGGGCGAATGTTTTTTAGTGGGCAGTATACTGTTTTGGGGGACCCTTCAAATTTAACAAAATTGAACTCCTGACGGTTGTCATGCAAATGAGCGTATGTGGCGTGTCTCTCGGGCACGCTGGCATAGGTCACTGTGGACTAACGTTTTTTGGTTGGCTTGTCCGGCGCATGTCGGCCCCCATTCGTGCCTGATGCGGCGCGCAGGGGGGAGTTCTTCACCCACCTGAGGAGCATGGGACGATTCCCCGAGAGCACCGCGGTAAGTGCTGAGGGATGGCTGGCCCTATCATGCCTTGTTTACCTAATATCATATCCTTGGTTGGAAGTCCCAAGTTTCTTATTAAGGGAGCACAGTGGCGAGTGCTGAGGGATGGATTGCTTATCATGGCTTGTTTACTTAATATACTATGATAAAGTAATAAACTATTTTATTTAATATACTTCATCGAAAGCCCCACGTGCCTTGATAAGTACCCAGGTGAGTGCTGAGGCAGGGATAGAGCGGTACAGCCCCGCGGTGAGTGCATGTAAGTAGTTGCCTACTCACTTCGTAGCCGCGGTGAGTCCTTGCCGAGAGATGGCGGGCTCTACCATGCCTTCTGTACTTGATACAGTTAAGGGAATTGAATGAGGATAAAGGAGGTATGGGATTGCGGGCTTGTTAACCATGCCTCGGCCTGTAAAGTGTGCCTCGGCTTGTCAAACATGCCTCTTGATACTTCGCCGTGAGCGTTCCATTGGAAGGCACCTCCGAGTTGTCCAGAGCCGTGCTGCCCCTGTGCGGTCAGGAACGAAGGACGTTTCGCTTGTTTCTGCTCCCTGGAATGCTTGACGATCTCCTCGCGTGCCTTGCCTCATGCCAGATGCATGAAATATCGAGCCCATACAAACGATGAGAAGCTCATATGAACAATAACAAGAACAAGTGCGAGGAAGCTCATAGTAGCAATAAGCAGATGGATATGCCTTTGCAGAAGTCTACGACCAGGGTGGTGGCGTTGATCCCTCGCCACGGCCTTGTTCATCATCATGTCCATCGGGTCTTGATCATCATCATGTCCATCGGGTCTTGTTCATCGTCATGTCCATCGGGTCTTGTTCATCGTCATGTCCATCGGGTCTTGTTCATCATCATGTCCATCGGGTCTTGTTCATCATCATGTCCATCGGGCCTTGTTCATCATCATGTCCATCGGGTCTTGTTCATCATCATGTCCATCGGGTCTTGTTCATCATCATGTCCATCGGGTCTTGTTCATCGTCATGTCCATCGGGTCTTGTTCATCATCATGTCCATCGGGTCTTGTTCATCATCATGTCCATCGGGCCTTGTTCATCGTCATGTCCATCGGGTCTTGTTCATCGTCATGTCCATCGGGTCTTGTTCATCATCATGTCCATCGGGTCTTGTTCATCATCATGTCCATCGGGTCTTGTTCATCGTCATGTCCATCGGGTCTTGTTCATCATCATGTCCATCGGGTCTTGTTCATCGTCATGTCCATCGGGTCTTGTTCATCATCATGTCCATCGGGTCTTGTTCATCATCATGTCCATCGGGCCTTGTTCATCGTCATGTCCATCGGGTCTTGTTCATCATCATGTCCATCGGGTCTTGTTCATCATCATGTCCATCGGGTCTTGTTCATCGTCATGTCCATCGGGTCTTGTTCATCGTCATGTCCATCGGGTCTTGTTCATCATCATGTCCATCGGGTCTTGTTCATCATCATGTCCATCGGGTCTTGTTCATCGTCATGTCCATCGGGTCTTGTTCATCATCATGTCCATCGGGTCTTGTTCATCATCATGTCCATCGGGTCTTGTTCATCATCATGTCCATTGGGTCTTGTTCATCATCATGTCCATCGGGTCTTGTTCATCATCATGTCCATCGGGTCGAGTGTGGCACTGACTGAGTGGACATCGCGCCTTGCCGTTGGGCGTTGACAGGTCCCATTGCGCTTTTCTCAGGCTTGTGAGACGACAGAGTTGTAACTGCAAGAGTTTATGGCGGATGGCATTTTACTACATGCTTCTGGAGCAATTGTAGGGTAAACATGCGTAGCATGTCTGGTCTGGTCTGCCTGGGTAGAGAGAATATTCTGTGGGTTGGTGCAAGTGATGATTGGGCTGGGCAAAGGCCACCTGTCGTCCACAGCTCACCCATGGTCACTACCTTGCTTACATGTGGCACCATTTGGAGGATCATGTGTGTTAGTATGTGCCACTATTTGCGCCATCATGACTGGAATTGTGGTTCAGTACATTGGTGTGCTAGCAGTACTCACCCTTTAGTTAATTTGCATGCTAGCAAATACTTACCCTTTCTTCTCCACTTCCCGAACCTTGGTCACCATGGTGTTGGGTTGGGTGAACTACCTTGGCTGACTTGGTCCCGGCAGCGGTTCTACGCGGCGCAAGTGCTGCTTGCCTTTGAGCACCTGCACAACATGGACATCATCTACCGAGACCTCAAGGTGGGATATGAACTAGTGTTGATAGGGTTCACCTCTGCTGGTAGTATTTTTTTGTTGGTAAGGTTAGTAGGGTTCACCTCTGCTGGTAGGGTTGCATGGTCGGTAGGTCTCGTAGGGTTCATCTCTGCTGGTAGGGTTGCATGGTCGGTAGGTCTCGTACGGTTCATCTCTGCTGGTAGGGTGGCATGGTCGGTAGGTCTCGTAGGGTTCATCTCTGCAGGTAGGGTTGCATGGTCGGTAGGTCTCGTAGGGTTCATCTCTGCAGGTAGGGTTGCATGGTCGGTAGGTTTCGTAGGGTTCATCTCTGCTGGTAGGGTTGCATGGTCGGTAGGTCTCGTAGGGTTCATCTCTGCTGGTAGGGTTGCATGGTCGGTAGGTCTCGTAGGGTTCATCTCTGCAGGTAGGGTTGCATGGTCGGTAGGTCTCGTACGGTTCATCTCTGCTGGGGATAGCCCCTTGTCGATGATGCCTGCATGTACTATCTATACTTATCATTATTGTTGTCTAGATTTATCGCTATTATCTAGACTTGCTATTATTATTGTTTTCTTGACTTATCATTATTATCTAGACTCTGTCAATCATGTATAGCATAACCTAAGCCATAGGATCATCCATGCAGAGATAGTCCAGAGACTGAAGAGCACGTAATCCAATCATGCTGTGTCAGGGCGCTAAGTTCAAAGGGAGAGGGCAAGACGCAAGCCAAACTTCAAAGGCCGGCAGCGGTTGTGGTCACGCCAGTGGCAGGACCGCGCCATGTGTGATGCTCATGCTGCAAACAACCGGCTCTCATTCCGGGTCATCTGGGCCCATTTTGGTGGAAAACCTTCTGCTGCCGAAACCCTTCTGCTCGACGTGCGTGCGTGCAGCCGGAAAACCTTCTTCTCGACAAGGATGGGAACGTCAAGGTCACCGACTTTGGCTTTGCCAAGCGCATCACCCACCGCACCTACACGCTCTGCGGTGAGGCCGAAGGATGTGGATCCATACCGCCTTGCACTTGCACATCCTCACTAAAAGAAAGTTGGTCTGCGCCTTCATGACAAGGTGGAATGGACCCCCGCATTGACAAGATAGGGCTTGCACACTGCGCTTGGTTCTCGGTTCTCGGTTTTCTCGGTTCTCGCATCTCTCTTTCTCGGTTCGTAGTTTGCATCAACCACCACACCTACACGCCCTGTGGTTAGCCTGTGGTCCATGGCTGTCTACCTGGTGCCCCTAGGCCCACTTAACTAACATCGAGCACAAAACACGAGCCTAGGGACACGGGGGACACTGAGTAATGAATCAATCTACGCTTGCCATTCCCCCATTCCCCATGCCCCTCAACCCCCCACCCCCCAGCCCCCACTATACCCCGTCCCCAAATCCCCACCCTCAACCCCCACCCCACCCCTGAAGGCCTGAACCCTACACTCTAAACCCTAAACCCTAAACCCTGAACCCCACCCGCATTGAAAATCCTGTTACCGGATGCCGTGGTCGCGTGATGCATTCAAAGGCAGCTGTCGCACTCCAACATGTGCCATGCTTGACAAACAACAGGCTGCTTGAAAAACTCAGAATATGTGAGGAATAACACATTGTTCGAGAAATCCAAGTGCCCTCCCGATATCTACAACAAAGTGTTCTCCTAGCAACTGCTTGTTAACATCGAGCCGCTCATCGAGCCGATGACACTTTGTCCCTGACCTTGATTGGCCCGCGCGTGCTCTTACGGGCTCTCCTTGTTGCAGGGACCCCCGACTACCTGGCGCCGGAGATCATCCTAAACAAGGGCCATGGCAAGCCCGTTGACTGGTAGGTGTGCGTAAACCATGATACCATAGAAATTAGTACTTTAAATTGCTGTGTGCTTCCTAAACAAGGGCCATGGCAAGCCCATGGACAGGTAGGTGCTGGGTTTCATCATACATATTGTTCGACCGTATAGTAGCGTGTTATACCCATGGGGTAGCACACTCACAAAGGCACCCAATGACTTCAAAGCAAATGTGGCAAGCCCATGGACTGGGAGGTGTGCGTTGCCACTCCCGTGCGCACAAAACATCACACCCATTCATGTATGCATGTATGCAAAAGAACTACATGCATCGTAAAGCATGAACCCTAAACAGCGCACGTAATCCCTGACACCATAGTACGAAGTATGTTCTACAAGATCCTGCCATCGAGGCCGCAGCTGGGCATCTTATCTACAATGCTATATATATATACCTTATCTACGATGCTCTATATATACCTTATCTACGATGCTCTATATATACCTTATCTACGATGCTCTATATGTACCTTATCTACAATGCACTCTATATACCTTATCTACGATACTCTATATATACCTTATCTACGATGCGCTATATATACCCTTATCTACGATGCTCTATATGGACCTTATCTACAATGCGCTATGTATACCTTATCTACGATGCGCTATGTAGACCTTATCTACGATGCTCTATATATACCTTATCTACGATGCTTTAGCTGGGTGTCACTAAGCTCTTTTACCCCCTATCCATACTCAAGTCGTTCCCATGGCAGCAACCATGGCTGCACTCTGCATGTGGGCATCTGGCGTCCTCATCTGCCATGTGCTTGCTGGGTTTGACCGAGCCCTACTCCCCTTATTCAACTCAACTTGTTGCTTCTCCTTCCCGCCCTACTCCCCTTATTCAACTCAACTTGTTGCTTCTCCTTCCCGCCCTACTCCCCTTATTCAACTCAACTTGTTGCTTCTCCTTCCCGCCCTACTCCCCTTATTCAACTCAACTTGTTGCTTCTCCTTCCCGCCAAATTATGAATGTACTAGGTAGAATGTCGTTTTTGCTGAAGGTGGGCGTTTGGTGCCCTTATCTGCGATGTGCTTGCTGGGTTCTGCTGACCTTTTATTGACCCAAGTCTATTTTCCTTGCTGAACTCATGCCTTGACCACCCTGGCCATCATGGCGGCAGGTGGGCGTTTGGTGTCCTCATCTACGAAATGATCGCTGGGTTCCCCCCATTCTACGACGAAGGTGAGCCCCTGGTGGTGATGGTGGTGGTCACTATACTACATGTCCTGTGGTGGTGATGGTCACTACACCAAGGTGCGCTCGTGGTGGTGATGGGTGTGGCATAGATGAGTGTGGCTGGTTGCATGAGTGTGGCTGGTTGGACGAGTGTGGCTGGCCGGAAGAGTGTGGCTGGTTTGACGAGTGTGGCTATTTGGCTGCATGAAGTCGTCTGTGGACATGGGTCGGTCATTATGCCATGGCCACTATATGCCAAGGCAGCGTACTTTCCTACTGCCTGCACCGCCTGCGCTGCCTGTTGCTAGGGCGGTGCTGCCAGCACTTAAGTTCTGATGTCATTTTGCCAGTGTACCATCTAATCTTCTGCCATATACCCCTTGCGCCCTATTAAGAATCAGGGTATTTCTAGTTTGTTCCTAGCGCCAATGGCCAACGGCCTTTCCTGCACCGCCGACATTCCTTGCTTCCATCTACTTTGATGCCACAGACCCCTCATGGAAGATTGCCAACTCTACTACTAGTTCCAGCTGTCGTGTATGTCATTCTATCAATGTCTCGCCATCTATCTATCTGCTCCCGCAGACCCCATGGGCACCTGCAAGCAGAAGGATTCTTATGTATGATCAGTGCCGAATCGTTTTGCCGTGTTTCTTCCACAATCTTTGCTGATCCCGCAGACCCCATGGGCACATACAAGAAGATCCTCAGCGGCAAGGTGCAATTCCCGTCCACGTTTTCCCGAATGTGAGTTTTGTTTCCTCGGCGCAGGTAGTGTTTTCCTTGGGTTCCCAGCTTGAGACTCGACAGCTGGTTTCTTTGAGACTCGACAGCTTCACAGGGCAACCACCTTCTGGGCCCGGCCGCCCGTATTTTCGAGCAGGTATGCTTGAGCAGCAATGCTTGAGCAGCTATCCTTGAGCATCTCTACAACCCCCTTCTAGGCCCGGCCGCCCGTAACGTCTTGGTACCACACAAGCCTGGATCGGCGCGCATCCTACGGCTTGGCAAGTCAACCCCCTCAAAGGGGGTATGATTGTAAAGATGTTGCTTTGTGTTTTACGTGGGTGGCAGACGGGGCTCTTCAACGCGTTGCACTCGAGGGGAAAGGGACAGGGTAACCAGATTATTTTCCAACAGCAGAATTATTTTAGAACATCGATGCACATGTAGAGCTTGCTAAGCCAACTAAGGCCCTAGTAAAACACGTACAATGCACGACGTGAGCATAATACTAGGGCCCTATGGTAGCTCATGGAAACCACGACGTGAGCATAGTACTAGGGCCCTATGGTAGCTCATCGAAACCACGACGTGAGCGTAGTCCCCGGGTGATGTTTGATTCCCGATCTTTTCGTTTGGATTCCGTGCTCTCGCAAATCCGGCATCCACCCCAATCTAGGCGCCCCCAGTCTGGTCCATTCAAAGCCCGTGTCCATCGAACCAACTAAGCAGCAACGATAATTCCACGCATGTGCACGGGCCACATGGCGCTAGCATGCGCGCAGATTTGCGCTCGCATGCGCCCACAGAGCAGCACGGACGCGCTCACACGTCCACTCGCCGGGCAGGCGCTCTCTCACAAGTCGTTACCGCATGCTTGTCAAGGCACGCACACGCGCATACAGTATAGGGTTTAGGGTCAACACAGCCCTAGAGAAAAAAAGGGTTTCTGCCCATGCTGGTCTCTCCGCTTCCTATTCTCTCCGCTTCCCATTCTTTCCTCCTCCGTTGCTCTCCTCTCCCCTTTCTATTCTCTCCTCGCTCTGCTTCTATTCTCTACTACCCTTAGCTCGAAACCATCTGACCCGAATCCGCTTGGTAAACTGCATGCCTGACAGCACGCATACTGGGTGAAGCTAGAGGCATCTTCATTGCGATCAAGAATCAACTAAATATCTCATTAAATCTTTAATTTAATTTTTTTTTTTAATTGCCGTGTTGTCATGAGACGTGAACAGGGCGCGCGACCTGGTGAAGAAGCTGCTGCAGGCGGACCTGACCAAGCGCTTCGGCAACCTCAAGGGCGGTATCAAAGATATCAAGATGCACCCCTGGTTCACGGGCATCGACTGGGACGCGATGGTGGCCAAGGAGATCAAGGCGCCCATTCAGCCCAAGACCAAGGTGGGTGCGCCAACGATTAGAAACCCATATTTAGCCGTAATGAATTAAGCCCAAGACCGAGGCGAGTGGGCCGGCCATTAGAAACCCATTAGCCATTTTGAAAGCCCAACAGCATGGTGGGTGGGCTAATGAGTAGAAACTCCTCAGCCACAGTGAAAGCCCCAAGACCAAGGTGGGTGGGCCGTGGACTAGCAGCCGAATGATGAGCCCAAGGCCAAGGTGCAGTGTGGGCGTCTCTACTTTCTTAGACACAAACATGGAATATACCCAAGACCAAAAGGTAAGTGGCCCGCAATTCAATAAAAGGGCCTTACAAGTTGGGCGAGGGAAGCCCAAGACAGAGGAGGGCTACTCTTAGACGCCCTACTTAAGTCAGAGAGTTCGGGCCGCGGCACACTCGCTGGCATATGGGGAGGGAGGAGGCATCATCATGGTATCGTGGCATGATTCCTGGTATTAATGAGACAGCATATCATGGGGTATCATGGTATTAATGAGACAAGGAGTACGGCATCATGGTTTATTGATGAGACCACATATCATGGGTTGTTAGTATCATCGTATATTTGTGTGGTGGGACACCCGTGTAAGACATACCCATTATTAGTACATAGGAGTATTACTAGTAGGTATATATGTGTGGAGATAATAATAATCTGACCCCGCATGGTGGGTTTATTATGCGTCAGTTCTGTTTGGTCTACCTGGTCTCCCTGATGCACCATTCCGTTGCTGCAGTTACAGCATTGGTAAGCCCCACTCTTGAGAACAATCCCGCGCCTGGTGTGCACCATCGCCAGGTGTGGTTTCCCAACTCAGACTTGGACCCGGACTTGACTTTGTGCATCTGTGGTCAGACTGACACTGGGTATTACGGCTTGCTCTCAATCATGCGCCGTCGTGGCTTGACATGGCCATGCAGGGCCCGGATGACACCAGCAACTACGACGACTACTCGCACACGGCACCGATGCAGCACAACTACGTGGTGACGTCGGAGGACCAGAAGCTGTTCGTGGGTTTCTAAACTGGCAGCAGACTGGAATCTCTATTCTCAACTGCTTGCTCGTAGCTGGCAGAGTATTGACCGTGCACAAGCTCCTTGCTGGCTTCTAAAACTCATTTTCCGGCTGCTGAAGTCATAGGTCCATAAGTTTCTGGTTTGGCTTCAAGTCACATTGGCTTGCTAATGCTTAAGAGGTCTTGGCCACATTATGGTCCTTAATTAACGCAATACGTAGCCTCCCGGGCAAATTGTGTACTGCGGCAGGCTCGTAGCTTGTAGACACAGTGGAATGCTTTTAATTTACGGCGGCAGTTTTTTCTGCCATTGACGGGTACGTGGTTCTACTTTTTTGGGTAAGTCAGGAAACAGCTTGGCATAGCTTAGATTGCAGTTGCTGGGCATATTGATCGCTGTACTATGGCCCATGTAATTGTTGTGTGATGGCGTGTAAATGGTATATAAAGTGTGCTGCGGACGTCAGATTAGCTGCGTTTTGTTACGTGCATGCTCGGCCTGCATGCAGATTTGAACCTGCACATTATGATTTATTGCCGTACATGCAGGCCATGTAAAACACATCACCGTGCATCAGCGATTGCCTAGTTAGCATATTTTGATGCATGGATCATGCATATGCCCTCCAATCGATCGAAATTCATTTGCTACCCATGAGAGATGCTGGAAAAGGCACAAACATCAATTTGGATGCGTTCACTACCATCTGCTATTGTTCGATTCAATGGAAGGTGCCGGGGGCAGGATTTGTACACTTCCATGCAAGTACAAATTTTCGAATTATCAGTCTGACAGTCATATATGCGCCCTAATTGATAGACGCGTGACTGCGTCATGTGAGCATAAGTCCTCAGTGGGAGGGGAACATGGGATGGAATGGATAATGTAAGCTATCTAGGTCCTAGTTGCAGGGTTGTGGGCACCACGGCCCGAATTGCTATGAATGCCATACGCGGTCACATGCACGCGGAGCCCCCACATATGCGCCTTGTCACAGTCTGAACCTAGTTTTGGAATGCAGAACTTGGACTTTGATTGAAGTACCTGAGCTAAGATAATAGCCAACATGGGGCGGCCTGCACCATTGTCCTCAGAAAGCTTGTCCACGGCGTGGGACAAGTGCACAGCCAAATTCCCTGCGATCACTGTGATTCCTTTTTGCCTGGTACCACTCGCAGATTTGACCGTCAGATATTCGGCCCGCCAGTCTGAACTGTCGGATCTTGGGTTCGAAATAAAAGTATGACACTTTTAAAATGTTGGTGGTTTTGGGGAAACTATGGAAAAGGTGGCGCCCTGGCGCGGTCGTATGCGTGGCCGTAGATCAATCATCGGACGGTTCAACTGGATGAGCGGAAACCCAGAACGAGAGGTCTGTCGTCAGGATCAATTAAATCAGCGGCGAAAATCGTTGGTGGAAGGGCGGGGGTGGCGGGGCGGGAGGTGGCCCCAAGAAGCCAGACTACGGGCGCGCTGAACCGTTGTGGAGGGGTGGCCAAGAGGCCAAGAAACCACGGCAGTTACAAAAGGCGCCATGACGGCGCGCACTGGACTTGTCAGCCTGGAACTGGTCAACAAGAATATTCTGCCGGCAGCCTGCTTCTTTGTCCGGGCCTGGACACTTTCTAGATCGGAATCTGTATTGTCTGGCCCACTCTGGTTCCGGGAGACAATCTCTACTAAAATGGCAGCCTGAACAAGGCCTGAAGATTCAATCATGGCTCCGGACTGCTCCGGAAGATGGTGGATTCTCCCTTTTTTATTTCCGCGAGGCGGTTATTATTCAAGCGGATCACTGAACTTTTCACGCGGACAAACAACAGGTAGGTACTGCAATCTGGTTCAAAAGCAACTTCCCCGCCTCCCTGGAAACTGAACCCCCGACGCAGTCGGGGCACGTGTAGGGTGTAGATTCCGTAACGTCTTTATTTCATGTCCATCTACGGACACGATGGTCCGAGAAATGAAAAATTCATTGCTTTGGACCGATTCTGACCAAATCTCGGGGACAAATCTACCAGTTCGTACTTGTCCCACTGCAGTGGTACAAGTTCCGCACTTGTCCCACTTGTGGACAAGCTGCTTGTATCACTGGACACTCGTGGGACGCAGCGCTCTAGTGGCCACTCGGGACGACTTGTAGTCACTCGGGCCATGCGGCCCTCGTGACTACAAGTCGGCCCTCGTGACCACTATAGCGCTGGTCCCACTCGGGTCCAGTGATACAAGCTACACCTGCACCATGTACAGTGTGGAGGAGTTCCTCGCCCTGCTAGAATTCAACCATCGCGCCATCCTTTTCCAACCTCGCTAGATCCTTTTCAGCTTCTTCAAGCTAACTGGCGACGACCTCGTCGCTAAGCTCGGCAACCCAGCCCGGCCTGCGCAGCCAGCAGCCACATCGATCGGCTCTCTCCCTCTGCAAGGATGACATCCGAGCAGCGCTGGAGGAGCACGTGACCTGGCCGTTGGCTGAGAAGCTGACCTCGCTGAACACGACACTCAACACGGTGGAGGCCCGGGTCTCCAATGTCGAAACCAAGGTCGTCCACAAGCTCCAAACCTCAGTTCACGGCGCTGCACACCGCGGCGCAGGCATCTGAGACGCACGCTTCACTTTTCTCTCGCCTTAACCAGCTAGGTGGAGGGCAAGTGCGACGTGCTCATGAAGAAGCTTGAAGCCATCACCGCCCACATAGAGGCCCTGGCCACACAGGTCCCAAAGATAGCGGAGCAGACGGCCACCATCGCATCCCAGCCACCCCGGCAGGATGCTGGCGACCTCCCACCTCGCTCTCCTATACGCGGACCTGCTCCGGTCAGTGACCGCCTCAACCACTGACGCCATCGCCACGAAACTCCAGGAGCTGCATGGAGGACCACCGCCAGGCCGAACAACGGGAGGCCACCGACCGCGTTCGCCGCGAGTGCCGAGTGGTGCTGCGTCGTTTCCCCCAGAAGCTTGCCAGGTGTCAGACGTCAACCACACTTGCCGACGAGCTCAAGAACCAGCTTAATTCTTACCCTCATGGGCCTGGTAGGTGAGGTAGAACTGCGCGGGTGCCACCGCCTTCCCCACTCACGGGACAAGGCGGCTCCCCCACCAGTCCTGCTCACCTTCCCCTCCCCTGAGGACAAGCAGCGGTTCCTCTCTCGTCGCGGCAAGAGGTTGCACGACCTCACCTGGACGCTGGACGACGACCTGAGTGACCCCCACTCAGCAGCAGCAGCGACGCGACCTGTGGCCTGAATACCTCCGCCACAAGTGCAGGACCCCCAGAAGCCCAAGGTGTACTGAAGGCCGGGGCGGGGACCTGATGATGATCAACCACAAGATATGTGGTCGCCCCCTGCGGGCTAGTAGAATAGCTAATTACTTAATTAATAGACACGTGACTAGGGCTATTCCAGCTAGGGCTAGAATAGCCCTAGCTTGAATCATTGGTAGTCATGCACTGCCGCCATGGCAGCCATGCCTAGAATGTTTGCCTAGCCGAGCCACCATACCTAGTCACGTGCCCCGCTAACGCACGGTACACAACCAGCCATAGATAGCCAACTTAGCTTAGCCTTTGTACAGCCATGCTACGTCCTGGCTATGATCAGATTACTTGCCCACGCCTCCTTGTTATGATATGCTCACATGGGTCTTATTGCACCCACAGAACTTGCCGGATCGTCTATCGATCGTGTCCGATTGCTGCGGTGGCATGCCTCAGGCATCAAGGAGAAAGGGGGTCTCTGCCCGTCTTCCTCAGTTGTGCGCATGCACACAATTTAAAACGGCTGAGGGATTAAAAGCACTCTGGTGCTCCGTGACTCCCCAACGGGAGCACGAGTTTAATTAATTAATAAATGTACAGTGTCGATGAGGATGCGTATATACATGAAGTGAGACAACTATGCCTGGACGCATGGCGATCCAGCGCCGTGGAAGGACTATACGGCAGTTGTCTGAGAGGAAAGACGCGAAGGCTGCGGGAGCCGCGTGGCTATATCTCTAGGCCAGACCTGCATGGAGGGAGACAGGGGGCCGGTTACAAGAAAGGTTGATAGGGAAAACACACATACACACATACACATGCACACACACGTGACATACACACACCACGACCACCACCACCACGACCAACACAAACAACCGAAACTAAGAAGGAAAAGAGGGAACGCATACACACATACACGAAGGGGCTAAAAGAATAAGTAAGGAGTATACAATACATTGCTGTACTTGTCACGCTCCGGTTGATGGAGGAGGTGCGTCGCCTTTGCCCTGATGGTCTGCCGCTGGGCTTCATTTTTGTCGACTATATCAAGGCCTTTGACACGGACCTCTGGGAGGCTCTTTGGGCCATCCTAGCTCTGGATCGGGTACCACCAGCGTTTATTGCTGCCATTCGTTGACTGTATGAGGGCTCACAGGCAGTAGTGCGGACTGCGGAAGGCAGCACCCCACCATTCCCCCTTCACCACGGGGTGTGGCAAGGTTTTGTCCTATCCCCATACCTGTTCATTATTGTCGTGGATCACGTCATGCGCTGGGCACGTGCGCGCTTAATTACTGCTCGGGGTTCGAGCCCGGCTTGGACATCCTTTTAAACGAGCGCGGACACGGCGGGTTTGGCACTGGCTACCGCCTGGCTGACCTTATTTATGCAGACGACACCGGCCACCCTGATCGCGCGCCCCGAGCACATTCAGACCTGGCAGGACTGTCTGGGCTTGGAGGCGAGGGCGGTGGGGTTGGAGCCTTAGTGTCAAAACTGAGGCGCTGGTGATTGGGGCCTCCAGTCGCCCACCGCTGCCGCGCCTGCTCGACGGGATGGAGGTCCCATTCCGTGACCGCTTCAAACTGTTGGGGAGCATGCTCCCTGACACCGCCGACGACATTGTGGACATCCGCATCGGCCTGGCCTGGGCCAGGCTCCGCTCGCTCAACACCTACTGGTGCTCGAGGGGCCTGGGCGAGCACCGCAAGCGCATGCTCTTCAAGGTCCTCGTCCTCACGGTGCTCACGTTATATGGCGCGCCGAAGCGTGGACACTCACGGACACACTGGCAGCTAAGCTAGACCGGGCACAGTTTACAGGATGCTCCGACAGGTCCTGAATGTAGGGTTTTCCCAGCGTAGGTCATTAGAGTCTTTGTATCAGGGCATGCCTCGTATTTCGGACGAGATTAGGCAGCATAGGGTAGCATGTGTAGGACATCTTGTTCGCACCAGCCAGGTCGACACCGCCCTTGGTCTGGCCGGCGCCCAGCGGCTTGGCCAGCCAGGGCGGCATATTTTGACCTGGCCTGGCCCCAAGGACATTCCCAGGAAGCTAGGTAAACCTGCCATGAACTACACCCAGATGTTGCTGGCCGACCTCGTGGTTCCAGCTCAGTTTGAACACCGCATCCACTCCCTCTCCCTTCTTTGGACTGCCATGCAGAACAATTAAGAAGCGGTGGCAGAAGATTGTCCAGGCTCACACGCCAGCCCCTGTGGGCAAGCCACCCCCCCCCAAGAGGAAGGGGCGTTTTGCTGAGTAGTGTAGTTGGGATTTTATAGACTAGATAGCTTAGAGTTAGGTTAGTTCGATTTTACGCGGCTTCCTCCACCTCCACCCCCATCAAGGAATATGTGCTACATGATCTCCCAACGGAGGCATGTTATAATTTAATTTAATTTAATTTAATACATTACAAAGGGAAAAAGAATAAAGAGAAAGAAAGAAAGAAAAAAGAAAAGAAAATGTAATAGGTAATAATACGAACAAAAATTAATAAAAACAAAGTAAAGAGTAATAATAATAACAAAAACAAAAATGGAATAAAGGAAGGTCATTGCGTATACATGTGCATTCATGCGTCCAGGCATAGCTGTCTCACTTCGATCATACGTGTGGGCCGCCTTACAGCAAACTCTAATATGGTCTACCTTATCACATGTCGACGCAACGCAGCCTGGCGGCTGCGCTTAGCAATGAAAATACGTCTGCAGCCCCGGCTGCAGCTTCGCCAACCGGTCCAGAAGGCAGCGGCGCCACTAGCCAAGCTCTAGTGGTCGCCCAGCCCCCGCTGGCCGCCTCGCCAGCAGCGTCGCCTGAACCCAAGCGCAGTCGCCCTGCCGAGCCGACCTGGGAGGAGTTCGACTTTGACGCCAGCCAGCCCGGCTTTTTTGACAAGCTCAACCCCGACAAGATCCTGAGCTACGTGTTTTTCGGATCGTATGCCTCGCTTCTCGAGATGTGCAAGCAACTCTTCCATCAGGGCCGCCTCACCGATGCTTTCCAGAGACGCACCCACAACTTCGACCAAATCCTCAAATGCCGCCGCCCCCACCTTCAGATTCGCGTCCTTTTCTCCCTCCTCGGCCGCTCCCTCGAGGAGCTTTGGCCCCCAAAGCCCCTCACCACCACCTTAACCGAATCCTCCATCCGCTCACTCCTCAAGGAGGCCCTCGAGCAGCACGTGGCCCCCATCGCAGCAGATGTGGCGGTCATGGGCAGCACGTTGGCTGCCGAGCTCCCCCTCCTCTCCACCGCCACCTCCACCATCTCCACCGCCACCTCCACCCTCCTCGCCTCCTCCACCGCCACCACCTCCACCTCCGACGCCATCACCGCCCAGCTCCGTGACATCGACCAGCGTCTTAAGGACAACGCCATTGCTATCGAGGTTCTGCAGAATACCGCAGGCCTCACCGCCCAGGCGGTGAAGGACATTGCCGCCAAGCCAGCCTCGGCTGGCCTGGCCGGCGATGCTCCTCCCATCACCACCTGGGCGGACATGCTTAAGCAACATACCACCTCCACCACCTCCGCCGTCGCAGCCCAGCTTCAACGGCAGACGCTTGACCTCCGCGAGGAGGCCGAGCTCGCCAAGCGCAGCCTCAACGTCATTGTCAAGAACTTCAAGATGGAGGAAGGTGAGAATTCCGAGAAGCTTTTGCGTGCGTTTGAGAGAGAAATCCTTGGTCGCATGGGCCTTAACGGTGAGATAGAGCTGGCTGCCCACCGCCTTCCCCGCGCGCGGGGTAAGGCAGGGCCGCCCCCGCTCCTCCTCACCTTTAAGACCCCGGCGGACAAGATTTCTTTTCTCAGACGCCGCAAGCGGCTCGAGAAGACTCTCTTCACCCTTGATGACGACTTGACCCTGGCGCAGCAACAACGGCGACGGGAGCTATGGCCGACCTACCTCGAGCTCCGGCAGACCAAGGCGGGGCAGCCGGTGTACTGGAAGGGGGCGGCCATCTACGTCGGCCACAAGCCCTGGCAGGCGACCCCCCCCCCCCCGCGGCCCCAGCGACTCCAGACGCCCCAGCTTAGGGGAATACAGCAGTAGTAGTGCAGAATAGATAGACCGTGGCCATGTACATGTACGCCTCCTAGAGGCACTATCCCAGCTAAGCCCCGCGCTTTATTTAATCATGTACATGTGTGCCTATGATGTGCCACACTCCAGACGATGCATAGCCTTATTTAGTAATGTTGTGCCCATGCAGGGAGTCACTCTCTGCTGAGAAGCCATGCCATAGCTCTTGTATAGCCATGATGATCTTCCCCCTCACAGGCATGCTCCCCCCTTACCCGGGCATAGCGTGATAGACCATGAGGGTGCGGGTGCCCTGGTGCACCTAGAGCAAGTGTTGTTTACATTCCCACCCTTGCAGGAAGTAGCTTAGAATGTATTATAGGCCCATATGCCCCTTCTCAGGGCTATGTGCTACATATACTCCCAACGGAGTTATGTTCCTAATTAATTAATTAATTAATTATCACATGGCAATATGCCCCTGTGATGCCAGATCTCCTTTGCGGCCGTTCCGAGCTTGGAACTGCATGGATTCGTTTTCCACATCGTCGCGTCGCAGCAGCAACACGATGTTTTCTGGCATACACGGGCTTTTGGTTCCCGCCGCACATTTGAAAGTACGTGCTGTCCTCCGGATTTTTGCCTTTGCACAGTGTGCAGTTCTTGGACGTTTGAAAGCATGGCATGGCTAACGTAATGACTGACTAGCTAGACCTTTTCAGTGGTTTCCCATGTGCGGTTATTTCCTCGTAAATGGTGGGAAAGCGATCGCAGCAATGGTGCTTACTCCCAGACACTCCCGGCCAGTTAGGCTCGAAACACACGCCCTGAATTCCAGGTTGGCCAATACTTCGGTACGTCAAATACGTCGGCCTCAAAATACGAGTATTATACGTCGAGCATGGCAGAATACGTCAGCAGAATACGTGGCAGTGTGCAGCATGGTTATGAATGGGCCTTTAAGGTTAAGGGGGCATTGTTATGCATGGAGATCAGTAAATTATGGTGGAAGGCATAATTTAATCTGCACCATTCCTTGCACTTATTCCCCACCAGCCTTCCATAATTTTTTAATGCAATATGTGCACATTCCTTGCACTTATTCCCTACCAACCTGCCACCATAATTTACGTATCCATTACTGCATGTGCACATTCCTTGCAAGCTCTACAAACAGGTCGTGGACCGGCTGGATCGCATAGTATCTCCGCACATCTGAACCCTGCGATGCCAGATCTCCTTTGCGGCCGTTCCGAGCTTGGCGCTGGATTCGTTGTCCACATCGTCGCGTCGCTGCAGCAACACGATGTTTTCTGGCATACGCTTTTGGTCCCCGCCGCACATTTGAAAGTGCTGTCCTCCGGCTTTTTGCCTTTGCAATGTGTGCAGTTCTTGGCCGTCTGGAATCATGGCATGGCTAACGTGATGACTGACTAGCTAGGCCTTTTCAGTGGTTTTCCATTTGCGGGTATTTCCTCGTAAATGGTGGGAGAGCGATCGCAGCAATGGTGCTCACCACTAGACACTCCCGGCCAGTTAGGCTCGAAACACACGCCCTGATCAAGCATGCTGTTTCCGGCCCCACCGTCTAGGTCATCTAGTCGCTCTACACGTAAGCCAGCCATAATTTCAATACACAAGGCTACACATTTCCAACACCATTCATCTTCATCATCCTGAACGACTCGAAAACGCGGACAAGATAACGGCAGGCTCGAGCTACCATGGTCCGGATTCTCCCGATTTCTGGCCTGCGGATACAGGCTGTGTTACAAGTACCACGTTCCCAGCACAGCTGGCATTTTCATCGTGCTGGCACTCTCTCGGTCTCTCCGTGTATAGCTTCAGCTAGCTTGCCAACTGCCAAGTCATTATTACTGGACTTGCGAAAAGCCTAGCTCATAGTAGAAAATCTTGGTAAAGGTAGGCGCCGCGCCACGGTCCGGTTGGCCTGGCGCCAAGCGCTGCCCCAGCTCGAACCTCGAAAATTTCCAAGTCCAAATCACGTATTCCTGACAAAATACGCGTATAGTACGTCGGGGCCAAAAAAACGCGTATTGCCGTATTTATTTTGACAATACGCACGTATTTGCCAACCTGGCCCCTGATCAAGCAAGCTGTTTCCGGCCCCACCGTCTAGGTCATCTAGTCGCTCTACACGTAAGCCAGCCGTAATTTCAATGCTCAAGGCTACACATTCCATCACCATTCATCTTCGTCATCATCCCGTCCTGAACGACTCGAACACGCGGATCGACAAGATAACGGCAGGCTCGAGCTACCATGGTCCGGACTCTCCCGATTTCTGGCCCGGCGGCTGGTTGTCTCCTTGATATGCCTTACATTTGAATTGCACCCACAGCGATGCGCCCCAGCCCCGTGCTGTGGATCGATAGAGCGCTCTGTGGCCTGTCCACCGACTAGTGGCAGTGAGAGAAGCTAGGGCTCCCTCCCTCCTTATCATTGTGTATACAGGGGTTGAAGGTTCCTCTGCTTCGATCACATGTGTTTGTATTGGCACCCACGTGACGCAGTCACATGATTTTTTTTTAACATGGCAAGGCATAATTAATGAATTAGTTAGCCTCGTGTCCCCGGCAATTAATTAATTAATTAAGGGGACGGGACATATCGGAATTTTTTGGCGCCAAAAAATTCGCGCCGGTACCCACGGACCGTGAAATTGTGGTGCACAATGCGCCCACCTCGTGCGGAGGTGGCCATGGCGACGTGCGTTTCGTAAAAATTTGCCTAATCGGCCAGGCGACAAGCAAAAAATGTACGCCGGTGGTTTTAAACGGTGTACTAGTATGATGTTTCATAGCCAGATATGCACAATTTGAAAAGTCGGTGCCTTTCTTAATCCAGATTTGCACGGGGGTCTAATCCGAAAATCTGGCCGCATATATTAATTTAGAATGCGTGCCTGCGACGGTAGAATTTAAGATTTGTGGGTTATATTGATGCAGGAAGAAGCGTTTAGTAATGGAAACCGTGAAAACATCCTAAGCGGCTTCGATCTGCGGCCATTTCCCGTCATTTCTGAAATGATATCGTTCAGGCCTGTGCGATCCGCGGTCAAGCCATCCATGGCTGGCTGGCTGTCTCGCGCGCCTGGGTAGGAAATAAAGCCGGCCGTGGTACGTT
Organism: Mesostigma viride; assembly: GCA_009746045.1. Lineage (NCBI taxonomy): Eukaryota > Viridiplantae > Streptophyta > Mesostigmatophyceae > Mesostigmatales > Mesostigmataceae > Mesostigma > Mesostigma viride. Next base: position 5,518,828 of record RPFO01000667.1, on the reverse strand, counting down.
CATTTGCCGCATGTCACCGCCCAGTCTGTTTGCGCTCTAAATGTTCCTGGCATGAAGCTTTGGCGCCGATTCCGGGTGTTCTTGCTATTTTGTTCGCCACTTGTTGCAGTTGCGCTATCTGATTTTCGGCAGGTTTCAATGTTTTGCCTTATGCTGCGTATGCCATGCTTCTTAAAGCTAGCAAGAGTTTATTGGGCAGTTTTGCGGCGCTGCTACACTTTGTTTTATGGAGTTTTTCATATGGTTGACATTGTATATTGCGTAGTCAAGGACCCTAGCTGCCTGGGAGCGGCATCAACGTTGCAAGGAGCTGGCGAGCTCATAAACGCTTGTCTTGGCTCTTCAGCCTGCTGGAAAGCAAGGTGTGAAGTTGTAGGGAAGGTGAGCATGTGTGATATAGTTATCTCCTTCCTATATGTTTTGCTTCCATTAAACATGGCTGGGGCTTCCTAGATGATAAGGATCAGGTGCTTATTATGACAATATTAAAGGATGGCCCTTTTATCCTTTAGCATCATGACTGGGTATTAGCTATGAGGTGATTCCCGCAAGTGGTCATGTCTGCTTGCGTAATGATTTAAGAGTCGGTGGATGTCTTCTTCAAGCATCTAGCATTTGCTTTACGTGCTTCTGCCCAATTTGCAGGGGGCAAGCTTAGGAATGTGCTTATGGTGTCCCTCATGCCACGGTGTACCAAGCATGCAGGGTGGCAGCTATAACATGATGTACTAAGGACAAACTAGCTCAGAATGACCTGGGATTTTGTGGCAAGCTTTTTAACATCATAAATGAATTAATTTGACTTGGTTTGGCCCAGTTGGTGGTGGGCTAGGGTGTAATAGGTCTGTTGTTTGTGCTCATAACCGGGATTTTCTGTCATTTTTTTTTTGCATGTTTACAACCATCAACATGAGTAAACGTGCTCAGAATGAGCTCAAACTTTGTGAGAGTGAAATTCCCACCCTAGGCCTAGTATAAATATCATCACTGACCCAGTTGCATGTGTCTACTATTTGATTTATTTTTTTAGGACCAAAAAAATACGTGTTTTGGGCTAAACCCCATCAAATAGTCTAAACGTGCTTATTTTGTGGTCCTGAGTAGCCAGATTTATTTGCAAGGGTGGGGATTTCAGGAAAATATGTGGTTTGGTCACATTTTGTTTGCCCAGTCTCCTAAGAAAAATCGGCCAAAAATAGCGTCTTTTTCTATTTTTAGCTCATAACTGGGTCATGCTAGGGGGTAGTACCACCCCCAAGTGGCTGGAAAATTTTTTTTTTCACATATTTATGGTTCCCAAGCATCACTGGATTTTAATCCCATGCACAGGTCTGTTTTCCAGAAAAGTGCACTTTAGATATGTCCCATCCCCTTAAGAACATATATTTGATCATATATAATTATACGGTATACCTCCGTGGGGAGGATATGTAACCCGTGTCCCCGGCAATGCATGATCGATACCTCGGCCGTGCATATGTGCCGGCCATTGATGGTCAAGGGCTTTCAAAAGGAGGATTGAAAGTGCATGCACTGCATGACCGATGGGACGATGCTAGCTGGTTCAAGCGCATGCAGCTGCAAGCCCGCCTCACACAAGAACAGCTCACGGGATGAGTGAACTGCATGCAGGACAGGGTAGATGCTTCCATGGCCTTGCAAGAACTGCAGGGCACTGTGGAATGGACCGCCCGAGCGGTTAACTTAACACAACTGGACATTGCTGAAAAGCCAGCACAGGTCCTAGCCCAGCTGGCAATGCTCTCACCCACCAAAGGCTGAGCCACTACTCTAAGAACCCAAAGCCGCTACACCACCACTTCCATCAAGGAGCACCTCCAGCTAGCAAAGAATATTCGATCACCATCTCGATCCTTCAGCCATCGAGCAGCGCGAGCTTGCTAACCAGGACAGGGAGAATCGCAGCATCTGCCTCATCCTCGGGAACTACGAAACGAAACTCGGCGAGATGGTCCGCTCCCTTGCTGAAGCGCTCAACACCAAATTCCTCCCTCTGTCGGGGCTCAAGGGCGAGGTTGCCTTGGAGAGCTGCCGCCTCCCCAACAAGCGGAATAAGGCCGGCCCTCCCCTAATGCGTCTTTCCTTCGGTCCCAGCTGCGGAGCGGGCTTTGGTTCTAAAACAGCACCGGCTGCTCAAGGATATACTATATGGGGGCTGGGCGTCGACCTAACGTGCAGTAGCTATGCAGCAGCAGCAGCAGCAGCAGCAGCAGCAGCAGCAGCAGCGACGCGGCCTACTGCCCCGTTACCTTCGCCACCGGCAGTCGGCTGAGAAGCCCACTGTTTTACTGGCGGGGTGGGCCCACTGTTCACCTCTACGTCAACCATGCCAGACGTGGACCCCTCCCCAGGGGTGCACCCCATGTATGTAGTGGGGTCAAGCATGGGATGATGGGCAGCTGCCCAGCACACTGCATGCGTGCTTACTGGGCTTTCAAGCAAGCAAGGGCAGATGTGCCCAGCCGAAAGACAGTAGTGGAATCCTTGAACACCGACAATCGACAAAAGACACGAGGCGACTTCTGATAATCTTCTACAGTATATATATAGAGAGAGGGAGAGACATGACGGCATTAACAGATTCAGTTTTACCACGATTGCTGTTAAGGGACAAAAGCACGAGACGTGCACGTTTGCAGACGGCGAGCTTGTCCCACGCTTCTCTGCCAGTCTGCCTTGAAGGCCTGTCCAACGAGGGTCGCCGGCCGTCCACGCCAGGTCACCCCACAGAAATCAGCGCGGGGGGACATGTTATCAGCTAGAGAGCAAACCTTCCGAGAGGCCAACGAACTTGGCAAATTTGAAAGAGAGAACTTGGCTCATACACTGCCCCAAAGTAGTAGCTCTTTTGCTAGAAATAGTACTGTCAAGGTTCAACGTTGGGTTTCAAACCTATGGTCGCAGTTCGGTCCATGATTGATTGGGACGGCACCCGTGCAGCAGAAGCGCTGAGCGTGTGCCCGGTCCTGCTCGCAATAAGGAAACCACGGTACGACTGCGCGTGCCGTGTGAACCGGACGCCAATGTGCCACAAGGTCATGCAACGGCGGCCGGTTGAGCTGAAGACTGGAAGACGGGCACCAGTAATGATTGAAAATATGCTGCAGGGGACCTGGCGTCGTCTGTCGTTCTTAGCGACCACCTAGAGCGAGGAGGTTACGCAATATGTATAGACAAAAGGCTCAGTTCGCGCAGGCATAATTGCCATGCATTTTTACCTGGAATTATAAAAGACTGTTTCTCCTCGCTACCAGACCAGGTCGCTACAGGATTCTTTGCAGCTATGCACCCATGCAACTAGGAAACCGGCATGAGCCACCTGTTTAGTTTTCAACGGACCTTCAGACTTCCGTCTTGTCAATCGATGCTCGCAGACAAGCAGCAGATCATGCCTGAGCGCTCATGTCCACCACTTATCACGTGACTAATGCCTATTGGCCGGCCGCTGGAAGGTGCTGGCACATTGCCGGAGAATGCAAGTGGCAAGCCAGGGATAAAAGTTAAAGGATTTTTTTTTTTTCGGGGAAATGGGTATATTTTATTAGCCAATTATGGACCAAAGAGGTGAGAGGGGAAATGAGTATCAGCGAATCCTAATGAAGGTGGGCACACACACGTGTGGCGGTGACAGGTGAAAGGCTAATAGGGCGCGTTATTAGACCAGGGTTAAAGTTAAATGTGCACCGTCCTTGTTCTGATAGGATGATACCGCGCATACCGTGAGAGATTGACGGCGGAACGTGCGTGGCCACACAGCTCCATGGTTCTGAAGCGCGGGGATACGTTGTCAAGCTGGAAGGAGCGAGGCCCTGCCAGGAGAATCCGTTTTTCATCCGTACGAATGCCCGCTAGTATCTGTCAAGCCTCGCGCAGTACAACCACGCAAGACCGCGTGCCAACTGAAACTGCAACGTGGTCAACGTACATTTCCAAATTCCCGGCCCAGGGCCGGGCCGAACCGATCCTCCAACGCGGTTTGGGGTGGCGGTTACCGATTTTTGCCACTGCACCATCACAGCGAAGCTGGAGCCTTCCACAGTGAAGCGCCAACGAAGCGAAGCAAGGAAGAAGCCGGCTGGAGGGCGACGGGACACCACGTCCACGGCCACGCTAAAACAGCTCGCCCAAGCACACGCGGCTTGTGCAAACCTTCAAGGAAAGCGAGCAGGCGAGAGAGACAAGAGTGTTGAAACGCTGTAAGCTTAGTGGAATGTTCGAACTGCACTGATCTTGTAAGAGGTGAACGGGGGCGCCGCCCTTTTAAATCAGAGTCCGCCAAAGATGAATCCCGAATACGATTACCTGTTCAAGCTCCTGCTCATCGGCGATTCTGGCGTCGGGAAATCCTGCCTCCTCCTTCGATTCGCCGATGATACCTACACGGAAAGCTACATCAGCACGATTGGCGTGGATTTCAAAATTCGCACGGTTGAGCTTGATGGCAAAACGATCAAGCTGCAGATCTGGGATACCGCCGGGCAAGAGCGTTTCCGCACGATCACGAGCAGCTACTACCGTGGAGCCCATGGGATTATTGTTGTGTATGACGTGACGGATCAAGAAAGTTTCAACAACGTGAAGCAGTGGCTGAACGAAATCGATCGTTATGCGAACGAGAACGTCAACAAGCTCTTGGTGGGAAACAAGAGCGATCTCACGGCCAAGAAGGTTGTGGACTATCAAACTGCAAAGTCGTTCGCTGACGAATTCGGTATTCCTTTCTTGGAGACTAGTGCCAAAAACGCAACCAACGTCGAGCAGGCGTTCATGACGATGGCGGCTGAGATTAAGAACAGGATGGCAAGCCAGCCTGTGATGAACAAACCAGGTACCACTGTTCGTCCTGGCGAGGGGCGGCCCTTGCCACAGAAAAGTGGATGCTGTTCTTAATCTGGACTGCCTACTCTTCGTGTTTCACCAGAGCCCGTGGCACTGCCGCTTGTGGCCACGGATGCTTCGTCCTGTTACGTCCTCGGGCTTGATGGAGCCTTGAAGCCATGTACCTGTCCTTTTGCGTTTGTGGAGCAAGCACAGCTGGTTGTTGAGGGGTGAGGATGAAGACAGAGCTGGGAAAAAATCGTCACGGGAAATGGTTGGCAAAGGGGATCGCCTTACTCTGTGCGGCACCATCAGACCATTGTTATCATGCCACAAAGATGAGTAGAGTGATGGGCATGCGCTCCATTCCTTCTCTGTCAGTCCTGGCTAGGATTTCAGCGCTTGAAAGCTGCTGTACGTGGTATGAACACCACTGCAAGTGCATCTGTACGAAGATCATACCTGTATAAAGTCGATATTGGAATCAGGAGACGCTGGTACGTTGGTTCTCTGAAGCCTTGGATGGCTTGCGAGGTGTTGAGGGCGCAGAATGAATCCGGCACCGAAAAGGTGCATTGCAGGGTTGTTTGCGCTGGAACGATCCTTGGAAGCGGGGGGGATTTGTTGCCAAACAGAGCTGGTTGTCTCATTGATCCATTGACCAATAGACGATGTCCTTAAGTGTGCAGAACTTCTAATGCAAAGTTTTCTTGAGGTTATGAGTGAAAGCCTACTTTCTTTGAATAATAACTTGAGCTGAATGAATATGGTTGTCATACTTGATGCTGCCTTGAAGCCTGGTTCCTGGGTTCAAAATTTTTTTGGTCACCTGAGCAGTTTTCAGGCTGCGTTGCATGCTGGAGTTATCTGGCAACTGTTGTTTATGCAGCAAGCGTGTTGTGGATCTAGGCCGATTGTTTCGAACTAATTTGTTATCTTTATGGTATATAGGTCCTGATGGAGCTGATTGTTGCAGAAAGGTAAGCTTGATTGCATGCATGAAAAGAGCTCCATCTCGTTTTCATGAAAACGGGTTCGTGCCTGGTCGGACTTCCACGTGAGACAACTACGCATGGGTGTAGTGCTCCGTGGTCCCCCAACGGGGACAAAAGACTAATTTTATTAATATTCCTGGACGCATTCCAGCCCAGTTTGAATACCACATCCACTCTCTCTCCCTTCTTTGGACTGCCATGCAGAACCAGACACGGTGGAAGAAGATTGTCAAGGCTCGCACGCCCGACCCTGTGGGCAAGCCACCTCCCCCCAAGAGGAGGCGGCGTTTTGATGAGTAGGGTAGTTGGGATTTTTCTAGTAGTAAGTAAGTAATTGCGTGTCATGCGCAAAGGCATGCCACGGAGTACTATGCTAATCTCATTAGAAAAATAATTACACAAAAGTTTAAACAAATATCGTCTGCATCATCCCCCAACCGTTAAGCACTAGATGGGGATGTAATCCTCATCCGAGCTGTCCTCTACTGTAATGGCAGACAAGGCGGTAGTGTAGCGGCTATCCTCAGGACCAATAACCTCCACCTGCGGACTTCTACCCTGGCTAGCAACGGGCCGCGGGGCCCGTGGGGAGAAAACAGGAGCATATACCCCTCGGGAAGGTGCTTATCGCAGATGGCAGCCCATTTCTCCTTGTCAATCATGCGGGCGCGGAGTACGGATAGTCCCAGAAGCCCTGCATCTTCAAGCAGTTGTGTCACATAGGTCCGGGTCGCGCCGCGCCGGTGCCCGGCACGCGCACGTTTGCCAGTGGGTTGCGATGGGACAAGGGGACCCTGCCATAGGAGGAGGTGTCTACCTGGTTGGCCCGTCTTAAGCCCCCCGGCAGGGCCCACATCGGTATTCACCTGGTCTGTGCGGGCAAGATGGCCGGCAAAGAGGAGGCGGCGGTGTCGGATTAATTAATTAATTAATTAGACTCGTGCTCCCGTTGGGGAGTCACGGAGCATTAACCCCGATGGATGGATGGATGGGTGCACACATTCCTACCGGTCTAATCTATCTACATTGGCTACATACTACATCTATCTAACAACATTCTAACTACAACATCTATCTAGGCAGCCGCACGCTGCCCTAGGGGGAGCTATCTAGCGTGCCTCCCGCGGGATTGCACACGCGGGCGCTTCCCCACTGGGGGGGGCTCGTTGTCCTCTATGACCTGGGCCCACTTGGCCTTGTCCATCATCTTCTTCCAAATCACGGAGAGGCCTAGGCCCCCCATGTCCTCTACTAGCTGTTCCTTGAAGGTGCGGGCCTTGCGGCGTCTAACATTACTGGGCCCAGCCCACGTCAGGAGGTGCCGGCCAGGCTGGGCTGGTCGCAGTCCTGCGGGGGGGCCACGTGAGGTGTCTACCTGGTTGGTGCGAGCTAGGTGCCCTACTAGCTGCAGGCGGCGTTGCTTAATTGTGCTGGTGATATAGGGCATGCCCTGGTACAGGTCCTCATTGCGGACATGAGCAGCATATCCTACTCTGAAAATGGAACGCAGCATGCTGGTGACCGCGCCGTCCAGCTTGCGGGCCAGGTCGGCGGTGAGGGTCCACGTCTCGGCGCCATACGTGAGAACAGGAAGGACGAGGACCTTGAACAGGTCCTGTTTCTCGATCTTGCCCAGGGGCTTGCGCCACAGGGCCCGGTACTGGCGTAAAGGTGTCGGATGGTATGGGTGACAAGAGGGAGCTCGCAGTAGAGCTCGGCCCGGGTGCGGCGTTCTTGGTAGCGGACGCCGAGGATATGACGGAGCATTCGAGTGACGGTGCCGTCAAGCTGCTGGCTCAGCGCCTGGTCCAGGGTCCACGCCTCGCAGCCATAAAGGAGGATGCTGAGGACAAGGGCCTTGAACAGAATGCGCTTGCGTCGCTCACTCAGGTAGCGACAGGTCCAGAACCTGTCGAGGCGGCGGAGGGCCGCCCAGGCCTGGCCAATGCGGGTGTTGATGTCGTCGGCCGTGGAGGGAAGCCAGCTGCCAAGGAGCTTGAAGCGAGTCGCCGGGGGGACGGGGCTGCCGTCCAGCAAGAGGAGGGTGGGTGGGGCTATCCCAGCAGGGAAGCCGATGGCCATGACCTCCGTTTTCTTGCTGATCATAAGCCCCACCGCCCGCGCTTCCAGTGATAAGCTGTCTAGCCACAGTTGGGCTGACTCTGGGGTTTCCACGAGTGTCGTGTCATCAGCGTAGATCAGATCGCTCAGGCGGTAGGGTGGGTCAACCCCGCCGTAGCTGGCGTACTCCGTGATCTCGATCCCCGGCGGGCGCCCCTCCACCCAGGCGAAGCGGGCTTGTGCACGCCGCATAATATAGTCCACCATAATGATGAATAGATATGGGGAGAGCACACAGCCCTGCCACACCCCGGTGTGCAGGGGGAACGCCGGAGTGACGCCGTCGGCGGTACGGACCTGGGCTTGGGACCCTTCATAGAACTGGCGGATGATCTCAACGATGTACGATGGGACACGGAACAGGTGAAGGACCACCCACAGGGCGTCCCAGGTAACCGTATCGAATGCCTTGGTGTAATCCACGAAGATTTTTCTAGACTAGCTAGATTAGCGTTAGGTTAGTTCGATCTCCCCACTCCACCACCCATCAAGGAATATGTGCTACATGATCTCCCAACGGAGGCATGTTATAATTTATTTTAATTTTAATTTAATTCCAATGACGTGGATGCAGTCTCCGTGTAAATTAACTCGTCGTATAATGAAGGACTACAGTAGCCGTCTGAGAGGAAAGGCACGAAGATCCGCAGAAGCGCAGCGCTGTCAATTGGTAGGAAGACCTGTGCACATGGAAAGAGGACGCTGTCCAGGCATAGTTGTCTCACTTAATAGAACAAAGGGGGCTGATCGACCGTGTGTTGGATAGATGGAAAGGGATAGAGTGATAAGGAATAAAAAACTTGAACTAATATATGAAAGACAATTGTCTCACATGAACATGATGCTTATAGAATAAACAAGGAAATCGAAGAAAAGGAAATGCAAAAAAATAAGATGTATGAGGTCACATGCTGGCCGGGATATGGTGATGCAGTCGATGTTGGTTGTCTCCTGCGCTGGTTGTCTCCTTGATGTTGGACGTAGGGTCAGGAGTCCGTAGTCTGAGCGCCCAGTCCTGAATACTTGTCTCTAAGATGATATTCTGATCTAAGATGATATTGCTTACTACTACATTATCAAGGAGACAACCAGCGCAGGCCAAAAATCGGGAGAATCCGGACCATGGTAGCTCGAGCCTGCCGTTATCTTTTCCGCGTTTTCGAGTCGTTCAGGATTCCTACTACATTATATTGAAAAGGGTGTCGAGTTTAATCCATGACGAATTGCGCTCACTGCTGGCATTCTGCATGCGTAGAGAATCTCATTCATTTCAGGCATGCTTAGTCCAGCAACTGTTGTCTCCATGCTCATCTGGGCTGGCCTTGGTCCGATAGGAGCGGCAACCATTCCTGGACGCACGGGGCTGAAGCTGAACTAATCAATTAATTAGGTAACCAGGCATGCACACCATCCAAGCCGCATGCCATGGCATCTTCAACCTCAAAGCAGCAGCATTCCCTTGCATATCCCCTCCTTGCTAGACGCTAGATGCACGTCATGAGAAAATACCAGTCAAGATTGTTGCCCCATGGAATAGCATCCGTGCAAGGTGCGTCTACTACAGGGAACTTCAGCAATGCCCGCCAGGCCGCCACATTACGAGCGGCAGGCACACTCCACGAGGTTTGGCCTCAACGTCGGGGCCAGCTTTCTGAGGCATAGCACATGACAACTGTTTCACAATGCGCTCCAAGCATTCCTTCATCGTTCCTAGATGACCATATCACAAGGCGGTAGCCACAAATAGCAACGCGCTCGGTGCCCTCCTTTGCGCCTAGATGACCATGCACAGCTCGTGGCGCTTGAACGTGTTCGGGCCCTCATCCTCGATGGTCGGGTAGAACGCCACCAGCGCGTCCTGCGACCCGATGTACAAGTTGTTGTAGATCCGCCAGTACACCTCGCGCACCTTGCGCGCCGGGTGGAAGAGACCCTGGCAAGGGGGGGAGGGCAGCGGCAAAGGAAAAAGAGACGAGAAAACGAGGCGAGAAAATGGGAGATTCGAAACAGCAAAGCAACGCAAAGTCGATGTCAGCGATGAGAACGTTACTATTTGGCAAAAGGACCCCAACCCTCTCCGGGGCTCACCGTCACGGAGCCTTGGTCTGTCTAACCAGGCAGTAGCCAGGTATTGGACCCAGTAACCAACCCCCATTACTAAGTAAGCTCAAGTGTCAGCTATGAGAGGGCTGAGGGGACCCACCACCGTGGCTTCGTACCGAATGCTGTGCAGGCTCCCACAAAACAGCCCCCGAAGCTACAACATACACGTAATTGCAAGGGCCAGAGTCACACAAAATAAATTCCAAGAAAACTTCACCAAATCTCGTTGCCGACATGCCCAGAACACCCATCTTACAACGCCTACAAGCAACGAAGACGACTACAAGCAACAAAAATGACTTCAAGTGATGTCGAGCATTACCCAAGTGCCCAACTACCACAGCAGGGAACTTGAGCCGTGACACAAGCATTCCTCCTCTGCACTCTTACGATGTCAAGAATTTCAAGCCCCAGTCATGACGATTGATTGATTAATAAAACTGATGTGGCCCGGGCTCTGGGTAACAGGGGGCGGGATGGAGGAAGCAAGTGCGAATGAACACACCTGTAGGGTGTAGAGCAGCACGCGGCAGGGGCCCAACGCGACGCGCATGCCGTCGACGGCATCCATGACCGCGTTGATCACGTGCGGCGACGTCTCGAAGATGTTCGGCCACACGTAGTTGAGCAGGTGGACCTGCGCGGATTGCATGCAGCAGGGGTTGTGTGATCAGTTGTACAATAATTGAACAGACATAAAAGTGTGGTGTAAGGGCCAGGCGGGTTGGACCACGCGCACTGGAGCCGGTGGATCTGCGCAGCATGCATGCAGGAGAAGGGGGTTTGAAAGTTAACTGATAAATTGAACAGGCACGCAGGTATGTTTGAGCTTTTCGAGCAGGTATGCTTGAGCAGCAATGCTTGAGCAGCTATCCTTGAGCATCTCTACAACCCCCTTCTAGGCCCGGCCGCCCATAACGTCTTGGTACCACACAAGCCTGGATCGGCGCGCATCCTACGGCTTGGCAAGTCAACCCCCTTCTAAAAATGGGTTGGATTACCAAAATGTTGTCTGCCGCATGACACGCGTCGCGGGATCCATCCATAAGATAGATGCTGCCTATTCATCAACTATCATAGTAGATGCTGCCTATTCATCAACTATCATAGTAGATGCTGCCTATTCATCAACTATCATAGTAGATGCTGCCTATTCATCAACTATCATAGTAGATGCTGCCTATTCATCAATTAACAGCACGTGGACTGCGTCACGTGGGTACCAATAAAGAAAGCTTCAACCCCTATACACAACGAGGAGGGAGGGCGCTCTAGCTTCTCTTGCACTGCCTCACGTGGGTACCAATAAAGGAAGCTTCAACCCCTAAACGAGGGAGGATGCTTCCAATAGGGCAGGCATTACACGTACCAGCGCGTCCTCGCAGCCCAGCCCGGCCACGCCCAGCGCCATGTGCTTGACGGCAGAGGAGGCAGTCTGCGGGGAGGCACGGGGGAGAGACAAGGGGCAGGGGGAAGGGGAGCAGGTGAGAGGCGAAGTCTACAAGGTCTACAAGGTCTACAAGGTCTACAAGGTCTACAAGGTCTACAAGGTCTACAAGGTCTACTAGGTCTGCAAGGTCTACAAGGTCTACAGGGTCTGCAAGGTCTACAAGGTCTACAAGGTCAGCCAGTGGAATACCCATGCGACAGCACGAACCAAGAGGGCACATCGTAAAACTAATAACCCGTTCCATCTTTACCTGCGGGGCGTCAGTTCCGGCCTCACCTGCCGGTGCACCAGGTCGCGGTCCATGAGGGCGTCCTCAAGCAGCGGGGTGACGGCGTAGATGTAGTCCTTGCCCATCTCGCCGATGTACTCGAACAGGAACGAGAGCGACTTGAGCACGCCGTTCTGGACGTTGAGCTCCGGGACGCGGTACTCGTTCATGAGCGCGGGGAGGACGGTGAATGGGAGGCACGTCTCGGCGACGATGGCGATGGCAACGGTGGTGCAGACGCGGTTCTGGCGCTCCTGCACCTTGAGGTTGTTCAGGAGCGTGGCCAGCACGTCCTGGGGCCCGATCGCCTTGGCGATGTAGCCGAACGTGTTCACGGTGGCGCGCCGGATGCCCTTCTTGTGCGCCTTGAGCATCTCGAGCAGCTCGAAGCAGATGCGCATCCACTCGCGCGCGGGTACAAACTCGGCGCCGCGATCCGCGATGCGGCCGACCAGGTCGATGCAGTTCTCCTGGACCTTCTCGTGGCGGTTCTTGAGGATCGGCGTCAGCCGGGGGAGCAGGTCCTTGATCGGGGGCGTCATCTTGGTCATCCCGATCACGTTCACGATCGCTTTGAGCGCGCCGAGGATCGACCCGAGCACCTCGGGGTACTCCTCTCCGAGGTACTCGTACAGAACCACCCCGAGATGGCCCATGAGCTGCTCTTCGTTGCAGGTCTGCATCACGACGGCGATGCGCGCGATGAGGTCGGCGGCCTGCTGGCGCACTTTGGCGCTCTTGTTGTTGAGCCGCCACTTGATGGTGCCCGCGATCTGGGGCAGGTAGGGCTTCACGCGGCCCTTGAGCGAGTTGACGACGGTGCCGAACCCGTTGAGCATCACGTAGGTCTCCTCGCCCGCTTGCTCCTGTTGAGGGGGAGGGGGGAGGGGGGAGGGGGGAGGGGGAGGGGGGGGAGGGGAGGGGGGAGGGGGAGGGGGAGGGGGAGGGGGGAGGGGGAGGGGGGAGGGGGAGGGGGGAGGGGGAGGGGAGGGGGAGGGGGGAGGGGGGGGGAGGGGGGAGGGGGAGGGGGGAGGGGGGAGGGGGAGGGGGGAGGGGGCGGGATGAGATCATACATAGGGTTACCCACAGTACCGAAACAGCCTCAATAACAAAACCGAATAGAATCGCGTAGGTCTCCTGTTGGAAGAATAATTAAAGTGAAAAGAGGCAGGAGGGGGGGAGTATTGTAATGTACAAGACAATGAGGGTTAGCCACCCCACGCCTGCTTGCCCGCTTGCTCCTGCTGAACTGAGGGTTCACAAACGCGGCTGGTTGGAGGGTTATGGTGGTGGCGGCGGTGGGGAGTGATATGCAAGGGGGGGGGGGGGTTGAGGGGTTGGAGGTAGTAACTGTTTTATAGGGTGGGTGGATGGGTGATGGGTGGCAGGGGGTGAATGGTGGGGGGTGGGTAGGGGGCTTCACCACTCCTACACATATTAGGTATAGGGGTTGGGTAGGGGGCTAAGGGACAGTAGGCGTCGGGTGGGTGTGAGTGTGGGTGGAGGTAAAGGTGGAGCCGGAGTTGCGTCAAGGCAAAGACTACTCGCTTTAGACATTTTGTCATTAGTTCTATTTTAAATATGATGATAAACCGTGAGAGAATAGGGTACGCCCAGGACGCTACCTGGAAGGTGTTGCAGATAGTGCCAGATGAATGAATTAATGCAAAGCACGTAGACTGTGTCACATGGGTACCAAAAAGAAAACCCTCAACCCCTGTACACAGCGAGGAGGATAGTGCCGCATGCTGTGCTTGACCAAGGAATGGAGAGAAAAGGAGCGGGTTCGAGGGAATCAGCCAAGCCCCAGGGTTCCAAAGCAAAGCAAAACAAAACACAAGAAAGGGTACAGCATAACGCGCTTGCCCCAGCAAATGCGGAAAGAAGATCGGGTCTCAAAACAGTTAAGTATACGGGAAAGCACACAGGACCTCAATATTGCTACTATTGTTATCAGAAGAAAATGTATCATTTGTACTAATATCAATACAATAATATATCAGTATTATTATTACTAGAATTACTATTACTGTTGCTTTGTTATTATTCGCAGTAGTGGTACTACTATCGGAAGCACCCACCTGGAAAGCGTAGAGAATGCCATCGATGAGCAGCTCCTCCAGGCGGGCATCGATGTCTGAGGTGCCCAGGTTGGAGACGATCTTCTCGATCGTCTCCATGACCATGCGGCGATACGGTTCACTCTCGTCCTTGAGGTCCTCCACGATGCGGCCCAGAATGGTGGAGCAGCCGACCTTGTTGGCCAGCTCCACCGTGGTGTCCACCACCTGGGGGGGGAAGGAGGGGGACGGGAATGCGAGTTGGGTGAATTCCGTTGTTAGAATTGGCAAGGGATTTCGGGCAGGGGGACTGTCCCTCCACCTGGGGGGGGCAGATGGGGGATGAAAGGGAAGACAAGGACTTCAGTTGGGGGGGAGTTAGATTTGGGAGGGAACTAAAGTTGAGGGGGAGTTGAAGACTTTATGGGGGGGGGGTGTGAGCAGGATTACAATTGCAGGGGAGATAAATCTGAGGAGAGGATTACACTTATCTGGGGGGAATGGGGGAGAGGAGTTGGGGACCAAGGAAAATACTTGCTAGAAAAGTGAAAGAAAAAATAGACCAGGGATCAGAATAAAGATTAGACAGCGGGCAAGTGATGAGACCCGCAGGGGGGGGGGGGGGGGATTGCAAGGCAAAACCTAGATAAGACGGTTAAGATAGAAGACCCTACGCACGAGCAATAGGAGCACCCTTTCTCACCCCTTGGTTGCCATACCCCCTTCAATTGCCAAACTGTTGCGCCAGGTTGCGAAAGATAGGCTGCACCAGAGCACAGTAAGCTACCATAACGAGGACATAGGGTGCCGGGTGGTAGGGTCTAAGGTGTAGGGCTCCGGGTGAAGGGCTCCGGTTTTCCCATGGTTGTGTACCTGCCATTACCTGCCGATACTTGGCGGCGGCGGAGCGCCGTGTTGCACATCAGATGGTTCAGGGCTCAAAGGTTGGAGTGTAGGGTCTAAAGCATAGGGGTAAAAAAGGTAAGAAGCGTACAACACGCCCAAGTAGCTGTGCACCGAATGGTCTGAGCTTAAAGCCTATACTAGAACGTGCTATTAGGCATCATACGGTGCACCAGATGGTTCCGAGATGAAGCGCTGAGATAGAACGCATAACTAAGTAATATTACTACAAATAAGAATTATTGTGCTACTATTAGTATTATCAGGTGTCATAAAGCATGTTGCTGGTAATGGTAGTATTATGTGTCATAAAGCATGTTGCTGGTATTAGTATTATTAGGTGTCATAGAGCATGTTGCTGGTAATAGTATTATTAGGTGTCATAGAGCATGTTGCTGGTATTAGAATTATTAGGTGTCATAAAGCATAAGGGTGCTTTTTCGGGCGCGTTGGCCTTACCTGCCGGTAATTGCGTCGGTCCAGCGCCATCTTGCGCACCCAGAACGCCTTGAAGAACTCGGGCAGGATCTCGGCCTTGATGTACTCAGGCTCCACGCCGTCGGTGCCCACGCACTGTTTGACGACGCGCAGCACGATCTTCTTCATCTCCTCGTCCGGCGTCGCAAACTCGCGGATGAGGATGACCATGACCTCCTTGGTGTAGTAGCTAGCATACATGGCGTCCATGAGCGGGATGATGAACCCAATCGCCTTGAGGAACGCGGCGAGGACTTTCCCGCGGTGCGACCGGATGCCCTTCCACAGTGGCTTGAGCACGGTATCAAAGGACTCGATGCCGTAGGGCGCGGAGGACTCGGCCAGCGCGGCCAGCGAGAGAGCGGTGATTGTGCGGACCTTCTGGTTCTCGTCGTTGAGCCCGTGCTCCACGATCTCGACCAGCCCGCGCAGGTGGGGGAGGACCGCGCAGCCCATGAGGATGGCGACTTGTTGCACGATCTGGGGTTGGCGGAGGCGGGGGGTGGGAAAAGTACGCGGACAGGCCAAAGATGGGAAATTTATGTAGTCGTAATACAATATAATCTAAAATAATCTAATACAATATTCATACTATAGTCATGAGGAAATGAAAGGAAGAATGAAGGGGGGGATGGGGAGTGAGTAAGGGGAAAGTACGGGGACACGAGACTAATTAAATCATTAAAGGGAAAATGGCAAAGCACTTGTTGCATGATCTGGGGTTGGGGGCCTTGGGTGGGGTGGGGGTGGGGGTGGGGGTGGGGGAGGTGGGAGGGGGGTTGATTCGGGGGGGCAGAGTATGGGGAAGCGAATAGTGTGTGTTACACGTGGTTATTAAGGGAGGCGTGTGGCGATAGCCACGGCGATGAGGTAAACGATTTGGCACGTTGTGAGCATGACACGTGTGTCACGCGGGGATCCCACGTGTCAAAGGAAAAGAAATAATAAAGGAAATTCAAAAGAATGAAGCACGTTGAACAGAGGGTGAGCATGTACCAAAGCAACCAGGGACTGCGCGAGGAGCCCTCCTTGTCGCCACGCCTGTTGCACTGGCAAATAGCCACCCCCCCCCCAAAAAAAAAGAGACCTGGCAAATAGCCATGACAACGAGACCATCCACCCACCCTTTATGTCCGTGCGCCATGACCCATTTTACTTCCATGAAGCAAGGACGCCAAAACAAGTCAACAAATCAATAAATTAGTCACGCAGTCCCGTTAGGGAGCGGCGGAGCATTACCCAAACAGGTTGACCCACCCTGGTGCCTGTGTGTCATGGCCCATCTAACAGCCATGAAGCAAGGACAGCCAAAAAAAAAGAGAAGGGACAAGCAAACGAGTGGACCCACCTTGATGCCCGTGTGGCGCGCCTGCCATGACTTCTTAGACTGGCAGACGGCCTTGAGGAAGGGCATGAGCGCAGGGATGCCCAGGGAGGAGGCCACCACGCTGAAGGCGCGCGCGGTCGTGTTGCGCACGTACTCGTCCACATTGTCAATGTCGGGGCGCATGGCTGGGCGTGTCGATGAGCCGTGGAGGGGCACGAGCAAAGTTGCCATCAGCAAGACAAAAGCGCCATGGAATGTCAGGGCAATGTCGGGGCGCAGGGATAGGCTCAGTAACAAAGTCATTATAGAAGCCATTATAATACTAATACAAATGACCATGACCGTAATGGAAATGATAACAGAGTCACCGGGCATGAGCAAGCATAGGCGCGACCACAGGAACAACAAGTAATGCAAGGGCGCATGGCTGACGGCACAAGGAATTACCAAAGGGGCATAAACAAGCCACACCATCACGGGGCATGAGCAAGCATAGGCGCGACCACAGGAACAACAAGTAATGCAAGGGCGCATGGGTGACGGCACAAGGAATTACCAAAGGGGCATAAACAAGCCACACCATGAACCAGGCGAACCATCACGGGGCATAAACAAAGCACGAGGGCAACCAAACACGTCAATGTCGGTGCGCATGGCATGCGGGTGATAGCATACAACAAGGCATCGCCGGGCCAGCATGGGGGCATACAATCTAAACGGGAACAAAAGTGTCACTCCTGTCCTCTCCTCCAGTGAGGCTTGAAAGGTCCTCGTGAAGGTCTTCATCCGTTATAACAAACATATCAACTGAAATGTGACTCACAGAACTCTCACATCGCGGGCAATCATCATCAAGCCAGCCATGATACTCGCGATAATGGTGGCCCGCCCCGCGGCCCTGGCCAGGTCGGAAGAAATAGGCACTTGCTTACAAATAAGCATTAGTATGAGTATACTCAGTACCAGCACTAGTATGAGCATACTCAGTATAAGCACTAGTATGAGTATACTCAGTATAAGCATTAGTGTGAGCAGACTTACCCGCAATCACGATGATGAGCCCCACGGCCTAGACCTATGAAGAAACTACAGGGAGTGTGCTACCTATGTGCATTAATCTGACTTTACTTTACACCCATTCCCCTCCTCACCTGCGATCATGGTGGCCAGCCCAGCGGCCTTGGCCAGGTTGGAGATAATCTCGCGCCCCTCCACGCGCGCGTAGTAGTCCTCGTCGATCAGCAGCGGCTCGATGACGACCAGGATCTTGTGCACATACGGGCGCACCAGCTCGTCCAGCCGGTAGAGCACGCGGTCGATCACCTGGCGCGATGTCATAAAGGCAACCAAGCAACAGATAAAGCACCATAGGGGAATCAGATACAGCTTCAAGGGGCGGTAGAGGACGCGGTCAATGACCTGGCGTGATGTAATAAAAGCGACACCGCGAGAGATACCGCAAAATAGTGGGATCAGAAACAGCTTCAAGGCACGCGGTCAATGGCCCAGCACAACCACTAGATATATTCGGCGGGGCTTTACTTTAGTTATACCATAGCATATGAATATTTCATACAAATGTATGTTAAATTTAGTACATGCATAGCAGATAGAGTAGGAAGAAAGGACAAAAAAGCCAGCATAGCACGCGGTCAATGACCCACCTTGAGCAGCATTCCATGAGCTCCTGTTCCCTTACATAAAAAGCAAAAATGACCACAAATGCAAAGCACCCACCCACCTTGACGCGGCAATGCTGCTTCCCTAATCCCACAATATACCCTGAATATTCCCTCAATGTTCCCTATTCCCTATTCCCTATTCCCTATTCCCTATTCCTTATTCCCTAATCCTATTCCCTGGTCCATACTCCCTCGATATCCCCTATTCCCCACTCCCTAATATTCCCTCGATGCAAAGCACCTACACTCATGACGTGGTGCACGATACATTCAGGCACCCACCTTGAACAGCACATGTCGCCCCATCCTATGAACATAGGTCACATGCCTACCTACTGCCCCTCACCACCTGCTCCTGTGCACCCCCACCCACCTTGACCAGCAGGTGCCGCTCCTGGTCCTCGAGCGTCGGCGACATGAGCAGCGGCAGGATCTGGTTGAACAGTGGTCCCGCGCCAAACTCGCGCGCCTTGTCCGTCAGCTGGCGGAGCGCCGCCTTGCGCTGGGGCGGGGTACCGTTCTTGACCTGCGGGGGGTCAAGGGGGGGGGGGGGGGGCAGGCGGGGGGAGGCAAAAGGGGCAAAAGGAGGATGGGGGGGGTGCAACGAGGTGCACAGAGGGGGAGAACGGCGGGGGGAGCAGAACGGGGCGAGGAAAGGGGCGAGGGAGGAAAAGGTACGGGTGGGTGAATGGTTTAAGGGCGCGCCATCAGGCAAGGGGGGGAGGACGAAACTACCTGCAGAATAATGACGAAATGCAGAACTCCTATCCATGTTATGACATGAGCTGCATCTTGTTCGTGCCCCTTACAGCTTTACCAACAGCTTCTTGGTCCCGGTCCCCTTATACATCCACCTATTCCCGTGATCAAATTTACCCATGGCCACTCCCCCCAACTTGCTCACCAGCTTCGTAGTCCCCCTATCATGAATTGATCAACCAGTCCCGTTGGGGAGCCGTGGTCCCCCTATACATCCCCCATTTCCCCTAGTCACATCATCCCAGGGCGACTCCCCCCGCCTTTAGCAGCAGCTTCATGATCTTGCGCTCGGCAACTCTTATATAAACAACTAGGACATACATATAACCAGAGCATATCTAACGAGCCCACCCACCTTGAGCAGCAGCTTCATGATCTTGCGCTCGGCCGCCTCCTCGGGCGACAACGCCTCCTCGTCCACCTCATTCAGCAGCGCGCCGAAGTACTGCATGTCCTCCTGCTTCATCGACGGAAGGCCGCCGGGCAGCTCGGGCGGCAGGTCAAATGTCTGGCCGCGGTCCTCCTCAGGGATCTGGTACAGGGGGGTGCCCCCGATGGGGGTCGGCGTCGCCATGAGCTTGCGCGCGGGCGTGCGGATGGGCACGTAGGTCGATGGAGGCTCCAGGATCTGAGGACAGGGAAGGGGCCGGGCGAGGTGGAAGGGGGGCGCAAAGGCCCGGGGAGAAAGGGCCGGGGAGGAAGGGGAGAAATAGGGGGACAGGGCCGGTGAGAAAGGGGGGGAACGGGGGAAGGCAGGGGCAGGACAAAAAGGAGGAAGGCGTTCACTTCAGTCTATGTATGATTGACGGAATTCCTGGAAGCTTTCGTCAGGGGAATGGACTTCTGGAGATTATCAACGTATCGCTAACAAATAGCTAGCCCACTCCCGGGCTACCTACTTCCCCCCGCACCACTCCCCACCGCGCACACCTCTGCTGGGAATATCGCCTAGTGGAGAATATCGACATAGAACCAAACAGATAGCCCGTCTACTTCCGGGCTATCTACTTCCCACCGCACCCACCTTGTAGCCCTCCGCCGGGAACATCGCGTCCAGCTCCTCATCCGAGAGCGGCCGGTTCCGCTCCTCCACCTCCCGCTCCCACCGCGCCTGGTTATGCTGGTCGGGCGTCATTGGGACCTTGATGTGGCCCGGCGTGGGCGTCATGAGATCCGCCCCACCCGCGGGGGTGACCCCGAAACCGACCGACGGCGTCGCGCCAGGTGTCTGCCCGCCCGGCGTCTGCCCCCCCGGGGTCTCATCCCAGCGGGACCTGGAGCGCTTGGGGGTGGGGGTCACGCCAGCGGCCAGGGGGGTTGCGTCCCAGGCGGCCCCCGCGGGGGTCATCCCGGGCCCCGGGGTGGCCCCGCCGGCGTCGTGGGTGGGGGTGGCATCCCAGCGGTTGCGGCGGGGGCCGGGGGTGGCATCGGTGCCGTCCAGCCGGCCAGGTGTCGCGTCCCAGCGGCCCGGTGTCGCGTCCCAGCGGCTGGAAGGATGGGGGAGAAAAAGGGATGGCATCATCGTCATTCATTAGGAAGGGACATCATTCATTTGTGGAGGTCATTTGTGTCAGGCACGACAAGCAAGTTTCCGTCCTGGCTGCAGGGGGCGAACTCAAGGGAAGCATTTTCAGCGCGGGAGGTCACCCAGGGCATCGACAACCGGTGGTGACACTGCTTTCTGCTGCCTCACATGCAGACGAACCGGCGTTGCAATCACACCCGATCAAGGACGCTTGGCATGCCACTGCCCGATCAAGAACACTGAGGGCTGATGCTCCGCGGCTGATGAATCAAGGGGACTGCGTGACTGACTAATAAATTCATTAATTAATTCATCCATGAAGAATGCACAGCAACCAGATACTAGTTTATGAAACACACGGTCATACAAATGAAATGATGCCACAATTATTTTCAATCTGAAAGTAGCTGGATACGCAGACATGACGAGCCTCACACAGTCTGCTGCACCGTACCTGATGGCCGGCGTGACATGACATGCGACCGCACCTGATCGCCGGCGTGGCAATACATGCGACCGTACCTGATGGCCGGTGTGCTCTCAACGCCCTCCCACTCAGAGCCCGGCGCTGACTTTGCAGGTTTCTCTGGCAAAGGAGCCGCCGCCGCCGCCACGCTGGGACGCCCAAATTATAAGCACGTAGAAAACGCAGTTCCCATACAAGAGAAGAAGCGGGGACAACATGCACATACCACACACAAAGACAATGTCAGATGCGAGCGTGTCAGTCATCACACCGCAAGCGTGTCGTTGTAGACGCATGAGCGTGTCAGCCGAGAAAGTCCCCAAACACATGGGGAGCAGCTGCTCGGCTCCGTAAGCTACCCAAGGGGCCCATGGTCCAAACAAACATGATTAGACTCAACAAACGCGGATGAGACTAGAGCCGGCTCGAGCTACCATGGTCAGGATTATCCAGACTTCTGGCCTGCGCTGGTTGTCTTATTGCTACCATGGTCGCTATGGTATAGTAATGTCATGCCTGCGCTGGTTGTCTCGATCATAACTATGGTCACTATGGTATAGTAATGTCATGCCTGCGCTGGCTGTCTCGAGCATAACTGAATACATGCGCACGCGCCTGATGACACCGCGATCATGATCAGAGAGCCTACACCCACTGCTATCAGCGTCTACTGACCCACGGCTGTGGACGGTGGTCTCAAATTCCATTCAGTCCATACAACTCCAGAAGTGATTGTGCCCCTAAAAGAGAAAAAGAACGGACCCGACCAAGGAAAAAAAACAAACAAGCCCACCCACGTTGATTTACAGGACCAGCATATAACGGCACAAAACAACTCAATACAGCAGAAAACAACACATGACGGCACAGAACAACACACCAAAACACAGAACAAATCGAGCTGGAGCGACCCACGCACGTCGGCTCCACCGGCTGGTCCCATCGGTTCCGTTTCTTCGTCGGGCGAGCCGCGCCCGCCGCGCCCGCCCCATCCCCCGATGGCCCCGCTAGCCCCACCCCCGACGCCTTGGTGGGCCGGCTGCCATCGGCGGCACCCGCCGCCCGGGCCTCCTCCTCCTCCTTCATCTTGGCAGAGATCTTGCGGAGCGTCTCCTCCTTCTCGCGCCGGAGCTGCTCCTCGCGCATGACCTCGGCGTAGGTGCGGACGTCAGCCGCGGGCGTCTTGTCGCCCTGGATGCGCGGGGGCAAGTGAAAAAGGGTCAATTGAAACAGGGTTTGCGGGGCAGGGGGGGAGTATTACACCAACCGGGGGGGGTGGGGGACGTATTGGAGGTAGATATGCGCAGTGGTTAGTATGCAAATAGCAAGGCAGTGGATTCCAGGTCGGTGTGTAGGGCTGTGATGCACGCGTAGCGCTGCACGGGTAACAAATACCACCGCCTTGAAAGTCTGCATGGGGCCGACTATTGACAAGGGGTGCATCGGGGGCGAAAGCCAGCAAATAAGAATGGGAAACGAGTCGTTGTTTTCGGTTCCCTGAGGGGACAGGGGGGGTTATCCAGAACCGATGCCAGCAACCAACCAAGCCATGATAGCAACCAACCCACCATGGCAACCCAGGGAAGCAACCAACTCACCGTGGCGAACCATGCATCAAGGCACACACACCACCATGGCGGACATGTTGGTGCATTAGCTGAGGTGAAAAAAGGGGTTTTGCGAGCCAGATGCCAGCAACCAACCCATCCCAGCAACCAACCCATCCCAGCAACCAACCTATGACAGCAACCAACACTCCATCACAGCAACCAACACTCCATCACAGCAACCAACAACCCAGCACAGCAACCAACAACCCAGCACAGCAAACCAACCCATCACAGCAACCAACAATCCATCACAGCAACCAACACCCCATCACAGCAACCAACACTCCATCACAGCAACCAACAACCCAGCACAGCAAACCAACCCATCACAGCAACCAACGATCCATCACAGCAACCGACCAACCCACCATCGCAAACGCGTCGTTGCGGTCGGGGGAGAGCATGCGCGCCAGGCGCCGCTTGCGGTAGTCGTCCTCCCGCTCCGTGATCTTGGCCGGCTTCCGGAAGCCCAGCTGCGAGCATACGATAGAGGCCGCATGGTAGGGTGGGGAAACAAGTGGGGGCGTGAGGCACAGGGGAGAGAATGAAGGGGTGAGGACAATCCACGCTAGCAAATACAAGGAAGCTAGGTGAGGTTGGCAGGGCTTTCGGAAGCCGAGCTGCATAACCTCTCGTGGCGAGGAACTTGAGGCATTTTGCGGCGTGACACGAATACATGATGGAAGAGGAGTGGGTTGCGGAGGGGACCGTACAAGGGGTGCTTGGGTTGTGTGAGAACGAGGCGAGGGCCACGACCACATACACCCATCGAATCGAGGAAGACGCAAAGGGCACCACCACATACACCCATGGAAGAAAGGAAGGAGCAAGAGGCACCACCGCATAATGTCACACAGGACCCAAAAGAATGAGGAAGGTTCGCCGGTGGGGACGCGAAAGTGGAAGTTCTTATAAGTGGAAGTTTCGTCGGTGACCATGGAGACACGGCCACCTTGCCACACACATTTCGAGAGGAGGAGGAGGAGGAGGAGGAGGAGGAGGAGGAGGAGGAGGAGGGAGGAGGAGGAGGAGGAGGAGGAGGAGGAGGAGGAGGAGGAGGAGGAGGAGGAGGAGGAGGAGGAGGAGGAGGAGGAGGAGGAGGAGGAGGAGGAGGAGGAGGAGGAGGAGGAGGAGGAATATGCCGACAACAATGGCAGTAACGATAACGAGCATAGCTGTAACATATGAATGTAAACATGGTGGTGTAAGCTATCGCACCCACAAGTTTTCACTGTCCAACTTGCCACACGCAAACATGAATGATGATAACAACACCGACGACCATACTAGCAATAGTGACGGTAGAATATTAGCTACTGCGCCCGCTCACCTCGTTGTCATCCACCTTGCCACGTGGGAGGTCGTCCAAGACGTTCTTAGGGGCGGTGTAGCTGGCCAGTTTCCTGTGGGTGACAGACATAACCAGCAGAGCCACACACAGAGAGAAGCCAAGATGCCAGCATCAATAAAAAGTACAGGAGCCATTGGCACGCATGCAGGGTCGCTACGGCTCCACAAGGCCACCCCCTGAAATCCCCCCGCCCCCATACACACACACACACACACACACACACACCTTCTTCTTCCAGAAAGGGGGCTGGTAGAATTTGCTTGCGATAATGCTGGGGTAGCAGTTCCCATAGAGCACGGCGGCAATCACAATGGGTTTAGGGCGGTGGATTGCGAGAATGTTGCGAAGGATAGACCCGCACTTCCGCACTTAGCAGCACCTAGACAGCACTTAGCTGCATTACCGCACTCTGTAGCGCCATGCCTAGTGCTTCGTAGCACACAGGACATAGATGGAGTCTTCACTGCACAGCAACTGCTTCACTTAGTACCACATCCCTCAATGACACTCCCTCACAGCTACCTGCATCGCCCATGTGAGCACACCATCGGGTACAAATCGCTAGGCACCCATGCCAATCCACCCATATTATCGTGCGTGAGGCGCACGATATGCAGCCTACGTGATGTTGATCATAACGAATCGGCAACAAATCCGGAACCCAGCCACTGAGGGGAAAGGCGGCGGGAGGCAGGAGGAAGGAGGGTTCCAGACGCCCCTAGAAACCCAGAGTAGGCGGGGGGCGGCATATTCCCCCCGCCTGGTTTATTTCTGCCACAACGTTGCCTCGCGAACCAGACAAGGAGGCGGCGGATGAGTGGGATGAGAGGAATGATAAGTGGCATGACACCTATAAGAGGCGTGGAACGACACCAATAAGAGGGGCAGCATATGCCGGGCAGGAGGCCTTCCATTTATAAGACACTCTTTGCACATGTTTGGCACGTGATGTGAGGGACCAGCCATCCTGTCTGGCAGGTGCTGGCAGCCAGCAAAGCGGCTACTCCCAG
Organism: Mesostigma viride; assembly: GCA_009746045.1. NCBI lineage: Eukaryota > Viridiplantae > Streptophyta > Mesostigmatophyceae > Mesostigmatales > Mesostigmataceae > Mesostigma > Mesostigma viride. Next base: position 5,493,882 of record RPFO01000667.1, on the reverse strand, counting down.
AAAATGGCCAGTAAGTGAGGGGGGCCCACTGGCCCAAGCAGCCCCATCCCTTACATGGTGGCCAACTGCATGGTGGCACGCCGCATGAAGGGAGAAGCGAGGAAAAATAAATAACTAGGATCATCTAGGAAGATACTGGGATACCCTATTGAGAAGTACCCTATAGTAAAAAAGAACACCCTACCGCGGAAAACAACCCTATACTCTACAGCCTACCCTGTAGAGCAGTAGAACGACCCTAGGATACTCTATACTGTAGAACAACACTGGGATACCCAAGAAGGCCTACGCAGCCAAGCCACCCTGAGCCAGCAAAATGGGACAGCCTGTTCCAGCAAAATGGGACAGATTCTAGCCCCACACAACATGCGTATGGACCCGCACTAGACGCACTCGCATTCAATTGCCAACGAAGGTGCACCAGCATGCGTAGAACTCTATCAGCATTCAACATGCCAACTGCCATAGCGTTAAAGCCAACCTGCCTCCTCCCATGACCAACTTAGCCACACCCCTTCCACAAGACTCAAAGACTTTCACAGGAACGCAGCGTGACACGGAGGATGCCAAGAGCGTCTGACGCCCTGCTTGCTTATTCAGTCAATTCTACGGAAACAATGACTGACCATCAAGTACAAGGTCCGTCGTCACATACAAGGGGATACATCGACAGCAGGATGGTCCACCAACCTGGCAACCTCTCGCTCCGTCCTTCCTCCATACTCGTCTTCACCTTCCTCGGCCACCGGAATCGAAGTTTCATAACCTTCAAACCGGCTGGCGCCGCCATACAAATCGGTATCGAAAGCACCAGCCTCTACGAAGGACGCAAGTTCTTTCTCTTTAGCTGCGCGCTCGGCTTGCGCCTGCGCGATTTCCCTGTCTAGCGGGTCCTCCATGGTTGAGCTTGCTTCAAGGGCAGGAAAAAGCTGGACGCGCTTATCCGTCCTCCTGCGTCACTCCCAAGCAATTAACAAGAGTTCTTTTCTTTCTGGCCGGCCGTGGGCCTATGATCCTTCTTCAGGGGCAGGCCCGCCATAAATCTCACCATCTTCTGACCGCTACCTGACTTCCGAAGGAACCACAAGTATGAATACAGCAAAACAATTTAGGATGACATGTAAGAACCTCTAGTCATGCCTGCATGCACGACGACACACCACGAATGGCGTGGGCAATAAAGCGCACTACCACTTCTACCGGGCTCCTTCCGGGGCCGGGGTTAAAGCACTACTGCGCACTGTTGGGCTATGACCGACGAAGGAATCACTCGCCCTGCCTGCATTGCCTTGCACCCCGACCGGCTCCGGCCCGGCCCCCGCAACGGGACCGGGGCGGGCCCGGACGCTCTTGCAACTCTCGCCCCGACGCGGCCCCGATCGACGGCCGCTGTCAGCCACGTACGGCCGCTGACAGTAGAACATCCGTATGCCGTACATTTCCACACTGATGCCGTACATGTCCACGATTCTGGGTAAATGATTTTTTTTTTTTTCTGCCCATGTGCGGCGTGGGACACAGCAACAGCTACTACTACCACTATCAGCCGCAGTTGACTAAAATAGTGGGCAATACAAGTTTTGCGGGCTTCGCCCGCGACATTAGAGCTTGTTCTTTTCGTGGCCGGTCCCCGGCCAGGGAGCCCCGGCTAGGGAGATGTGAGTCACCACGTACCTCCGTCGAGTGCCAAGTGGCACTAGTCCCGCCAAGGAGCGCGCGCTAGCTTTAGAGTTTCGACCACAAGATTCACGGAGTTTGGCAAAAGGGTGAAGGAAAAAAATCCGAAATGGTAGGAGGCCTCTGAAGGTTCGAACCCGGTACGTCACGATTACGCGTATGATGAGGTGTGCCTTGGCGCCTGAAGTCTACGTAAACAATGTCATCAGAAGTTGCACAATATGTACATTGCTTAAAAGGGACAAACTGCGCAACCGCGCAGTGGACGGAGCTCGCGAACTACTTGCGGAGTTCAAGCTCCAGATTGACTGCTACCCCTGCGACGGGAGCGCGATGCGCGCGGGGATGAGTGACCTCGCCAAACCCGCAGACAGCAGGGAAAAATCGCTTACAGGCGGTGGAGCAGAGGAAAATCCACGTGTGAGCTTCCTGCGCGTTTGTAACGGGATTTCGCCAACAGAAAGTTTGGTCCAACAGCCCAAAAGTTTGCGACGGTTATATCTGGAGCTCCCAAACACAGGACATCGCAGAGTTTGGCTCCTGGCGCAATCTGGGCATACGGACCTCTGCCAAATGGCTCATCTGGATGTAACGCTTCAGAAACCTCAAAAATGGGCGCGCCGTGGTTTGACCTTTTCGTGATTGGTCGCAACGAAATTTCGCGCAGCTCATTCGTCAAGCGGACTGTAAGTCGCGCCGCTGAGTGGCTGGAGCCGAAAGCCGTTCGAAAGAGTGTTAGCTAAAATTGTGCCAGGGCTGCGTTTTACAAATTTTAGTATATATGTTGATTCGTCGCCCGGCGTCCCTGCAGGCCGGATGCCGGCTTGGCAATTATTTTATTTTCCGCAGCACAGCGTCAGCACTCGGCGCAAGGACATTTTAGGCCCTCGGAGTTGCTGCAGAAACGCTGCAGTAATTTACTTGGTGCGCGGCTACCAGAGTATTAAAGTGGAGTTCTCCTCTCCTGCTTTTCGTTTCACGTTTCTAGTCTGAAAAAGTGTGCAGCGTTTCATCATGACTACCTTTGTAGTGCAGACGACATAATCTAGGAATGTGCCGGCGTGTGCAGAGGGCCCTGACATAGTCGGACAGTATTTCCAGTGGAGTTGACCCTCCAGACTGTTTCTTCTGTTAAGTTGTGAAGTCTGATAACGTAGCTGCGTTTTCTTGCGGGGCATGAAGGGATAATTGAATGGCTGGAGCCGATCGGAAGGATGGCGTGTTGACGCCTCTGATGTCGAACCATTCAGGTTACGCTGTGGAAAACGGCAGGCAGATGGCTACCCGTTATGAGCCCGACCTGCCAAAACGTGCCGTGGCGCAGGCGTACGAGAAAAGCCACGAGGGCTCACGCTCGCGTAAAAGAGCCTTGAACATCATCCTCGTGTCCATGGACTGCATGCTGATAGGAATGCAGGTTGGTCTGCGGCATTTTGATGCTTGCGTCATCGTTTGCTGTGGCTTCCCCTTTATGGTGGATAACCGCAAAAGCATATGTGCGCAGGCTGTATGGGACATACGCGTGTGCTACAGTGGACTCGACCATGTGGTGGGCCACTTTGTCACTGATTTCTTTCTTTGGGGGGTGGCAATGGCTACGTGAGCAAGTGTTATTCGATGAGGGCACTATCACGGTGCCCAGCCAAATGACTGGGCGTGATGCACGCGAGGTTCATGATGACGGTCGTTGGTACTCCTTTTTATTTTGTACCCAGGTACTAGCCGCTAGGCATCATCCGTTACCAAGTTCATTATCTCGCAGCTTCGAATTGTGTTCAGTGTGATTTCCGTTGTGTTTATCCCTCTTCTAAAATATTGTACATAGACGGCCCCTTATGTTGGTGGGGCCTCGGTTGCATAAAAGGTTTAAGGGTAAGTTATTAAATATACTATATATATTATAGTATAAGGTTGTCATGGCAGACTGCCGCCATCCACATCTGCCACACATCCACATCCACACATCCACATCTGCCACACATCCACATCTGCCACACATCCACATCTGCCACACATGCACGTCTGCCACACATCCACGTCTGCCACACATCCACGTCTGCCACACATCCACATCTGCCACACATCCACATCTGCCACACATCCACATCTGCCACACGTCCACATCTGCCACACGTCCACATCTGCCACACATCCACGTCTGCCACACATCCAGATCTGCCACACATCCACATCTGCCACTCATCCACATCTGCCACACGTCCACATCTGCCACACATCCACATCTGCCACTCATCCACAGCCACACATCCACGTCTGCCACACATCCACGTCTGCCACACATCCACATCTGCCACTCATCCACATCTGCCACTCATCCACATCTGCCACACGTCCACATCTGCCACACATCCACATCTGCCACTCATCCACAGCCACACATCCATATCTGCCACACATCCACATCTGCCACACGTCCACATCTGCCACACATCCACATCTGCCACACATGCACGTCTGCCACACATCCACATCTGCCACACATCCACATCTGCTACACATGCACGTCTGCCACACATCCACATCTTCCACACATCCATATCTGCCACACATCCACATCTGCCACACGTCCACATCTGCCACACATCCACGTCTGCCACACATCCACATCCACACATCCACATCTGCCACACATCCACATCTGCCACACATCCACATCTGCCACACATGCACGTCTGCCACACATCCACGTCTGCCACACATCCACGTCTGCCACACATCCACATCTGCAAAACATCCACATCTGCCACACATCCACATCCACACATCCACATCTTCCACACATCCATATCTGCCACACATCCACGTCTGCCACACATCCACGTCTGCCACACATCCACATCTGCCACACATCCATATCTGCCAACCCTGCCATCTATCCTCAGCCTCAAAACGGTCGCCTATGGCATTTACTTTTCTTCTTTTAAACACAGTTTTGTTCTGTGGCTGCCGACCATCTTCTCCAGCTACCCTACCTCGGTGCCTAAATAATTACATAAAATCAATGAGACAACCAGCGCAGGCCAGAAATCATATCGTAGTTGTTTATGACATGATATGCTAGCTACTTGCATTCCCCGGCTACCCTTTCTCAGTGCCTAAATTATAGCATACCTTGGGTAGTTATGACACGAGGGTAACTGTTCGCCCCAATATAGTAATAGAATATTCGCCTCATTACAGAATATTCTATCACTATCAAAATAATATCATTACAGAATATCCGCCCCAGTATAGTAATATACTATTCGGCCCAATATAGTTGTAGAGTGTTCACCATAACATAGAATATTCGCCCCAACATAATGTTTGACCCAATATAGTAGTAGAATATTCGCCCCAAACTAGAATGTTCATCCCAATATAGTAATATAGTATTCGCTCCAATATAGAATGTTCACCCCAATAGAATGTTTGCCCCTATATAGTAGTAGAACATATAGATGTGCAAGGCAGCCCCCCCGATGCCTCTGTTCTGCGCAGCCTGTCCCTCGTTTCTCATTGGCCATTGCGATGAACCCCATGATGCGCTGCCGTGTTCACATACTGCGAACCAACACACCCCATGACTTATGACCTCACCCAACGCACCCCGCTACCCCTTGTCTACTGAGATCGGTGCGGTGCCCGCCCACGACCGTAGACAGCCATGATGGCAACATGCACACAATGATGCCTAGGCTAGGAATGTAGGCTATTCATGTAGGCTATTCATGTAGGCACCGCGACTGGCACATTCGTCTGCATGAGAGCATTAGCTCGCGATTGTCATGATGGTTATTGCTATCATCAGTATCAAATTTCAAGTTCTCGTTGTTCTTATTACACACCGCCACGTAGCTCCATCTTCACCTAGCTGAGAGATCATGTGGACACACCCACGCACTTGGTCTTGGTTGGGTTGCTTGCCACCGGGACGCCAACATGCTGAACATGTAAATTTCCAGCATTTTTCTTGCAACGATCTGACCCCCACATTCCATGCCTACCCCCCCACACACACATCACCCTCCCGCTTCCCCCCCCTCCTCTCCCTCCCCCTTCCCCCCTCCCGCAACCCACAACCCACAACCCACAATGCCCCCAAATCTCGCCCCCCCCCCCCACACACACGCACACACCATCCACCAGCCCATCCTGGTGCACATGTCAAAAGTGGACGGCAAGTTCCTGTACAGCCCCGTCAGCGTGAACTTTGTGACCGAGGTCACCAAGTGTGTCTTCGCCGTGCTCATGCTCGTCTACCAGGTAAGGGCCATAGGGGGATATAGCAGATGAGGGGTGTGTGCGAATATAGCAGGTGAGGGCTGTGTGCTCGTCTACCCGGTGAGCGCCCCAGGCTGAAATCCTGGGTGAGGATTGTGTGCTCATCGACCAGGTGACGGTCGTAGGCTGGTCTAGCGGCTGGTGAGGGCCGTGTGTGGAGCCCAGGTGAGGGCTGCGGTCACTGGCCCTTAGTGACCAAACACAGGGATTCCATCAGACCCATTGTGACCACGCACAAGGATGCCATGACACCCATAGTGACCACACACAGGGATGCCATTTTGGAAATATTGGTGGGTCCTTAGACGTAAGCCATGCGGTTGCCAACCTTGTGCTAAGCAGACTATGTTCCAGGTATTAGGTCCAGCACACCTAATTTTTATATACATTACCACTACTCGCAGTGTGTTATTATTATCAAGTAAAACATGGTTAGTCTATTCCATTTCTACTAGACCCCGTCGGCCGTTTCATGGCTTTGCTCCTTGTTACTCCAAGCCCTGCCAAACTTGAGCGAATGCTCATGGACCTCGCGTTCACGCGGCTGTGCCTCGTGGTTTAGAACTCCAGAATAAAGGAGGGGATGGAATGGGGAATGGGAAGTGGTGGGGAGAGGGGAGGAGGGGGTTGGGGGAATGGGGGGATGAGCATGCACCTTAGCTTCTTGCCTCGCCTATGGCCGTGCTGTACGGAAGTGGTTACCAAACCTGATTAAAGCCGCAATAAACAGGGAAGGGCGCATCTCCACCTCGTCCGCACACCCGTAACAATCGTGTGGCCTTGCACCCACCCCCGTGTCCCTCCCCACAGCATTTCCATTATTGACTTCTGTCCTTGTCATGGAGCGCATTTTGTCCTCCTAACTTCGACGCATGCGATCGGATCCATCCCACGGCCGCAGCTTGCCCATTCGTGCTCCCCGCACCCTGCACGTCTCCTTCCCCACACACACACGTCTCCTTCCACACACACACGTCTCCTTCCCCCCACACACATCTCCTTCCCCACACGCACATCCCTGCGTGGCCTCGTCGGGCACCCTGGGCGACTAACCTACTCCTGCGATTGGTGCACCTCCCTGGCTGGCACTTTCTATCCGCTATGGCTGCCACTTTGTATGACTGGCAACCTTCACAATGGAAACCTGTTCGGACTGACACCTTATCCACCCACTGGGCGGCGGCGAATCGGACCTGCACCCTGTCGGGTTAACCTGCAGTCAAGCCGGCCCACGGCCAATGAGCACTCGCTCGTCTCCCTGGGTGCCATGTGGCGGGTAAGTGGGTTGGCGCCATGTGGCGGTTAAGTGGGTGGGCGCCATGTGGCGGGTGGGTCCCTTCACCTGGTAACCAGTGTGATGTGATTTGTGGTGGGGTTGGTCGAAGCCGCCAGGTTGATTAAGTTGGTCGCCGACTTGTTAAGCGGTGGCCTTTAGAGTACCTGGCGATTCCCGCGTATTATTCATCGCAGCACGTGACGGCGCTGTGTCACATGGGCACTTTATCATTATGGCGATGATGGAGATGATAGAGTAGAGAATCACATCAGTATTCAGTGGTATTGATGTCATTCATACAAGTCGACTTGTTCTCCAGTTGGTGGTTTCGCCGTTGGTATTGGAGTGGGATGGCTGCCACCTGTCAACACATGGGGGGCAGTTTTTTTGGTCAACACATTGGGGGCATGAGTTTTTTTGTCAACGCATGGGGGGCACAACTTGTGAATGTTTTGTGCTGATTTGGGCGTATTTCGTGTGGAACTCTGCGGTTCATCTTGTTCTCCAACAGGCCTCGCGCAAGAACTTCCTTCTCGCGGTCCCAGCGGCGCTCTACGCGATCAACAACTACCTCAAATTCGTGCTGCAGGTGCTTGTGATAGAGTGTACATACAGTGTGATATATGCAGCCGCCCACGAATCCGGTCAATAATACCTCAATGCTGTGGTGCAGGAACTTGATGTGCACGCAGTCAATGATACCTTATACATGCAGCCGCCGACGCATCAGATCAATGCCTACCTTAATGTTGTGGTGCAGGTACACTAACATGCAGCCGCCCACGCATTCGATCGACCTGGACGCACACGTGCGAGTGAGACATAACGATCATGCAGACACATAGAGTGAGGCATCTATTCCTGGACGCACACGTGCGAGTGAGACATAACGATCATGTAGACACATAGAGTGAGGCATCTATTCCTGGACGCACACGTGTGAGAGAGACATAAACGATGACGTAGACACGTGAGATCACCCGGTGACATTTTTTTTTTCAATGTCCAGTTTGTGCTGCGCGTGTGTGGGAAGCGATCGCGGCATATGTACGGGCACCAGTAATACTATGGGCATATGTACGGGCACCAGTAATACTATGGGCATATGTACGGGCACCAGTATTACTATGGGCATATGCACGGGCTCCAATATTCCCGCATGCAGATTGGTAGAGTTGCTGGGGCGTTGGTTCTCTTCACACAAATAAATCCTGGGCCCTCCCATGCCGTGCTGCATCTATTGGTGGGGAGATAAAGAGAAGGTCAGGAGGGATTGATAACGGGCTGCTCTTGAAACTCCAGTTGGTTTGGATAGACCAGCAGGCAGCTATCCCTCCCACACGCGCACGTGCACCCACACGCATATACACACACGCACACAGTCTCTGACTATCCAGATTTCTGCTAGTTTCTGGGATGCCTTATGTCACCATCTCTGTGAAAAGCCCACTGTAATGTTTCATGTGAGGGGCGTTCCAGGTGTGTTGTCGTTGAGTCCTTGACCGTCTCACCATGCATTTGCTGGTTTGTACTTGTCCACCACCGTGCCACCACCGTGCTTGCGTCCCAACCGCAGCTGTACTTCAAGCCGGCCACCGTGAAGATGTTGGGCAACCTCAAGGTGAGCAGGGGAAGGTGACAGGTGAAAGTATGTTCTGCTGGTGTGCTTGATTTATTTATGACACCTGTCATCTTTTGCTGTACTTCAAGCCAGCTGTACTTCAAGCCAGCCATTGTGAACATGTCGGGCAACCTCAAGGTCAGCACAGGCATGGTGTACAAGATGTGCTATTAGGAAACATGCAAAGAGACAACTTGGAAAATGGGTTGATGGGAACAGTTCCAGATCAAGTGCCACTTTGTTAATATGTAGCTCATTGCCCTATTAAGGCACGCGGACATTAATGAGGCTCGTGGTATATAGCTTTTACAAGACTATCAACTATGGACGAAGGCATTGGTATAGAAGCCTGAACGATTCTCAGAGCTATTTTGGAGGCAGTTTTAATGATGGCTGTCATATGCCTGGCTGCCGCCACATGTATTTGTAAGCTCTCTCATCACATGTATAAATATATACTACTATTAAATTTCTGCATACTTGGCTTTGGAATGGGCACTGTCAGCTGCATGATGAAGTTGTAGTGCGATTGCTGAAGCCGAGCGATTTGTGGGCTGGCGTGTGGTGCAACAGCCGGCATGTGGCAATACCCCTCTGCAATGTGTATTGTGACCCTATAGTCAACCCACGTGCCTCTGTGGAGGAGGCCAAGTGCTTCTAAGTGCCCAACGCTACCCTAAACAAACAAAATACTACAGTACGCATAAAAGCAAAACTAATCCCACGCAACCCATTTGAAACCAACGTCCCAAACCATGCATCACCTGCGTGCACCACCTGCCCTGCCCTGCCCTGCCCTGCCCTGCCCTGCCCTGCCCTGCCCTGCCCTGCCCTGCCCTGCCCTGCCCTGCCCTGCCCTGCCCTGCCCTGCCCTGCCCTGCCCTGCCCTGCCCTGCCCTGCCCTGCCCTGCCCTGCCCTGCCCTGCCCTGCCCTGCCCTGCCCTGCCCTGCCATGCCATGCCCTGCCATGCCCTGCCTTGTCGTCCCAACCACACCTGACCATATCGTGCCACCTGTCCTGCCCTGCCCTGTCCCTCAGGTGTTCACCATCGCGCTGCTGCTGAAGGCGATCATGAAGCGCAAGTTTACTGTGCTGCAGGTATGTTTGTAGAATTATGGCGGCTGGTGGCGTATGAATTCACGGTGTATAAGTTCGCGGTGCTGCAGTCATTGGCTGTTTAACATGCTGCGTGATTATTTAGTGATGCCCTAGTGTCCGCGGTGCTGCAGGTAACAAGTCATCAATGTGTGTGATGACTGGTCTTACATCATGTTCACAGTGCTGCAAGTATGTTTACAGAACCATGGCTGTTGTGAAAACATATACGTTTACGGTGCTGCAGGTGTAAATAAAACAAAGGCGGCTATAGGCGTTTAACAGCTCAGGGTGCAGCAGGTATATTCCGCCGTATCCGGAATGAGCTCACGGTGTGTTGCAGGTATAATGATAGAACAAGGGCTGCTGCAAATGTATACTACAAATGTATATAAAAATACACACGTTCACAGTGCAGCTGGTATCCATGAGGCAACCAGCGCAGTGTAGTAATATGATATCTGCCGCTGTAGGTGTTAGCAACTAGTATCGGCGGCCACAGGTGTTAGCAAGACCACGGCACTGCAGGTAGCAGACGGCTGGCTGCAAATGTTTATAAGCTCTCATGGCTGCGCATGCATAGGCCTGTTTCTTGCTCTTGGTTGAGCGTAGGGCTTGCGCCTTGCACAAGGCATCCTGCTGTGCGGGGTACTGATGCTTGCACATCGTGGTCAACCAGGCTTTTTGCAGATGCCTTGATTGCAGACGCCGTGCATGTTTGTGGTGTACTCTTCTCCTTGCTGTTGCTATTCTTGTTGTTATTGCTGTTCTGGTGGTTCGTGTTGGTTGTCTTGCATCATGTTGCAGTGGGAGGCCTCTCTGCCTGCTCCTTATCGTCATCACGGTCAACCCGAAAACATTCTCTCATTTGTGTTCATGCTCGCGGTGGGTTCGACTTGCCGCTCTTGTTGCGGTTGTTGCTGGCATGCACAGTGGGAGGCCCTCTGCCTGCTCATCATCGGCATCACGGTCAACCAGCTGTCCTGCACGCAGAACAGCGTGTCCGACTCGATACCCCTGGGCTCGCTCTCCTTTGTTGCCTACCTGTACACCTTCATGTCGGTGAGTGGACCGGTCTTCCTGCCCCCCTGCCTTGCTTGTTTTGTATCAGGTTTGCCATGGGATTTGTCGCCTGCCTACACACCTTCATGTCGGTGAGTGGACAGGGCGACAAGCCTTCCTGTCCCTCTGAAGGGTTTGAGGGTGCCTTTATTGGCACCCACGTGACGCAGTGTCGCAGTCTACGTGCCTTTTAATAATTGAATCGTTCCCCCTGCCATTTTTGTTATTAATCAGGTTGGTCATGGGATCTTATTGATCAGGTTGTCGCCTACCTGTACACCTTGATGTGGGTGAGTCGTTAAGTTTTCCTGTCCCCCTGCCTTGCTTCTCGAGCGGGGTTGGTAAAGGGATCTGTGGCCTGCATGTACTCTCATTGCATGCACTTTCAAGTCTGTACATGTAGGCCACACATGCCTTCACCTACCCCAGGTATGTCAAGTGGATACCCATGACTGCACCTTGTCCTCGAGCGGGGGAATGGAGCTGGCCCTCACCTCAGCTCATCTCTTTATTACCGCTCCGGTGGCTCCGCGTTGGCATCGGTGGCTCGACACAGTGGCACCCCTTGCTGGTACTCCATGTCTCTTTCCACGCTCGACAGGTCACCATCTCAATCACTGGCTCTCGTGATCATTTATTCCTTTCCCGCTCTTCTCGCCATCTGATCCTGCGCCCTGTCATTAATGTACTAGCCTACTAGCCCTGTCACGCAAACGGCTTTGCCGCGCCCCTGTGTGTGCAGGTGACCATCCCGTCTACCGCATCGGTCTACAACGAGTTTGCGCTGAAGAAAAATTTTGATTCGAGTGTCCACCTTCAGGTAAGGCAACCACGCCACGTCTGCGTAGCTCATCTTTCCGGGTGTTTCGTCCTTGTCAGCTTGGGAATCGCTCGACAAAATATGGTAGTATGTTGATGGAGTACATTGGGGCGTGGGTCACTCGTCTGTTTCCCTGGCCCGTCATGTGTACCCCTCTGCCCATCCCCACCCAACATCTCCCCATCCTCCCTGCACGTTTGCACCTCTAGGCTGGCCCCAATTTCCTTCATGTCCCCGTCACCCCCCCACACACACACTCCTGCCCCCCCTTCTGCCCGCCCCCCCCGTCCGATCCACACACACACACACGCACACACACACACACACACACACACACACACACACACACACACACACACACACACACACACACACACACACACACACACAGGCCTTTGCTTGTGTCGCAGGCCTACAAATAGGCACCTTTGCTCCCATTAGGTTTGCATAGTCTCATCCTAGGGCGCTGTTTCCAGCTTTACTTTAGTAAAGCTACTGAGCTGAATATGTTGTTCTAGTATATATTGGACCTGCTCACGTGCGCATGCGCCCCCGTTTCTATGGATATGACTGGCATTTCTCTGGTATATGTCGTGTGCTGTGTCGGCGTGGCTCCTTCCCCAGAACGCTCAGGTATGTGTCGTGTACACGCTCGGCGCCTTGTTAATTCATAATTGTTTGGCCCGTCTCTGATGTCCTGCTTTGCGTGGTCTGTCCCCAGAACCTGCTCATGTACGCGTTCGGCGCCTTCTTCAACCTCATCGGCCTCGCGACAGTCACGCTGCTGAAGGGTGAGCTGTTAGAGAGAAACTAAAACGGTCCAACCGTCACCCTGCTGAAGGGTGAGCATGGTTAACCAATCACCTTGATGAAAGGGTGAGCCAGAATCTGCAATGGTTCGACCATCACCTTGCTAAAGGGTGAGCTGTTAGATTGCTAGAGAGTGACCCTCACCAAAGAAGCTAGAAACTACGTGGCGGATACCTTTTATTGGCTAAGCGGGTCACCTGGCGGAAAGGTGAGCATGGTTAAACAGCCACCTTGCTAGTGCCACCATTTCCTGCCCTCTACCTATCTATTTATATCCATCTACATGTATAACCATCGAACCGTGCAGGCAATGCGTCCTTCAGTGGCATTTTCACGGGCCATTCGACGACCACGATGCTGCTTGTCGCGAACAACGCGCTTCAAGGCATCCTGTCATCCTTCTTCTTCAAGTTTGCGGGTAAGCAGGGGGCATGGTCTTGCATTACTACTGACAGGGGGGATGGTCTTGTATCACTGCTGAAAGGGGAAATGGTCTTGTATTACTACTGACAGGGGGGGGGTCTTGCATTACTAGTGACAGGGGTGATGGTCTTGCATTACTACTGACAGGGGCGATGGTCTTTTGTGACTTCATGATACCATTAGTACTCCTTACAACCGGAGAGCTAGCCTTCCGCCCGCATGCGTGATGGCCAACAGCACACTCCAAGGTCCTCCAACTTGTTTGTCTCCCCAGGAAGTTTGACTGATAGGGCTGACCTGGTACCAACCGGGGAGAGGGGTTCTGGGGCTTTGGGGTAGAGAGTGTTTCTCCTTCCGAATTGCGGGCACAGTCCAGTTTCTACTGCCTACATCCCTGTCCCACGCCTTTTTCGCCTGCTCAACACACCCATGCAGACATGATCCTGAAGATGTACCCATGGGCCATACTTACTGATGTTTTATTTATTTCTACCCTATCTACCTACCTATTTCCCTATATCACCCCCTAGACACAATCCTGAAGACACACCCACTGACCATATGGACTTTGGCTTCCTATCGCCTTATCCCCTTTTCCTCCTATGCCCCTCCGCAGACACGATACTGAAGAAGTACTCGTCGACGATCGCCACCATATTCACAGGCATCATGTCCTCATTCCTGTTCGGCCACCAGCTGACGCTCCACTTCCTCATCGGCGTCGCCATCGTGTGCATCTCCATGCACCAGGTACACGATGTGGTCACGGTCACTCTAGAATTATTAACCTAGAATAGCCATGATGTACTGTGGCATCTCCATGCATCAGGTATAGTTGGACGACCGTAGCAAGGGCTTGATTTACCTGCAGTGTTTGATGTTATCTATTCGTATAGCCAGCTTTATACTTCCATGAAATCTTCTCCTCCGCGCAGCCGTCCTTGTCCACTTTGTTATGCTACCATCACCTTGTGCATCCCTGTGCTGCACACACTGCATGGCCCCTTTGACAGTTCTTCTCCGCCGCGCAGCATTCCTTGCCATCTCACTTATGCTTCCGCTCCCGTGCCCCCTTACGCCGCGCCATGCCATGCCATGCCATGCAACACCACCATTCCTCTTGTCAGTTCTTCTCGTCGGCGCAGCAGTCCAAAATGAGCGAGTCGAACGCGCGCCTGTACAGCCAGCCGTCATCCGGCAACCTGCTGTTTGTGTGAGTGCCCGTGTTTTTGTTTTTGATAGATTGGGCGCTATTCCATGTCTACATGCGGGAGGTTTGTGTGAGTGGGGGTGACCTGCTATTGGTGTGAGGGAGGGAGACCTGCTGTAGGTGTCAGTACTTTTTTTCTGTGAGGGATGGCTATTCTATGTATGAGTGGGGGAAACCTGCTCTTTGAACCCGGCTGTTTGAAACCTGCTCTTTGTGTCAATCGTATTTCATGAGGAAATATGGAATAGGCACTGTTCCCTGTGTGAGTGAGCGAGGTTTGATTGAGTGGGGCGAACCTGGTGTTTGCATGAGGGAAACTGTAGACTTGGGGCTAGTCCATCTGTGAATGAAGGGAACCTGCTGCTTGTGTGAGTGAACGCGTGACTGCGCGGCTTAAGCGAAAGCTGGGACGACGGCACTGGCGTTAAGTGCGGTCTGTGTGGGTGTAGGATGGGGCTGCTCCTACGGTCGTGGACAGCGCTGCTTGTGTGGGTGGGGGACAAGGCTCTCTTGTTACTGTCATGTTGTCATGGTGTGAGATTTAGAATCGCGGTTCTCTGAACATAGTTTCTTTACAGTGAGATGGAAGGGCGGCCGCTAGCCAGGTTATAGGGTTCACGTGACATACCTTTTGAGGCCGGTGCGGCCTGATCCGGATCGGCAGTGGCACGAGATTTGGCCAGTTTCATGGCCAGGCAGCAGGTCTCAGAAGTTACGTTGAGATATAAAACTGTCACTGTCTAAGATATTTTGTTGATGACTTAGTGATGGACTAGATCTAGAAACTTTCTCTCGCGCAATATGTGACCTAATAGCCCCGGCAAACTTACGTAAGCCGCCGGCAATTTTGGACGCCACTTTGCTTCATTTGTTCAGACGCAAAATTTGCGTGTCGAAAAAATGCCGTCTGGGCCAAGGGCCGCGTGACGCGGAAGACAAAAAAACAAAAAGACAACACAAATAGAAAGAAGGCAAAAGACAATGGCAAACCCACCTAGCTAAGGTCGGCCTCTTTTCTTTTCCCGCCCACCCTCCCTGTGCTTTTGGGGGGTAAGGCTAACCTTCGATAAGAAATAAGTGTTCCCATGAGCAATAAGACGTGTTCCCATGAGCATCAGCGGCCTGGATGTGGCCTGCCCTTTGTATGTGCTCCACTCATCGTTTTAATAAGAGTCTAGTTACCCTGGAGTTCCACGGTTAATAGAATAGTAGCTTTTCTGGGGGTGGGGGTGGGGGTTGGGGGTGGGAGGAGGGGGGCTTGGGGGTTGTGCAGTTTTATTGTAACTTTGTCAACTATAATTCTGCTGTAGAGCGACTCCTGCAGTGTGATATCAGCCTACTCTTCAGTTACTTGAACGTGGTTGGAGCAGCTCCTTTCCATTGCTTCCACGCTCTCACATCCTCACATTGTATGACTCAGGTCTCCCCTTGCCCTCAATGCCGGCACCCAGCACCGAGTCCTGCCCACGCCTCAACCCCCCCACACCACCACTACCTCCCCCCCCCCCTTCCCCTCTCCCCACTCGACCCGCCTTCCTCTCCCTCAAACACCAAATGCAACCCCGACACCCAAAACCCACAACCTGACCCCCCCACATACCCGAACAATTGCAAACGCACCCAGCATGCAAACTCGCCTCGCGTTGTGCGACCCTCTCGCGGCCCCGTGCGTCGCATCCACACCATGCTGCTCCAACAACACAACCCCAACCCCCCTTCCGTGTCCTGCCTGTATCACGCGTTTGTTCCCTATACGCCCCCCTTGTCCTGCCTGCATCGCGTGTTTAATAATTATAAACTCAACTTTCGTGTCCTGCCTGTATCACGCGTTTGTTCCCTATACACCCCCCTTGTCCTGCCTGCATCGCGTGTTTGTTAATTATAAACCCCACTCCCCTGCAGCCGAGAGAATGCGCGTCATGCCGGCAAGGAGAAGGATGAGGTACGCGGCAGCTCTGCGTGCGAGTTCTAATACTAGACAAAAAAACACTACAAAAACACTTCACAAATGAATGCTACCATGGCTATGAAAATTTTTTAGGCAGCCAGCATAGGAGAAAAGGGGGGGTTCTTGCTGTGCATCAAACAGGGATGAAAGATCCCTGGTCAAAAAGTCAGTACCCCGCAACTCTCACCATGGAGGCGTGAAGGAAGGAAGGAAGGAAGGAAGGAAGGAAGGAAGGAAGGAAGGAAGGAAGGAAGGAAGGAAGGAAGGAAGGAAGGAAGGAAGGAAGGAAGGAAGGAAGGAAGGAAGGAAGGAAGGAAGGAAGGAAGGAAGGAAGGAAGGAAGGAATAGGCTGCATGGCATTTCTGTTTTCTTTCTAGTCGAGGTAGGCTTCCCTTGGACGGACACAGGTCTCTAATGGCAACTCGAATGCGCATTTTCGCGTTGATAGTGCTGCCGTGGGACGATTTTGATCCAAATTCGGGCCATGAGCCGTGTGCACCCACAACCTAAGCATACGCTACGCTAAGGATCTTTCTGTCCATATTCAGATAGTGGTGTAGCTTGCGTGTGCGGTGTACTGTGTATCTGTTACATGTCTTTGTTACATGTCATGGTTACTACCACGCTCGTATGGGCTTGATGGTTGTTGGACTGTGCCCGATTGGCCCCTGCAAATAGGTGCCAGTTGCACTTTGCAAGATTATGTCCACAGTTCAGTTCAACCATTTATGGACTTGATGGTTGTGTACTTGCCTTAGTGTTTTAGGCCAGTTATTATTTTTGTGCCTTATCTGTTTAGGGTTTCATGAAACCGTTATCAAATCCTAGTTATTTTGTTTGTCGCCCTTGCTTTCCCTCTGGCCTGGCTGCATTCCCCGCCCCCGCCCCCCCCCCCGCCCAGCAGGGTCTGGGCTTTGCCAGCAGCCACCTCGACAGAGAGCAGCTGCTGCCGCGATGAAGCCACCATGGGTTAACGACAGCGGGCAAAAAATAGTGATTGCTGAGGAGATTATTATTTCGGCGCCCTTGAATAAATGAGTGACGATGCGTGACAGGTGACGGTGCCCACCTGCATCGTCCTCATGAACCCCAAATGGATTCATTCCCTGCTCCCACATCCAATAACAGGGAAGATACCTGAAATGCCATTATACTAGTTGTCTCACCTGTTTAGCCACATCTGGCCTTCAGAGATGGGCAAGGTTCCGGTGGCAATATCCATACAGTGCATTGATCGTCTCAGCCAGTAAGTGATAGTCACTATCGTTTCGTTTTCTTTTAGCAATCAAGTTTTATTGCCATCGAATACAGCCATGCCACCCGAGTGCTTGGCGAAGTGAGGCCGGCAGATGATAGTGCTGCTTATGTGTGATGCGGCACCTTGTGGGGGGGGAGGGCTGGAGGCTCTAGCCAGGCAATTGCAATCTGCGTCGGTCAGGACCACCTACTAAAACACACGGATTTTTCTTTTCTGGGAAGCCAGAAGTTTTATTCCACATCTGGGCTGGAAATACGGGTCGTTGCGCTTTTACATGGCACAGATGTTTCCCTCCCACTGAGGACTTATGCTCACGTGACGCAGTCACGTGTCTATTAATTAATTAATTAATTTTAATGGCACAGACGGCAGGATTAGTTGGCCGCTAACCCCCCGACCTGTCGGGGGGGTTGACGTACTAACGGTCGAATTTCGCGCCGCGCCGCAAGCGCCGCGCCACTTGTGACGGAGGACAGTTGTCCGGTGGGTCCGGGAACACTTAGGGTGGGTTAGGGTTAGGGACGAAGGTGATGCATAGGTTTGGGGGTAATATTCGCCATAGCCTGGTAATTACAACGTGCATTGAGAATGTACCACGTGACTTTGGCGGGAAATTTTCGCGCGCGCGTAATGAGATATGGCTGCCAACGTGCCGCTGTCACGAAATTTTTGCGTCTCGCGGCTTGAAACGGTTCAGAATGTTGCTCAGAATGACGATGCATGATTTTCGTAGGTCAGGCACGGCCAGATTAATAGGGTTGGGAAAATTAACTTAAAATTAAATTAAATTATAACATGCCTCCGTTGGGATATCATGTAGCGCATATTCCTTGATGGGTGGTGGAAAGGAGAGAGCGCCGCGTAATCTAACTATCCTAACGCTAATCTACCTAGTCTAGAAAAATCCTAACTGCCCTACTCGTCAAAACGCCTCCTCCTCTTGGGGGGAGGGGGCTTGCCCACAGGGTCGGGCGTGTGAGCCTTGACAATCTTCTGCCACCGCGTCTTGTTCTGCATGGCAGTCCAAAGAAGGGAGAGAGAGTGGATGCGGTATTCAAACTGGGCTGGGACCAGTAGGTCATCCAGCAACATCTGTACGTTGGGAAAATACAGGTAGGAAAATAGAACTTTCCTGGTCGTCAGTTCCAGACGATTCATAACTTATCATAGGTCGATTTTCTCCCTATGGCCGGTCAATCTGCGCCAGCCCGGGCATCCAGTTTGGGTACGGGACGTCAGCTGCAGCGATTGCTGAGAATGCGGACTAGTTTAGTGGCCATCTTTGCACGGAACATCAACCTGGTAGTCATGGCGGATCATGTAGTATGCGGCTATGGCGGCCTTTGCCTGTAGAGCATCAGTATGTGTGAGATATGAGGGTCCCGGCCAGCGGAGTCCGGGTAGGGCATGAACGAGCCAGGTACGACAGCGTATTTGCGTGTTGTTTGCAGCGGAATACGTATCCCATGCATTATAAATGACGATTTTATGCATGCATATTTCAGCAAGCTTCCATGCCTGTTGTAAAGAGTGGTATTAGCCCTGAAAGTGCCCAGTTTAGTGGCATTTCTTTGGAGTTTATCACTCCGTCACTGCAGGTAGGCAACGTGTTTGTATTCCAGCACTTTTGGCAGCCTTTGATGGCTTGTTATAATGCATTACTGTGTTGCATGTCACAGATAGCTGTTTACACGCGCGTAATCCACACACATGTATGAGCACGTTATATACATAGGGGTAATTGGTTATCCGGGTGGCCTGACCCAAGGAAACCACCATTGGACTATCCAACTAAGTTGTCCAATGTTGGTATTGAGATTCCCTACCCTTCCTGGGAAGTTAGGCGGGGGTAGACTTTTCCTTGGGAAAAAAAATCGTCTTTTGGCCAACTTTGAGTAGAGCTATCACCCAAATGCTTTGATAAACCTGTGGTATTATTGCATATTCTGAAAGCCCTTGAAGTGTTGATACTCCTAGCATCTTGGTTGGGGGTATTTGGAGTTGTGGCCTGTGAGTTACGATTTTTTTCATTTTCAGGGGTATGAAAGTGCCAAAAATGGGTCAGCGGACTATAAAGGGTTAAATCACTGCAGGGGTTCTATCATGTGAGGCAACTATTCCATGGACGCATGGCGTTCGACTGCTATGCAGAACAAGAAGAGGTGGCAGAAGATTGTCCAGGCTCACACGCCAGCCCGCCCTGCGGGCAAGCCCCCTCCCCCCAAGCAGAACTAGGGGCGCTTTGCTGAGTACGTAGAGTAGTTAGGGGGTTTCTAGACTAGATAGCTTAGAGTTAGATTTGTTCAGTTCCGCGGCTTTGCCCCCCTCCATCCATCCAGCAAGGAATATGTGCTACATGATCTCCCAACGGAGTCTTTGTATCGCATTATTGCTTGTATCGTCCATTTGATCATAGCTTCACGTTTGTTGCTTTCTGACGTCCATTTGATCGTTGCGCGTGCAGCGAATGATGTCACGAGATAGCTTCGAGGCGTCCATGTATGGGAAGGACAAGATCATCGCGGGATGGGCGCCAAAGGTGCCTTCTTCATAAAAATTAAATTATATTAAATTGGAACATATCTCCATTGGGAGTACATGTAGCACATATCCCTGAGAAGGGGCATATGGCTTTTAATACATTCTGGGCTACTTCCTGCAAGGGTATAGGGTGTAAACTACACCTGCTCTGGGTGCACAAAGTGCACCTGCACCACTATGTATTCCAGCAACTAAGGTGCAGACATAGGGGGGAAGATCATCATCAAGGAGACAACCAGCGCAGATCATGACTAAACAATGGATAGGGCATGGCGTCTCAGCAGAGAGTAGCTCTCTGCATGGGCAATTCATTAATTAATTAATAGACACGTGACTGCGGACGTCACGTGAGCATAAGTCCTCAGTGGGAGGGGAACATGGGATGGAATGGATGGTGTAAGCTATCTAGGTCCTAGTTACAGGGGTGTGGGCACCGCGGCCCGAATCGCTATGAATGCCATACTTGGTCACACGCGGAGCCCCCACAGGCTTGGGGGTGGTCTCCATCACTACTTGCCATCTATCCTTGCGCACCATCTGCCTCCATATTACAGACAAACCAGGAGGGCTGCCCGGGTGTGAGCCCGTCACGTCTAGTGTAGCAGATGCATGTCCATGCCGAGTCTATCAGGAAAAGTCCACGGGTGGCAGCCCTGCCGCGCGCGGCCTCATGGGGCACGCCAGGTGAGGACATATCGCCCAGGCTGGGCGGGCTTGGTGCCAGCTAGTCTATCTGATGTATCGACCTGATCTGTGCGGGCCAGGTGCCCGGCTAGGCCCAGGCGCCTGTGCCTTATAATGTGGGAAACATAGGGCAAATCAGCGTACAAATCCTCATTACTAATGTGCAAACCAAAGGGGATGTTAAGGGCCTTGCGCAGCATCTTGGTGACGGCGCCGTCGAGTCGTTGCTCCAGCTCCTGCGTCAGTGTCCACGTCTGGCGGCGCCGTAGGTCCGAGGATCGTCAGAATGACGACCTTGAAGAGGTCACGCTTGACGATCCGGGGTAGGGCGGGGTTGCTCCACCAGCGGCGGTGGTCATGGAGTAACTTGCGCCCACGCCATGCCGATCCGTGTCGTCAGGTCGTCCTCGCAGTCGGGAAGCCAACTGCAGAGCAGCTTGAAGCGGCCTGAAGGAGGGTAGTTGACCTCGGCATCGTCTATAAGAGGTGGAGCGTGGGTGGGGGCCCTGCCATGCCGAGGGCCAGGGCCTCCGTTTTGGGGCTGATTTCTACTATAGACCAACCGCCGGCGAGCCTCGAGCGCGCGCCAGGCAGTCCAGCCAAAGTTGGGCAGACTCCGGCTTCTCGATGAGCGATTGAGCGTGATGTCGTCGGCATAAATGAGGTCAGCTAGTAAATTCTGCGTGTTAGTCGGCTCCCCTTCTCCAAGCTCGTTCGTGATCGCTAGGCCAGGGGCACAGCCTGCAATGCTAGCAAAGCGAGCACGTGCTTGGCGCATAACATAATCCACTACAATAATAAACAGGTACGGCGACAGGACGCAACCCTGCCAGACGCCGGTCTGCAGTGGGCATGGCGGGGTAATGCCGTGTTGAGTGCGCACCGAAGTGGTCGACCCCTCATACAGCGTGCGGATGACGGTATTAAATCAAGGGAGTGGGGACGCGAGCGCGAGCAAGTACAGCCCATAGAGCGTCCCAGAGGACAGAATCAAAAGCCTTGATGAAGTCGACGAAGATCAGGATGGCGGGAAACTCACCAGGTTGCAGGAGAGCGATTTCCTCGAAGAGGCGACGCGCGACGAAGATGGCCATGACGGTGTTGCGCCCAGGACGGAAGCCCATTTGACTTTCCCCATGCAAGGTGACAGTCGAGAGCAGAACGAAGGCGGTTGGGGATCATGCGCATGAACAACTTGAGTGCGGCGCTCTGGATGCAGACTCCTCTGTAGTTGGCGAGGTCGTCAGGGGAACCTTTGTTTTTGTACAGCATAATACGGTAGCTGTGCCGCCACTCAGGAATCGGCGGCGCGTCGGCAAAGCAGGATCCGGTTGCAGACGTCAAGCAGGAACCCCGTGAGCACCGTCAGCTTAATCACCGGGGCTAGCTGGGAGCTGGTCAGGTCCAACGGCGGCGTAGAAGCGGAGTTTCTTGGCGGCGGTGCTCAGCTCGAGCCAGCTCGGTGAACCGGGCGGTAGCTCGTTGGGGTCGGCCAGGGGTGCCGTCAGGGCTGGGTACGTGTAGTCCTGCTCAGCGGCGGGCGGCGTGGGCGGCGCAGGGACGTCCGCAGGCGCTACTGCCATGCAGGCGTGCGGCCGCCATGCAGACGGCCAAGCGGCGGAGGGCGGCGGGGGGGCGCCGTTGGAGCAGCCGGGACTGGGAGGAATACCACGGCTGGTCGAGCTGCTGCTGCGGTGAGCCAGAGAGCGTCCGCGGCGCCGGCTGCGCGCCGCCGGCGGGCCGTTGGGCGTGACGCAGGCGGGTCCAGGCGTACTTGCCTTGCTGGTCCTTGAGGTGGGCGAAGTACTCGCGGACATGAAGGTCCTTCCTGCTCCTTGGTCGCCTGCCGGATGGCCGAGTGGTAATCGGCTTTGACCGGCGGGCGTAGCGCCGGGCGGGGTCGATGTTGTCTCGCAGCAGGGCTTGCCGGGCCTGGATGACGGCGGGGAGCCGGTGCAGGCTGCATGGTGAAGCGGGGCGGGCGGCGGGGGGGCAGCAGGGCCCCGGCCGCGGGCAGCTTGTCAGTGAGGCCGTGCCGAAGGGCCGATTCCGGGCCGGCAGCGAACAGCCGGGCGCGGCTGGCCGGGATGTCCAGCGCGTCGACGAACGCCTCTGCCGCGCGCTTGTGCAGGGCGCGTTTTTCAGGGAAGTCCTCCAGAGCGTCGTCAGATAATTTTCTCAAGCGATTCTGAAGCGGTGCGCAAATCAGGTGGTGCCACGTGCTTACGAAAGGGCGAGGGGAATCGCCGGCGGATGCGGGCGGTGGCGATGCGATGATCGAAGCGCACCAGGGGGATCACATGCGAGCGAGCAGCTAGTACAGATCCTTGATGACGCTTGCGCATTACAACATAGTCGATGCAGCGTTCAGTGCCAGTTGGCGACGTGTGTGTGACCAAAGCATCAGTGGACTATGTGGAAAGCGGATGTTGGCAGTGACCAAATCGCATGTCGTAAGCAAATCAGCAAAAAGTTCAGTGTTGGCACTATTGGAGACCGTACCGTTTGGGGCGTGCTGACATCCGCCAGTACCCGGTGGTAGCGCGTGGCGTTGGCGTCCAGCAGCAGAGCGAGGTAGTTGCGACCAGGGATGCCATTCGCCAGGTTCTCCAGCGCAGCAAAGAAGTCCTTGCGATCTTTTTCTGGGTGGCCTGAGTGGGGTGCGTAACCGACGCGGCACCATCAGCGCGTAGGTCGAGTGGCCCTCCATGCATCGAATGAAAAGTGGCCACAAGGAGCCGAGCGTTGACCAGCTGGGGTTCGCCCATGCATGTGGCCGGCGTACGGTGAGCGGAGAGCAGAGGAGACCGACGCCCCCGTTCCCGGCCGGTGCCGTCGCCGCCTCCGTAGTAGAACCGCCAGCCGTCGATGTCGTCAGCAGCATGCAAGGGCAGTTGATCCGCGGGCCGATGCAGTGCGCCTGTGTTCTTGGACTCCCAGGATGGCGATATTATTGTCGATGCAGAAACCAATAAGATTGGAGACTCGATGGCACTGCATGACAGTCGTCACTGCGCAGGCTGCCCAGTGACAGCGGTCAGCGTCGGGCTGGAGCGTGCGGGCGTTGAAGGTGCATGGCAATGACCAAGGGCGCGCGTTGACCGAAAAGGGGGGTGCAGGCGGAGTCATGTTATAATTTAATTTAATTCACTTTAGTGGCGTTCGATCCAACGTCGTGTCAGGGCTAGAGTAGTTGTCTGCATGAGAAGAAAGGCGCGAAGACCGGCCGCGGAAGCCACGTGCATGGCTGTCTGTAGAATCGATCGACCTGCAGAGAGGGAGGATGGTGAAAACCAAGGGTTGCGTCCTGTCGCCGTACCTGTTTATTATTGTAGTGGATTATGTTATGCGCCAGGCACATGCTCGCTTTGCTAGCATTGCAGGCTGTGCCCGGCCCTGGCCTAGCGATCACGAACGAGCTTGGAGAAGGGGAGCCGACTAACAAGCAGAATTTACAAGCTGACCTCATTTATGCCGACGACATCACGCTCATCGAGAAGCCGGAGTCTGCCCAACTTTGGCTGGACTGCCTGGCGCTCGAGGCTCGCCGGCGGTTGGTCTATAGTAGAAATCAGCCCCAAAACGGAGGCCCTGGCCCTCAGCATGGCAGGGCCCCCAGCAACACTCCGCCTGACTTAGACGATGCCGGGGTCAACTACCCTCCTTCAGGGGCCGCTTCAAGCTGCTCTGCAGTTGGCTTCCCGACTGCGAGGACGACCTGATGACACGGATCGGCATGGCGTGGGCGCATTGAAGTTACTCCATGACCACCGCCGCTGGTGGAGCAACCCCGCCCTACCCCGGATCGTCAAGCGTGACCTCTTCAAGGTCGTCATTCTGACGATCCTACGGCGCCGAGACCTGGACACTGACGCAGGAGCTGCATGGAGCAACGACTCGACGGCGCCGTCACCAAGATGCTGCGCAAGGCCCTTAACATCCCCTTTGGTTTGCACATTAGTATAATGAGGACCTGTACGCTGATTTGCCCTATGTTTCCCACATTAGTTAGGCACAGGCGCCTGGGCCTAGCCGGGCACCTGGCCCGCACAGATCAGGTAGACACATCAGATAGACTAGCTGGCACTAAGCCCGCCCAGCCTGGGCGATATATGTCCTCACCTGGCGTGCCCCAGGCCGCGCGCGGCAGGGCTGCCACCCGCGGACTTAATTTCGTGATAGACTCGGCATGGACATGCATCTGCTACACTAGACGTGACGGGCTCACACCCGGGCAGCCTCCTGGTTTGTCTGTAATATGGAGGCAGATGGTACGCAATTAAGGATTATTAGATGCATGGCAAGTAGTGATGAAGGAGACCACCCCCAAGTCTGTGGGCCAGTACCAATAATTACAAGCTAGGGCTATTCTAGCCCGCAGGGGGCAATTACATCTTGTGGTTGATCATCAGGTCCCCGCGCCCCTCCAGTACATGCCATGGGCTTCTGGGGGTCCTGCTTGTGGCGAAGGTATTCAGGCCGTGGACAGGTCACGTCGCTGCTGCTGCTGAGCGGGGGTCAGGTCGTCGTCCAGCGTCCAGGTGAGGTCGTGCAACCTCTTGCGACGAGAAAGGAACCGCTGCTTGTCCTGCAACCTCTTGCGACGAGAAAGGAACCGCTGCTTGTCCTCAGGGCCGGAGGGGAAGGTGAGCAGGACTGGCATGGGAGAGCCGCCTTGTCCCGTGTGTGGGGAAGGCGGCCGGTGGCACCGGCCCACGATCGAAGTTCTACCTCACCTACCAGGCCCATGAGGGTAAGAAGCTGGTCCTTGAGCTCGTCGGCAAGGGTGGTTGACGTCTCACCTGGCTAGCTTCTGGACTGCCGCCCAGAAAAGGCTAGCTCAAAAAACCGATCGATATCGAAATCCGGTGTGCGCCAAAAAAGAAATCGACGCCATGATGGTGCAGATGAATTAAATATTTATCCCATGAGGCTGAGCGATTTGAAATTGTTCCTTCGAATAACAACTGAACTTCCTGAAAGGCAGGTCGTCCCTAAATTCAGACATTGACACGAAAAGGAACAATCTTTGCAATCGTACTCCAACCCTGCTAGTGGAACGAATTAAGCCGTGCACGTGCATATGGGTGGAATCGACTGCGCCCCGCGACAGGAATGCAGCACCGATATAGCCGACCACCCCGCCCGGCCCTTGAGGTAGTAGGACCTGTATCAGTCGGGCTGTGCGCTGAAAGGTGTCGCAGCCCCAGGCCCAACTCGCCGCTTGGGATGGTGCGGAATCGGCACTTACAAGCCTGCATGATGCGTGTTGTGCCCCGTCCCGCGACTCGAGGATTGAACCCCAGTTTTATGTACCAAGTGTAGAATCACCTGATGAGATTATATCTACAGAAAGATCCCTCCGCCGGCGATTCGTGCCATGACTAACACGAACGGTGGTCGCTACATTTATACTCCGCAATTAATCCACACCATGACTAGTATGGATGATATATATCTATTCTAACATAGTCGGCTCAGTGACCCGGCCAACTTTAGCCCTAGGTGATACAACCTCTACTAGGGAGGCGTGTCTAATGCCCCCCGCGGGGTACATGTAGCGTTTCTGGACCATGGGAATCGGGAAGCATGCATTTTCCCACCCCGCGGGCGTGATTGACCCAGCCGGAATAAAGAGAAAGAGCGTTAACTAGATTCATTTCATTCATTCCGGGCCGGGTAACTAAAGGTGAACGTTCCCACGCACTAATATCTTTGGCGGCTCACGGCGTTCAATGCCAAGCAGTGCCATCCAGCACTGCTTTGACACATGGTCAACCGAGATCTCTAGGGCGCTAGGGTTCACACGAATTGACCGTACGATCGACCCAAAACGACTTAAACTGGCTAGGTCCACACACACATTAGTTAGACCCCTTCTGAGACACCGGCCGCCTTCGAGACCCGGCCCGTCTTATGCACCGCACTAAACCGGCGTCGCGCCTCGACAGTGCGATTCACACATAAGACGGGTCGATTGCCAATTGACAAAATTCAGAAATACGTCGGGCCTCGACCTTTACTGCGGGTCTCTCGTGGGTTGTCGGCGCTACCGCGTACGCGGCGCCAAGATGTGATTCTGCCGCGCCGCGCAAAATCTAACCACTTTTCTTCGATCGTACCCACACGTCCGTAAGTTGGTTTCTGCGTAGGGGCGCCAGAAGGGGCGCCGCGCGACAGATCCGGCCCCGAGCTACGCCTTTATAATTGCAATCCGAACCTGTTTAGCGCGGAGTGCCGACGCCGGTGGCTTAGAAGGGGTCTATTGACATGCGGCGCACCTACACATAATATCCACCAATTAACGGACTCATGCGCTCTGATGGCGAGATCTGGGCTCCATCCATCATCTCCGCCCCCACTACTTCGTTCCATCCTCAGATGGAAGCCTTTCAGCAGCACGTGACCCCCCTTGCCGCCGATGTGGCAACAATTGGCGGCACGCTGGCTACTGAACTTCCTCACCTTTCCACCACCGCCGCCTCGATCCACCTCCACTGCCATTTGCGCCTCCACAGTCTGCCGACACCAAAGCCCATCTCCTCGATCTCGACCAGCGCCTTCAAGCCACCGCCACCGCCCTTGAGTGCTTGCATGACACCGCCGGCCTCACCGCCCAGGCGGTGAAGGACATCGCTGCCCAGCCGGCACCTGCTGGCCCGGCCAGTCATGTTCCCTCCACCTGGGCGGACTTGCTTAATTAAGCATCATACCACCTCCACCACCTGCCCCCTCCACTGACCAGCCGGCAGGTGAGACTCTCGAAGAGCCTTCTCACGGCATAAGCGCGACATTCTTGCCCCCATGCAACTCACTAGCTGGTGAGCTGCGGATGTCGGCTGTCCGCCTCCCCCGCGCGCGGGGTAAGGCTGGCCCGGCACCCGTGCTCCTCACCTACATGGCGGACAAGCTGGCGTTCCTTAAATGCCGCAAGAAGCTCTCGGAGACTCGCTTCACGCTGGACGACGACTTGCATGACCATGGCCCAGCGACAGCGGCGACGCGAGCTATGGCCGACCTACCTTCAGCTCCGGCAGAGCGCTGCCAGGGGGGAAGCCGGTAAACTGGAGGGGGGCGGTCATCCACGTTGACCACAAGCCCTGGCAGGCACCTCCTGCCACCTCAGACTAGGGAACATATACTACTGTAGATTAGTCAGGCTTAGCCTACATGTGTACATACACAGTGTAGCATGTGGTCCACGCGCATGTGCGCCCATAATGGCCGCCATGGATGATGCCTTCAGTATTAGCTACGCCATGCCTATCATGGGACCTCCAATGGATGTTGCAGTAAGAATTTAGCCATATGCTATGCCTATGCCGGGAGTTACTCTCTGCTGCTCATGCAGATGCCATGTGTACACCAGCTATAGCTATAGCCTAGCCATATACCTTCCACCCCATATGTCATGCAGGCCTTCTAGTAGGCCCTCTCCTCAAGCCGCCCTGTGTTCGCTTGTTTAGGAGGCATGAACCATCATGGCGGTGCAGGTGCACCTTGTGCACCCAGAGCAGGTGCATGATAGTTGTACATCCTACACCTGCAGGTTGTCGCCCTCAGATTGTATTACAAACCCATACATGCCCCTTTCTCAGGGCTATGTGTTACATATGCTCCCCACGGAGCTATGCTTTTAATAATTAATTAATCAATTAATTAATTAACGGACCCAAAGTACCGGCGGATGCCAGTACCACTGTTACGAGCCGCACCAGCGGCTCTGAAAGACCCTAGTCTAGCGTGGGTTACGCCTGAATAAACTCGGAATCTGCTATCCGCCCGGACTACGTGAATGTAGCCCTGAATTCTAGCTAGTACGCGGAATTACTAGCTAGGCCCTGAATGCACAACTAGATAAATTATGCATTACATGGAATGCACGAAGGGCGTTAGTGCAGCCCAGATTTGACCCCTGGTTCGGCAGACGAGTTTTACTCAAGTCGATTTCATTCCAAACCAAAGATAGGAAGCCATTGTCACCTACGACATTTGTCCAAGACGGCGTGCATGCCAGCGGGTCGGCTGGGGGCCGAACCTCTAGCGCAGCCTGCAATTAATATCAGCCGTAGATGTACATAGTATCCGCCAGTCTGGCACCCGGTACCTGGCAGTCCCGGGTACAGACCAGTAACACACCAAACCGAAAGCAAAGCCACGGGTACCTGGGCCGGCTGATGGAATAACTCGGCCAAGTCCACGAATCTAACGTAATAACTATCGAAAGTCTCAAACAATATCAAAATGACTTTCGACTGACCAAACTAATTTATTTTAGGAATTGTTACGCCCAAACATGGGTTAGGGCCGTAACACTCCTCCCCCTCCCCGGGGGACGATGGCTATCGTCCAATCGCCCCGGGGCGCACCTCAAACAACGGCACCACAAACATGGAAAATTCAAAAGAAAACCAAAACACAATCATAACAACGGGGTGCTGTGTACCAGCGAGAACCCATCGTCATACATGCATATAATAATACACCAACTATGAGAATACTATGTCCCGATCCCTGTTCGCCAGCGGAGCAGTAGCCAGTTCTTCTCGGTGTTGCCTCGCAGGGACAACACCTTGATATAGTTGTCAAATACTCCTTCGTCCCAGCACTCTCCGGCCAATCTCCCGGAAAATTACTGGAATCCCTGCTGCGCTCGATGCCGCCGCAACGCGTTGTAGCCGTGCTCAGTCATGATCTCCGGGATCTTGCCAAGGGGAGCCGCGACCACGTCGGCGTTGAACGCCACCTGGTAGTCATTGCGCGTCTGCTGACGCAGCGTGGACTTCTCAATCCACACATCCGGCGGCCAGTACGACAGGAAGGCCGCCATGTAGGGGAGCCGGGTGAACCTGATGAACCCCTGCTCCACATCGACCTCCCCGCACCCAGTTTCCGCGAAGTACCCGGCAGCCATGAGCAACAGCTCCTTCTGGGCCTTCTCGCTCTCGCAGTAGAACCCCGGAGCTGCCGCAATCTCAGGGAGCTGCTTCCGCATGTAGATAGCTCCCGGGATTGGCATGAGCAATCCGTCGCAAGTGGTGCTCAGCGCGGTATTGCGGCAGAGAGAGGCGGCGGGTGCAGATCGTACGTGGCGGTAGTCCCTACTATCACCGGCTCGTAGCGGGCCTCAGATGGCACCGGCGCCGGCACATGTGCGTGCAGGAGAAAGCTGACCGAGTCGAAGGTGCCTTCTCGCTGGAGCCCCCACGGAAGCGCAGGCTCGCGGGGTAGTAAAACCCGGTTGGCGGGGGAAGGCTCGGGCGTGGGTATCCCACGTCAATGTCGACCACGAAGCCACTGAGCCACCGGATGCAAGGGGACAATGACCCGATTAAGGGCATACGTGCCCCGTACCCATTCCTGGGCCGGTATCACGTCCCGTCGCGGAGCGATCTCCTGTACCGGCGTCTCTGCGGAGCGGGCCAGGACAGGTTGAGGCTGCGCTGGTGCAGGCTGGGGAGCAAGGGCCGGTTGAGGCTGCTCTGGTGCGGGCGCGGGGATAAGGGCCGCGCCCTGCTGACGCAGCGGTCGGTCGTTGGCACCTCGAACGGGTGACCGTTCGCGTTCCCGAGCTCGGCCGGGTTGTCCGGGCCCAGCGGCCGCCCCTGTCAAGTCCGAAGCTGAACCGGTGTGCTCGACACGGTCCAGGGAACCGTGATTATCCCTGGGGTGGAACGGCGCCTGTCGCGTCTCGCGCCGGCGTGACTCCTGCAGCTCTTCTTGCTGACGAGATTCCCGTGACGTGTGCCGGCGTCTCTCCCGCGCCCCGTGAGCGTGGTACAAGTCCTGTGCCGAGTCCCGACGTGCTTCCCACCAATCGCCACGCTCGTCGCGCCGTCGGATAGACTCGCGTGGCGTTTCCTGACGTGCCGATTGTCCGCCACGCTCGTGGCGCGGGGCAGGGCGGCTCTCACCGTGTCTCTCCCCGGACCTGTCCCGCGGGGCCACCACCACACTTGGTCGACCCCGAGGACGCCCCTTAGTAGGGAACCTCCTGGTGCGAGCCATCACCGCCTCACGGTTGTACACAATGAGGCGGCGGGGCGGCCGTGTACCGACCTGCGCCGCCCAAGGGACACCATCCTCCTCAGGATCGTCACGGCGGACCCGTGGCAGGTCGTCATCCGACCCGTCGTCAGCCAGCTGCCTGTCACCCTCGCCTTCGGGGTCATCTCCCTCCGCCTCATCCATCTTCCAGATCCTCCGGCACGCCTCCCGCAAGGACCACTCCCAGCACCCCGTGCAGAGCGCGCCTCGTAGGGTAACTCTCCTAAACGCGTCCGGCAATCGGTTGCGAACGCGTTCAGGGATCAGTAGCAGCGCCAGGCGGGGGTACGCTATTAGAGCCTCCAGAACGTCCTGGCAGTCGCCGCAAGCACAGAGTGGCGGATGCTGCTCCCACGCCACTGCCACCACCTGGCCCTCGACCGAGGTTGTCCTCCACTCCACCTCGATCAGGAATCCCACCTGTCTGCTGATACACAGCTTGAGCTCGGATACCGGATCTGACTTGGAACCGGGGGCGCGGTCAGGACAATAGGGTTTAGAAACAAAGTCCGATTCCGCCCGCCCATGTCTCTTGCGGCGACGCCATAGAACCTCGTCAGAGTCATAACCGGAGACATGCCACTTCGGATAGTAGCATTCCTGATTCTCCCGGGACGAGGTCTCCCGTTGCCGAATCTCCTCTTGCAGCCGAGCCGGTGCCTTCAGCTCCTGGGGGCCGCTGGCACCAGGCGTCGAGTGTCGCGGCTGGCTGATAGACGGCACAGCAGCCGCCTGAGCCCGCCCTAGCTGCCCATCGTCATCCGTCCCTATATCCACCATGTCTGCGAACAACGAAGAGTCCTCGTCTCCCGACGGCTCCATCTGCAACCGCCAGGTGAGGGGCTCCCAGTCGGGAACAGTATCAGGACCATAGCGTCTTGTAAGAAAGCCTGTACGGCTGTCTACATACCCACCTACCCTGTCAATATGGACATACCTGTACATACCTCGTGCAGGACCCAGCTGGTCCCCTACATACGTGTCCTGCAGCCCGTGGCGGCTGCCTACGTACCTTACCTGGACCTGTACGGCCCTGCATGATGAACACCTTTCTTACTATCTACTGCCCTAGTGTAGGGCACACCTCTTCTTGTATTCCCGTAGCAGGCGCTCACATCCGCCTAGCTCGTTCTCCGTACGCCATGAGTCCTCATAGTCGTGCTGGGTAAAACGCCATCGTACTCGGTACTGTCGCTGTCTGCTTCTCCCGCGCTGGATGTCCCGGTGGTCCACAATCTCGGCCACCTCATCTTCCTGTTCACCGGTCTCAGGGTTGTATTCGACGGGGGCCGGCGGATTGAGGCGACCTTGGATGGAGTTCTGGTGATACAACTTGAGTTGATCGCGGTGGAAGTTGGGGGAAGTGTTCCAGGAGCTTGGGATGTCGACCTTGAACATCACATCGCCCAGCTTCTCCAAGACCTTGTGAGGCCCCAGGAACATAGGACGGAGCTTGGTCTTGAGCTCACCTCCTACCTTCTCGGAGAAACGTCCTAGTCGGGGGCCTTCCACCAGAACCCAGTCGCCTGCCTCAATCGACGGGGTGCGCGCGTCCAGGCGACTAGCGGTCCTCGCCATATAGCGCTCGGCTGCGGCTCGGTAGCCCCTGACCGCGCTGTCATGGGCCTGACGCATCTGAACCAACAGCTTCTCCACCCCTTCCAGGGTGTCCCGCCGGACCGTTTTCTCTGCCAAAGCGGGTCTCGTGAGAAGGTCGGTCGGCGTAAGCGGGTGCCTGCCAGTGTTGAGGAAGAACGGCGTGAAGCCATGGGCCGCCTGGGGGGCGTTGTTCAAGGAGAATTCCACCAAGCCCAGAAACTCCTCCCAATTGCCTCCCACCGCGTCAGTGTAGTGTCGCATGGTCTCTTGCACTGTGCGGTTCAGTCGCTCCACCAGGTGAGAGGACGAGCTGTGGTACGCTGTCCCCAATGACACCTTGGTGCCCAGTCGTTCAAAGAACTCCTGCCAGAAGCGAGCCGTGAACAACTTGTCACGGTCCGATATGAATTGCCGGCTGAGTCCGTGGTACCGAAACACGTGGTGGAGATACAACTTAGCGCAAGCCTCAGCCGTGAGCTCGGCCGGGCAAGGGGCCAAGTGACACATGCGCGTCAGGCGGTCCCAGAAAACCAAGATCATGCTGTTGCCGTGCTTGGTCTTCCGGATGTTACGACCCGGTTCTTCTACTCTACCTCGACCCCAGGATCTAACCTGTCCTAGACTAACTAACCCGGTAGAAGAAGGAACCCTGTTCTGCATTTTGAAAGATCGTTGAACTCCCGACTCTAATGCTTTCCGATAATTGTTTCCATACTAAGCAATTGACACATTTACTTAGACATTACTGGCAATAACGTACATCCATGGTTCGACTAGCTATAACAAGCCATATCAAAGGTCGAACTGTCAACACAAGGAAATTGCAACACCTAAATTGGCCGACAACCTCGTGCGTGCTCGGGCCACACATGGCCCTCGCCCGTACGATCACGGACAGGGTAGATCTACGCAGGACAACATTCTATTGCCCCGTAGAGAGGGCGCTGGTCCAGAACACACAGAGCGCCAACGGTCCAGGCCATAAAGTACGCAGCGCGGCGCGACTGCACCGGCCCACATCACTGAACAATTGACACGTAACTGGACCGACTAATAAAAAGGGTCCTAACCACACGTAAACGTAGGAAGGACAACAGTCGTAACCACGGACTGTTCCGGAATAGCTGAGGCCACCAATAACGTAAGGCCTGAATTTACGGCCGTAATAACACAGTTTGTTACGCGCCGTAACACCTCCCCCCCATAAAAGGTAGGGAGTCCTCTCCCTACGTCAGGGAGCATAAACACTGGATCATACACAGACGGAGGTAGGTCGGTAGGAATAAAAACCTATCGCACCCAACTATAACCCAACACAATCAACTAGCCACCCAGGGCTCCCAGCGCAAATAAGTTAACCTCGGGTCCACCCCAAATGGTGTAGGGATCACCAGCACCACGCCGGGTGTGAGGCTCCCCTAACTGCCTTGCACTGAGGCTTGCCGGGCGGGACGGCACTAGGCAGGACACGCGTAGGAAACAATACTCGCACCAAGTGCCAAGGATAACCAACCAACTGGCCAAGCATAGAGGGCGACTCTATATACCGGAGGGACAACACCCTCAGGTCGGGCCTAGAGCCCTCTATCTACTGGCCATCAGCCTGGTAGGTCCCGCGCGTCGCTATCAGCACATCCAAGTACGCGCGGTAATGAACGACATCCTCGTCGTTGTCATGGCGGCCAATGGTAAGGTAGACATCCTCCCACACAACGGTAGGAAACAAAACCAGGAAAGCCCAGTAACACCGATGTTGGGTGATCACAATGAGCATACAAGCCTAATCAAAATGGCTACACTCGAACAATCAGGAAAAAGGGTTCCAATGCCAGGAGGCAGAGTACACGCAGATAGGGACGGCTCGCACAGGTCAGCCGAGGGCGCACCAACGTGGAGAAGAACAGATGCAACAGCAGATCCACGTTGGCATGCCACATCCGGATGTGCCGAATCTCACGACCCTCTCAGATGCGGAGATCCTGTCGCGCGTTGGTGGACAGGGGACCACTAGCGCTCGCACGGGGCGGGGGGGGGCACTGTAGGCATCCGACCCCTGACCGGGCAGCGGCGCAGGCCGACAAGCGTCCCAAACCGCGGTAGGCCTTGTACAGCAGCATATACAACAACACCATATGGTACGACGGCCTGTCAGAATCCAGCGGCAGCGCTGGATCAGATAGAATGTCAAGGCGCTGGGTGAAGGCCGCGGAGCGGATCGTCAGCATCCAGCCAGCCACTCGATCACCAAGCGCACCTGCTCCGCCAACTCCAGCGCGGTGAGACGACGGTAGGAGTGACCAGCACCATCCGCGGGCAGCGCACTCCGCGCAGCAGCAGCGTCGGTGGGGCCAGCCAGGGGCACGGCAGCCGTAGGCGGCGGCACAACACTGCCGGAAGAAGACGACGCAGAACCCGTAGACAGCGCGGTCGCCACAGGTTCAACCGGAGGCGCCACGGAGGTAGGAATAGGGTCGCACGCAGGGGCGACAGGTACCTCGGGCACCGCGACATACTCTCGCATGGCCACAACAGGATTGCGGGGTGACGCGCCGATGACTCCTGACGTCGCGACAACGTCGCAAGGGTGCGCGACATGAGCGCTCGTAGGAGCGCTAGGGGCGCAAACCGACGCCACAGAGGCGCAAGTAGGCGTGGCATGCAGAGGTAGGCGGCACCACGAATTGTCAGATGCCGGACGACGGCGCCACAGAGTCGGGAGACGGTGCGACTGACGCGCGTGACGTAGCAACATGATCGGGAAGCGGTGCAACAGACTCGCACGGCGTCGCACCAGAGTCGACTGGGGACGCGACAGGGGCGCGCACAGGCATGTAAGGGTCGCTCGTCAGCGCAACAACAGCGGACGACAAGGCGACAGGGTCGCATGGAGGGGCGACAGCCGCGGCAACTGGGTCGCCCAGGTCCCACAAGGGCGCGACGGGCGCGCACAGTGGCGCAACAGGGTCGCACAATGGCGCAACAGTAGTGACTTAGATGACGCGACCGCGACTGTGGACAGCGGGCTCGAGTCGCCCAACAGCGCATCGTTGTCGAAATGAGTAGCGACAGCCACGGAAGACGTCTCTCCAACAACGGATGGCGTCGCACCAACAACGGAAGGCAACGCGCGAGCAGCGGAAGGCATCACAACTGGCGGCGCAGTAGGTGAGCACACCAGGCGGCGTTGTTAGCGGTGCAACCGGCAGCCCAAAGTAGGCTGCCCAAGACCGATCGCCAATGCAGCAGTAGAGATGCGAGCCCAAAAGGGAAGGGTGCGGAAATTTGCTATCTGTCTCGCGTAGGTATTATCTCCTGACAAGATTCACAAGTTCGCACCTACTCTTCTGCATCACTGGACCAAGAAGGCCAGTCATAGGGCGAGTGACCAAGTCAAGGACACGCTTGTTACAATGATGGGCATACAAGTCATGTAACCAGTAGACCAGCAGGGCAGATAGGAGGAGGCGCCACTGCAGGGGATCTTCCTTTCCTAACACATAGAGAAAGCCACTTGGGAATCTACAAGGGTATCGACCAAACTCTTGTGGGTGGGACGCAGTAGCAGCAAGTGCCTCAGGCTCAGTAGCGTTAAACCGACTAATTAGCGTTCCATGTCAAAGGTAGGGGTAGCAGCAGTCGTATCTTAGTACTGCAGCAACAACTTTGCCAAACAATAGAGGACCTGAAGGCTCTACAGCACAGTAGAGTTTACCGGCTCTGGTAGACACATGACTATATAAAGTGGAACATGGAGTAAATTTTTCAGTTCCTTCCCCCCCACAAAGCCAATAGGTGTGCCCTCACACTAGGGTTAAGGGACAGCCCCACATGGGAGAGAAGAACAGACATGCAAACAACAGTGTGCAAAAAAAAAGGTAGTAGGCATACAATTCAGTGTCTGGGACATGGGTAGGGTGTGCACTATCCTTAAACTACTACACATGCATTGTAGCACAAACCGAGGAGGTGGGTAGGCGGGAGTCTGTTCATAAAAAACTTAAGACTCATCAGCAACAACCATATACCTATAGTAAGTTCAATTTCATCCCAGGTAACACCTGCTATCGCAATAGGATCTGTACACGTACAGAATTTGGTAGGTGAGTCCGCCGTTTCCACCACCAATTGGAGAAACACACACCATAAATAACCATGATGATCCTTAAATTCATCACGAGCCTGGTATCCATTGTAAATTCATCACGAGACACTAATACATCCAATAGGGGACAGACGGTAGGTTCAGATATAGGCACAAAAGTAGTATCAACCAAGGACTTTTCAACTTTGTAG
The DNA here is from genome assembly GCA_009746045.1 of Mesostigma viride. Classification (NCBI taxonomy): domain Eukaryota; kingdom Viridiplantae; phylum Streptophyta; class Mesostigmatophyceae; order Mesostigmatales; family Mesostigmataceae; genus Mesostigma; species Mesostigma viride. Next base: position 5,457,233 of record RPFO01000667.1, on the reverse strand, counting down.
GGGCGATCGGGTATCCCATAATAAGTACCATCAGGGAACCAGACAACCATGGTACAGAAATTAGTAATAAACGTAATAGCTGGGTGCCCCTCTAATCCTAATAATTAGTGATGGGGCCTATGGTAGCCACAAGACTGATAGGGCGACCTTGTATCATCCGGGGTGAAGTGACCGTGCCAGAGTAATGGCTAGTACGTCCATCAGAATAATGCACGTTGATAGGAGCACGATGTGGGGTAGGGGTCAAACCTAATCTCTAAACTAGCCTTGCTCACAAGGAAGCTAGTTACCCCACTATCCATAAGAACCAACAATACATCAAGAAGGTCATCACAATGTAGGAAAGGGTCCACAACGGTAGAAGGAACAGTAACTTAGACCACCGTTTAAAAACATCAGGAGTCTAACACATAGTGGTAAGGGATTGTCAGCATCCACAGTAGTAATAAATACTTGCAAGCAAAAGTTTTCAAATTATGTGTTCGTAGACAGTGTAATGGTAAGTGCACCGACATCAAGAGTGATCGGGGTGTCAGCAATAGAAGACGAACCAGTATCACATATATCTAGTTCTTCAACGTAGGAGGATTCTTCCTCATAATAGTAGCTAGTTCAGACGTGATACAGGTAGTAAGGTAGTGTGGAACTAGCACTGAATCAGGTAGGCGCCACCTATTATGGTTTTGCCAGGACTCAGAATTCTGAGTTAGTAGCATGACAAAGGTAAAGAATTGTTGGGGAGTAGACATCCAACTTAGGGATATTAGCAAACAAAGGTAGAGAGGGGGGCTTAGGGGGGTGGGCAGGGTCATATGTACCAATAGGCCCACCATCCTCATCCGATACAAAGGGAGGTAAGAACCTGGGGCTGGGATAGGTTTTAACAAGAGGTTTGGAAGGGGCCACAGCCTCAGGAGCATGACCATACATGTATGGAATAGTATATTCTTCCCTAACAGACGAGTAGGCGTAGTGGTCATAATTCTTATCATGTAAGGGCATGGTACTAAAATCACTATTTTATTTCTAAATCAGCCACACGCGATGGAGCTTGTGCAGCCTCGTAAGCGGTATCAGGGTAGGACCAAGCAACAGGGGGACGGGTGGGCACAACGCTGGGACGACCACTAGGGCCCATAGGAGCCTGACTGCGACCCAAACCATAAGGGGGCACATATGAGTTAGTAGTAACAGAAGGAGCAGTAGGGGCAACCCGAACTGCAGTAGTAGGAGCTGCATTATCAGTAGGGGCTGCTGTAGCCACTGGGGCTGGGGTATAGGTAGGGGGAAGGGATGCTTCCCTTTGAGCCCTAGTAACACGTACCCGCTCCTCATAAGTTAGCGGGGCTCCAGAAGGGGTACGACGCAAGTAGAAGGAAGGGGGTATTCTAGTACGTAGGGAATCACCTTGAGGGGATTTGCATTCGGGTAACTATCTATTGTGCCCCCTCCCCCCTCACATCAACAAGGAAAATCCTTGTATACGAGTGGGGAGGAAAAACCACATGAGGAGAATCACGTGACATAAGAGTTGTCAAACAGGATGGTGGGGGAAAAATCAAGGGCAGTAAGATCTACAACACCGAGATCCAACTGCTTATGAGGTAGGAGAAAGGGTAAAGTTATGAAGGCTAGTGAGTAAAAACAGCCACACAATGAAGGTGAGTACGCACAAACTAAGGGGTAGCCTTATAATCTGGCTTGGGTATATAACGAATACATGTAGGGATGGTTAAGCTCGGGAAGGTGCGCGGGATCGTAGCTATATAGCCATAGGACCACTTTCTTCTACTGACACAAAGCGTGGAAGAAACCAAGGTTGGGCATAGATAGGGTAGGTTGTAGGTAGGGGCTTAGCCTGAACCAAGCCCTCAGGCTGATAACCATAATAAATGGTAGACACATTGATAACCTTCCCTAAGCGAAGAATATGCCAAATGAACATAGCTCTATCATCCAATAGCATAGTGCTAAAATCTTGATTAACTTCTAAATTTGCTACGCGAGAGGGCATCTGAAAAACCTGAAAATTTTCATAGGCAGCGATAGGATAATCCCAACTTTAAGTTGGGCGCAAGGGTAGGGCAAAAGGGTGACCAGAAGGGCCAAAAGGAGATAGGAAAGAACGTCTTGGGGGTACAGCACCAGAGGTAGGGGCTGCAGGAAGGGTAGAAGTATAGTGACAGGGGGAGGACGTATTGGCTCACTGGCCCGTTGCTGGGCAGCCCTAACCTTAGGGGTATCAGTAGGGTTACCTTGTACATTGAAGGCAAGGGTAGGGGAAGACCGATCAGGTTTCATAGGCAATGGTAGGCTGCGCAAAAGGGCAGGAGGACGCATGGGGACGGCAGTAGGTCTACCAGAAGGACCTATATAGGAGCATGCGTACGACCATTTACTAGTAGGTGCCACACCCAACAGGGTAGGAGCAGCAACAGAAGCTGGGGCAGGGTTAGTAGACGTAGGAGGGAGCTGCCCGTGTGCAGCACTAGCTAACCTAGCATGCTGACGTACTTCATAGGTAGTGGTGCACCAATAGGCGTAGGGGTGCATCCATAGGCGTACGATTACCTAAGTGGTACGCAGGGGTAAAGGGAGACTGGGTAGGAAGCCTAGGCATCACTGCCTGTGGGGTAAGGTGGTACACGATATCCATGGACTCACGCTTACGGCTTATTACCAACAGGGGTAGCAGAAACATGGGTAGAAGGATCGAAGATGTGTACTAGTAGGGTCACTACCACTAGCACTAGCACGATGGTTGATAGCGGGTAAAACGCGACCAGGGGAAGATTGAGAGACCATTTGTAAGAGAAGGTGCTATTTTACTTTTCCTTAAACAAGGTAATAGGAAGGGTTAAAGAACCAAAGTCAATACAAAGAGGCTATCTGGGATATGAGTAGTAGACGTAGGATACTGGGGAACCATGCCACGGGTGGTAGAGTGGGGAGGCATTGCAAGAAGGGTAGACACTACCTTACTAGGCAGGGCGAGGGTAGTCGGGGGATGGGCAGGAGGACGTATCACAACCCAACCACAACTACAGGTAGGTAGGGAATCCGTCTCTAGTAATAGTAATAATTGATGATGATAATAATAATAATAATAATAGTAGCACCAGGTTTATACTACCTAGGGAGGCAAATCTAGGAACTGCAAGAGGTTTCCCCAGCAAAAGGACCATGACAGGCGCGATAAACGAAAGGAAGAAACAACAAACAAAAGCGGCAGAAAATAAAAACCATGGTATATAACGCAGGACGCACCACTGATATGGGAGTCGTTGAAAGATGGCGCCCGAATGGTCGTCGATGACCAACGCCGTAGCCAAGCAACTCCTGCTGTGGGGTACAATACAAACCATAGGGGTCTAAACGTAGGCATATACATCCAAGCGTAAAAGAGAGTGGAAGGCGAAGAACAACGTTCTAGCATCGGCGACTAGCCGAATCTATGTATTCCTAGGCAAGGTATACAAGTACTAGCATTGCGTGGCTGACCGACTTTACTCCCAATGAACGCATAGGAGGCACTTGAGGTGGAGGAGGTGGAGATTTCATTGAGTGTAGGGGAAACTTATAATTTCCTTTCCTCCCCCCCTAAGAAGGTAGAGCTATCAAGCACGGTTGACAACATTAATGTAAAGGATAATTGAGCTTCATACGGTAGGGGTAGACGATGACTGACGAACCCCACGAGGGGTCTCAACTTGGGGTCGTGTATGATAGACAGTAGAATTTAATGAAGATACATTCCAGTTAGCATTCATACATTAATAGGATAAAGAATCGCAGCCGGGTACAAAAGGTGTAGAAAACAAGGACGCTAATCGTCCCACTACATGTGCCAAGACAGCACCCAGCAAACCGATGATAAGTAGGCCAACACCGGACCAGCAACCCTACTGGTGCCGGAACTGAAACAGCAACCCTAATTATGCAAAATGCGTAGGATCTAAGGACAGAATAGGTAATATATCTATCTATGCACACAGCCCGCGGCGATCAAGTCTAACTTCGTCTAGAAGGTGTCCTGGACTGCAGGCAGCACGGTATCTAGGCGTCTAACAGGCGACTCGACCATTACCTGATAAATTGTCGTCATCATTGCAGGCAGCGCCGTCTAGGTCGCGGGGTGCCAACGCCGTGTATAGATTGTTATGGAGAGCTTTGTCGGGGTTCCCTAAACTAACTCCTCGATTACCATTGTTACGACCCGGTTCTTCTACTTTACCTCGACCCCAGGATCTAACCTGTCCTAGACTAACTAACCCGGTAGAAGAAGGAACCCTGTTCTGCATTTTGAAAGATCGTTGAACTCCCGACTCTAATGCTTTCCGATAATTGTTTCCATACTAAGCAATTGACACATTTACTTAGACATTACTGGCAATAACGTACATCCATGGTTCGACTAGCTATAACAAGCCATATCAAAGGTCGAACTGTCAACACAAGGAAATTGCAACACCTAAATTGGCCGACAACCTCGTGCGTGCTCGGGCCACACATGGCCCTCGCCCGTACGATCACGGACAGGGTAGATCTACGCAGGACAACATTCTATTGCCCCGTAGAGAGGGCGCTGGTCCAGAACACACAGAGCGCCAACGGTCCAGGCCATAAAGTACGCAGCGCGGCGCGACTGCACCGGCCCACATCACTGAACAATTGACACGTAACTGGACCGACTAATAAAAAGGGTCCTAACCACACGTAAACGTAGGAAGGACAACAGTCGTAACCACGGACTGTTCCGGAATAGCTGAGGCCACCAATAACGTAAGGCCTGAATTTACGGCCGTAATAACACAGTTTGTTACGCGCCGTAACACCGGAAGGGGCCAATAAAATCCATCATCAATGAGTCCCAAGGCGCCATGGGGTCAGGCAGCGTCTTGGGGATCGCTTGTGACCCCGTGTTGCGGGACTTCATGATCTGGCATGATGGACACTCGCGCACGTACGTCTCGATGTACTCCCGCATACATGGCCAGTAGAAGTTCTTTCTGGCCGGCCGCGGCAGCAGGCGATGGATTCCTTGGTGGCCACCAGTGAGGGAGTCGTGGAGCTCATGGAGCAGAGCCGCTCTACATATCTCCGGGGCGTACAGGCGCCAGCAGTCAGGTCTCACCATGACATAGAGTCGTCCGTCCTGGAACTTGCACGGGAGCTTGCCCATCTGCTGAGGGTGCGACCTGATCGCCTCCAGGGCTGCTGCTTCCGTGACGGTGAATCGGCTGATCAGCGTCTCCAGAACGGAGGTGACGGTGTACGCATCCGCCTCCTCTTCAGTCTCGAGGGTTTGGTATACGTACTCCGAGAAAATGGTGGGGGGCCCAATGGGTTGCAAGTGAAAAATTCCCTGAGCCGGGACCACGTGGCTGAGTGGCAAGCGCGAATGGGACCCCTCCCCTTCCCCGGGGGCGCGCACGTCCTCGTGCGAACCCCAGTCGGGGGATAGGTCGTCCATGGTGGTACGACCCGTGTGAAACAAATAACGAGCCTGCGGCGACCGCGGAAGGTCACCATAGGACGTGCCGGGCGCCTGAGCTGGGACGCAAGTGGTATGTAGTACTCCCAGATCTTCATAGAACCAGTAGTCCTCCCGCCGGGAAAGGGCGTCTGGGACCACGTTCTCTGCACCCTTGACGTACTGAATCTTAAAGGGGGCGAACTGGGACAAGTACTCCAGCCAGCGTGCTTGACGGGGCACCAGGTTGGGTTGGGCGAGCAGATGCGTGAGGGGCCGATGATCCGTGTGGATGATCAGCCGGTGGGGATCAAGATCCCCCTGCTCGCTGATGGCAACGTCAAACTGGGCCCCGAGAAGATGATGGCGCCAGGTATGGCAGCAGTAGACCACGGCAAGAAGCTCCTGCTGGTGTACCGGATAGTTGCGCTCGGCAGGGATCATAGTCCGGGAGATGTACTCGACCGGCTGCAACCCCTGACCCTGGTCCTGCAATAGGACACCGCCGATTGCAACCTTGCTCGCGTCCGTTGCGACCACAAAGGGCTTGGACGGGTCCGAGATAACGAGCACGGGGGCCGTGGTCAGGCTGCGCTTGAGGGCCTCAAAGGCCTGTTGGCACGGTTCCGACCAAACGAAAGGAACACCCTTCTTGAGGAGGGCGTTAATGGGGGCAGCGATCGTCGCGAAACGGGGGATGAAACGTCGGTAATACGACGCGACACCCAAAAAGCTGCGCACGCCCTTGACGTTGGTCGGGGTCGGCCACTGCTGGATGGAGGCGATCTTGGAGGGGTCCGTCGCGACGCCGGCAGCGGACAGGGTATGACCGAGGAACGGTACGCTGCGACCAGCGCGGACCTTGGCCTTGCGGACCGAAAGATTCTCCTCCTCCATGATGCGCAATACCGTGGCGACGTCCTCGAGGTGATCCTCAAAGGTCTTGGAGTACACCAAGATGTCATCCAGGTATGCGAGCGCACAAGTGCGCTTGTAGGACCACGGGGGCTTCGCGCCCCGGTTGGGGTCCTCGAGGTCACGGGAAACCTGCGGGAGATGCGCGGTTCCCATGACTGGGCGGAGGATGTCATTCATGAGCATCTGAAAGCTCGCAGGGGAATTGCACAACCCCATGGCGGCCACACGGAACTGATAGTGGCCGAACGGCGTGTTGAACGCCGTTTTATGACAGTCCTCCGGCGCAATCCTTAACTGCCAGAACCCGTCTGCGCAATCAAGGACGGTGAAACATGTGGCGCCCTGCACGCGGTTGAAGATATCGTCGATGCGGGGGAGAGGGTACTTGGACTTTACCGTAATAGCGTTCAGCTTACGATAGTCCGTGACGAGCCGCCACTTGCCCCCAGGCTTGGGGACCAACAGCACGCCTGCTGAGAAGGGGCTGTTGCTGGGCTCGATGAGACCCCGCTCCAGAAGCGCCATCAAGATCTTCTTGAGCTCCACCAGCTCCACCGGACCCATGCGGTACATAGGGGACGTCGTAGGGCCATAGCCCTCCTGCAATTGGATGCGGTGGAGCACCGAGCGCGGCGGGGGAAACTCTTGCTTACTCTCATCAAAGAGCTTCGCGCGTGCTGCCAACACCGCATTGTAGCGCTCAGTCTCCTCGGGGGTGAAGCCCACACCGATCTCATTGAGCATGAGCTCCACGGCAGCGAGGTCGAGGCGATACATGTAGTATTCCTTGCCCTGACGCAACTTGCCCTCCAACGACTTGATGCTCATGAGGATCTGTGAGGCTTGGCGGGGTTGGGTAAATTCCCGCTCGTGCGTGACGTTGTGCACAGTGGGACCCTGCGCCTGATATTCGCCAACCGGACTCCAAAAGGAGCCGTCGGGGAACCACACCACGCGACGCTTAATGCTGATGTCAACATCCTGAGCGTCCATCCAGTCAATGCCAATAATGATATCGGCTGCGCCCAGCGGCGCGACAGTGGCGGTAAGCTCCACAGGGATGCCCTGAATCACCGCCTTGATGTCGACTAGACCTGGCGAGGGGTTCTTGCGACCATCTGAGTAAGTCACATTTACCACTGTCGCGTGTGGCCGTATAGTGTAGCCAGCGCGACGCGCCAGTGCCTCATTGATGAATGATGTGGAAGCGCCCGTGTCGACCATGAACTGCACGTCCATGACAGTCTTGCCCTTGAGGAAGGGGTCCAGTGCTGTTGATGGCACTGCCAGACCCCCTCGAAAGAGGAGCAAGCTGCGGGCCGCACTCCTCGGGGCTGCATGCGTCGGCGGGGCGTCCGCGTTGCTGCCCGAAGCCGGAATTGTAGCCGTGGCTGGAGCCTCACCAACTGGCTCCATACTCGCGCCGGTATCCGCAACTAACGGTGCCTGTACGGCGGAGCTACTGCTATCTACACTATTTACTCCTACTACGCTATCTACCCTATCTACCTGAGCTACCGCTACTTCTACCCCCAAGGGGAGGGACACTACGCGCGAGGAACGGATGGCCGGGAGGCCGCCTCGTTCGACCGCCCGGTCCGCTCTTCCCCCTCCTCCACCGGTTCCTCCTCATCGTCGTCGCCATACGCATAGCCTGCGATGGCCTGGGCATCCAGCCGCCCACTGTCCGAGTCGTGATCGGCCGCGCCTCGTTGCTGCGCTAGCACCTTGTTCACCTCGCGGGTCACCCGTTGGAAGGATGGACCTGAGGCCCGAGGCGTTTGATACTGCGCGGGCTGGCGGCGGGCATCCTGCAGCTTGGCTGCACGTGCTCCCGCATTACGGGGCCGATCGCCTCGCTGCGCAGGGTCCGGACGTTTGCCGAAGGCGGGGCCAGAGAACTGGGGTACATGCGTCTCCTCATCCTTGCGGGCGCGCAGGCGAGGGCACTCGCGCTTGAGGTGGCCAACCTCGCCGCACGCAAAGCAGCGGGAAGTGGCCGGATCGATCGCATTGACCTGGAAATCAGGGTCATAATCGCTCTCCGCTGGCAGCTCGTAGTCATACGCGTCCTCCTGTGCGACCTCATGGTCCGCGGTGGTGAAGTGGACGCGCCTGGGTGCCGCGAGCGGGAAGCGCCGTGTAGTTGCTGCACGGCGGCGGGCGATCACATCCGAGACTTGAAGCAGGTACTGCTGAATTTTTATCACATCCCACTCCTCCCATGGGACCTCGGCATAGTGCTTGAGCACCTCATCCAAGAGGTCCGGGTGCAGCGCCTCGATGAACCGTGCCTTGTACTCGGTCCAGGTCATGTCGTCAAGCCGGGCAGTGTACGCCTCAAACTCGGTGAGGAATTCGCGAAACGGCGTGCTGCCCTGACGGAACTTGCCAAAGGCCAGGCGCTCATGGAGCTTGTAGTCCGGTGGCACCAACTTGCGCCGGATGCGGGCCATCAGCTCCTCGACCGTGCGCGGGTAGGTGCGTGACGCGACGCTCTCACAGTGGAGGATGCCGACAACGGACGGATCCATGCACATCGCTACTAGATAGGGAATTAGCACATCAGTGGCCAACTCCCAATCGTGATGCTCGCACCATGCCCAATAGACCGCCAACACCATGCGTTCCCACTCATCGATCTCGCGCGGGGTCATGTCCGCGCGCAACTTGGGCACGGTTTTGAAATCGGGCATGGGCGGAGCCTCGACCGTGGCCACCCGCGGGCCTCCTTTAGCGCAAAAGGGCGGACGGTTAAAGGACGCCGGCAGCGATGGGGGCCCAGCAGCCCGCGGCTGGCTGCGCGAGGTCTCAGCGCCTCGCCGCAACCAAACGGATGTCGGGTGTTCGTAACCGGGATCGTTGAGGTCTAACCGGCTCAGATTCAGGTTGGGGCCATGCGCCATGCTAGGACGCGCAGGGCCCGTCGCTGGGAAGGACTGACCCAGGCGCGTCTCAGGGCGCTCCTCGGCATCCTCATCGTAGCGGGGGGGAAGTTCGACCTCCCCCTCTTCCGTCGACCACGGTGAGGTGCCCATGGATTGTGGCTCGCTGCTGAACGATACACGACGCGCGGGTTCCGGCCGGGATGGGCTACCGCGACCGCGTCCGTTTACTGACCATGGGTGCTCTAATCGTTGGGCCCGTTGCGCATGGTAAAAGGCCGCGTTCTGGCTGAGCTGACCATTCGGCTGCGGTTGCCACTGTGGCCGCTGCGGCGGTTGCAACTGTGGCGGTTGCTCATGCTGCGGCTGCAATTGCTGCGGGGGCTGTGCCGGTGGGATGGATGCACTCATTGGATCTGACCTGGGAGACTCCCGCCTCGGGCCGGTCTCCACCGGCGTTCCGACCTACTGAAAAATTCTCCCTGCATATGCTGCTCGCTATCTATGAACATTCCGGCCTGTGGTCTGTACGACTCACGGGCGGGACTAGCCAGCACACCTGGGTGACCTGCAGAGCTGCCCTGCTGGGAGGCTGGGCTCCGCTGTGATATCTCCTCATGTGCCTGTACGGCCGGACTATCTATACCCGTCTCCGGCCCTAACCTCTGACCCTTTAGGTTTACCTTTACCCCTTGTTTTAGGCGCCATGGTTACCTTACCACAACCACAAGAAGAGAAGCAAAAAACAAAGGTCAAGACAACATCTACTGTCTATTATTATATATATTAATAATAGAGTAATAGGGTGGCGCGGCCCTTGGCTCTTAGCCACGTGGCTGGGGCCTCCCTCACGGCAGGTTACACGGCGGACCGGGCGGAGCGGGCCAAGCTCCTGGCCTACGGCGACGTCGGGCACCATCGTGTGGTGCCCTTTGTCCTGGAGGAGTTTGGGGCCATGGGGCCCCTGACCTCCGCCTTCTTCAAGGAGTGTTGCCGGCTCCGGGAGGACCGGCTGGACCTGGAGGGCCAGCGGGCCCCATGGTCGGCGCGGACCTGGACGTCATATTGGCGTCAGCGCTTGTCGGTGGCGCTGACTCGGGCCATGGCTGACATCATGCTCCGCCGTACGCGGGCTGATTTTGCGGTGCAGCAGGGCTATTAGGTTCCTCCCGTTAGGCGTTTCCATTGGTCTTATCGTAGTATAGAGCTTTGACATGGCTCTGTATATAGGTTTATAGCTGGGCGTTTGCTTTGGTTTGAGTGATTTTACTCTGCTGTAAGTAATTATATTTTTAAAATATATATTAATAATATAATTACTTACAGCAGAGTGAAATCACTCAAACCAAAGCAAACGCCCAGCTATAAACCTCTATACAGAGCCATGTAAAATCTCTATACTACGATAAGACCAATGGAAACTCCTAACGGGAGGAACCTAATAGCCCTGCTGCACCGCAAAATCAGCCCGCGTACGGCGGAGCATGATGTCAGCCATGGCCCGAGTCAGCGCCACCGACAAGCGCTGACGCCAATATGACGTCCAGGTCCGCGCCGACCATGGGGCCCGCTGGCCCTCCAGGTCCAGCCGGTCCTCCCGGAGCCGGCAACACTCCTTGAAGAAGGCGGAGGTCAGGGGCCCCATGGCCCCAAACTCCTCCAGGACAAAGGGCACCACACGATGGTGCCCGACGTCGCCGTAGGCCAGGAGCTTGGCCCGCTCCGCCCGGTCCGCCGTGTAACCTGCCGTGAGGGAGGCCCCAGCCACGTGGCTAAGAGCCAAGGGCCGCGCCACCGAAACGTCGATAAGCAGATGCCGGCCACCCCCCTCAAAGTCCAGCACCACGATGTCAGGCCGGTGGTTGGGGGAATAGAAGGCAGCGCCATCCGCATCCTCGGACCGGATGTTCGCGTGGGGGAAAACCGACCGAATCATGGCGAGCACCACCGTCAGGAGGACAGTGTGCAAATACAAATACCAAATTATTATATGTGAAAAACATGCGTGGACGATAGGAATTATAGCACCGGCGGGCTTCAAAGTGCCGGACGGCAGGCGGTACCACCATTCCGTGCATGGCAGCTTGGCCCAGTTTGCTACCGGCTGGCACACGTTTTCAGTGAATTTTGGGCTCCAGATTTAAATGCAACGTGCGGTTTGAGGCAGGGGAAAACATGCGTGGACGATAGGAATTATAGCACCGGCGGGCTTCAAAGTGCCGGACGGCAGGCGGTACCACCATTCCGTGGCAGCTTGGCCCAGTTTGCTACCGGCTGGCACACGTTTTCAGTGAATTTTGGGCTCCAGATTTAAATGCAACGTGCGGTTTGAGGCAGGGGAAAACATGCGTGGACGATAGGAATTATAGCACCGGCGGGCTTCAAAGTGCCGGACGGCAGGCGGTACCACCATTCCGTGGCAGCTTGGCCCAGTTTGCTACCGGCTGGCACACGTTTTCAGTGAATTTTGGGCTCCAGATTTAAATGCAACGTGCGGTTTGAGGCAGGGGAAAACATGCGTGGACGATAGGAATTATAGCACCGGCGGGCTTCAAAGTGCCGGACGGCAGGCGGTACCGCGACCGCAGCGCGTTGGGGGGCTGCCGCCCCCCAAACCCCCCGCGTGGGGGGCTCCGCCCCCCACACCCCCCGCCCCCCCCTCGGTGGCTGCCACGCCTGCCCTGATTGTTCATGGACGACCCACGACCCCCTTCGCCCAACGGCTCCCCCGCTCCCCGGTTGGCGCCTCGGCGGTCCTCTCGGCTTGCGGCCCTTCTTGCGGAGGTGGGCGACCCGGCTGCGGGGGGCTCGGGCGCCCCGGTCTCCCCCTCCTTGGTCTGCGAGGTCTGCCGGAGCGGGCACCGCGGGCACCACATGTTAGTTTGTGATGCTTGCAATTCCGGGTGGCACTTGCAGTGTCTTACTCCCCGGCTCTACCGGGTCCCGCCGGGCTCCTGGACGTGCCCGCGCTGTCCCCCCCGGCGGGCCCCCGGGCTGCCCTCCCCGCTGGGTGCTCCGGCCCCCTGCCCCGTGTGCCCCCCTGCCGAGGCCCTCGGGGCGGGCCGTGGCCTGCCCGATGGGGCCGCCGTTGCTCGGGCCCTGGCGCCCTCGGCCCCGGGGCCCCACCCGTCGCCTGGCCCCGCCGACGGGGGCGCGGCGCTGTCGCCTGGGCTGGGCCCGGCCGACCCCCCGGCGGGCCTGGCGACCCCGGCGCCCGCCCCCGGCCCCTCGCTCCCCGACGCTCTGGCCTCCCTTCCCCCGGCCGCGGTTGGCCACCCAGCCGCCACCCCCGTCCTTGCCGCGTGGGACGGCGGCCCCCGGGCCCACGCGTTCACCTCGTGGCCGCCCTCGCACATTGTCGGCGTGGTGGGCCGCGCCACCTTTTCTTGGGCGTACTGCCCTTTGTTGCTGGACGCGGTCGGGCTCCAGGCCGCCTTCCCCTCGCTCCCTAGGCCCCCGGCCTTCCTGGCCCTAGTTGCGCAGGTGCGGGCGACATTTCTTTCCGCCGCCCCCCCGGTGACGGCCTCGACTCTTTGGGGGTATGTCTTGGAAGGATATCACGCCGGCTGCCGGCTGCCGTGGCATCTCCCGGCCGCCCGGCAGGAAGAGCTGCTTTCCCTGGACGAGCGGGTGGGTCAGGAGGTGGTCGAGTTCGTCACGGCGGTGGCTCGAGACGCACAGGTCTCGGTGCGGGCGGCCTACCTCGCGGGCGGCGCCGACCTGGGCCTCATGTCCCCGCGGCAGCTTCGCCTCTTCTTGGACGCCCAGGCCCCGCCTCCCGGCCCGGTTGCCAGTGGGGGCTTTCTCATCACCTCCCTCAGCCTGGCGCAGGCCGCCATGCTGCGTGTGGAGTTCGGGGCCCCCATCGCGGTTCAGGGCGGCCAGGCCATCTTGGTGGACTCGGCCGGGCGCGCCCAGCCCCTAACCGCGGGGACGCCTGTTTCTGCCTTCCTCCACGACATCCTGGAGTTGGCAGGCATCCCGCACGAATGGCACCCCGCGGCTGACCAACCGGTCGGCATCCTCTCGCGCGCCCAGATTGCCGCTCTCCCGGGTTGCTGGGAGGCCGGCTGGGACCCGCCCCCCCTCATGTCCGGTCCCTTCTGGAGGGGGACGACCCCGAGTCGGGCTCCTGTGCCATCTGCCTTGAGCCCTTCCGGCCGGGGGATGGCTTGTGTCGCCTGCCCGCGTGCGGCCACACATTCCATCAAGCGTGCATCGCGCGCAGCTTGCTCCACTCCGTGCCGCGCTGCCCGTTGTGCCGGGCTGTTGTGCCGCCCCCTGGGACTGCGCTTCCTCTCGGCCCGCCCCCGGTCTCGCTGGGTCCCCTGCCGGGTCCCCACCGGGCCCCGGGGCCAGCTGCCTCCCCGACCCCTCGGCCTCCGCCCCCGGCCTCGTTGCCGGGGCCTGGGGTGGTCGCGGGCGCGCTGGCGAGTCCCCCTGGGAGGGGCGCCGGCGTTCTCGATCCCCCTCCGCTGGGGGTCTCCCCGGTGGGCACTGCCTCCTCCGTGGCCCCGGCGGGCCTGCCGGGCGCTGGTCGGGTCGTGGTGCGCGCGCCTGCCGGCCCGGCTGGGGAGACGCCGCAGGCCCCACGTCCTGCCTTTGCTGGCGCCGCTCCCCGCCACTCAGCGCCCGCCGACGGCCTTCACCGGTGTGCCGTGCTGCTTCCCACGGGGTCCCCGTGTGCGGGTGTGTTCCACAACCGTAACCTCCTCTGCCAGCACCTTCGCGCTGTGCACCCCGATCTCGGCGCGGCGGATCTGCAGGCCATGAGCTGTTACCGGTGCCCGGAAGCTCACTGCCAGCGGGTGTACTCCATTCACGGGCGCGCTCAGCACGCGCGCGCCTGTGTTGCTCAACGGCCCCTCAACCGGCCAGCAGTCCCGGCCCCCTCCCCCCCTCCCGCCTCGGCTCCCACCGGCTCCCAGCCCCCGCCGCCCGACTACTCGGCCAGTTGGCGTTGGCTTGACACGGTTCCCTGGGATGCATGCGCCATCAACCCGACGTCTACCCTGACCGACCTCCCCCACCGCGCGCGTAGCCTTTTCGCGCAATGTGCAATCGTTTCTCTCCGGCGCATGCACGCCGCTCCGGACGACCCGCTGGGCTTTAAACTGCACATGGTGACCCCCCGCCTGCTCCTCACCCCTCTCGGGCGTGGTGTGCGCGGCCTCCAGGGTGCGGTTATTGCCCGTTGCCGACGCTTTCTGCAGGGGGACTGGGAGGGGCTGTTTGGCGTGCCGCCCCCGCGCACGGCCCGGCTGTCGGGGGAGGTCAACTTCGAGCGGGTGGCCGCCGACGTCATCCGCCTCGTCCGCGAGGGGCAGCTCAGCCGGGCCATGACCCGCTTGGAAATGGCCAAGCTCGCCCCCGCCAATGCGGCTACCCTGGCGGCCTTGGAGGCTCTTCACCCTGCGGAGCCCGGATTCCAGCTGCCCGTGCCGGACCCCCTGCCGGCCCCCCTCCGGCTGGACCGCGACTGCTTCCTGGAGGTGATGCGTGCGGTCCCGCGGGCTTCCTCTACCGGGCCGTCGGGCTGGCGCTACGAGCACTTGGAGGTCCTGGTGGGGCATGGGGGCGAGGACATTCTCTTTGACACCCTCATTGACCTGGCGGCTGGTCGCGTTCCTCCCGCTGCGCGCGAGTGGTTAGCGGGCGCTCGCCTCCTCGCTCTGCTCAAGGGTGTCTTGCCCCCCCCGAGGGCAAGGTGCGCCCGATCGCCTGCGGTGAGGTGCTCCGCAAGCTCGTGGGCAAAGTGATCTGCCGCCAAAAGGCGCCCGAGCTCCGTGCCTTTTTCTGCCCGCCCCTCGCAGCGGGTGAGACCTCGGTGGCGGCCCAGCTGGGGGTGACGACTCCAGGCGGGGCGGATATCCTCATCCATTCGGTGCAGGCCTACCTCGAGGCCCACCCCACCCACGCTGTCGTCAAGGTCGACTGCCACAACGCGTTCAACAGTCTGTCCCGCGCCAGCATGTTTGCGGCCGTCATGGAGTCCTTCGAGGACTTGTACGCTTGGACAGCCGTGTGCTACGGCCAGCCCGGCCAACTGGTTCACATCATGGAGGACGGCACTCGCGGCGGCCTGCTGTCGCGGTCGGGCACCCAGCAAGGGGACCCCCTGGGACCCCTGTACTTTGCCGCCCCCCTCCAGGGTTGCCTCCAAGCGGTCCATGCTGCCCACCCGGCGGTCGCTATTCAGGCCTACTTGGATGATATCTACCTTCTGGGCCCTGTGCCGGACACCACCGCGGCTCTGCTGGCACTGCAGACCGCGGTGGCCGACATCAACCTCCAGTTGACCCTTGCCAAGTGCGCGGTGTACTCGCCCCAAGGTGATTGCTCCGGCTTTCCGCCCCAGCTCTTGGGCCGGGACGAGCGCCTCCATGGGTTGGATGTCCTCGGCGTTCCGGTTGGCGACCCCGCGTTTGTCATCGATGCTCTGCGGGCCGCCCTCGAGGCACGCACTGAGGTACTGCCCTTGATTGCGCGCCTTCATGATTCGCAGACCAAGGGTCTGCTTCTGTGGTTTTGCGCTCACCCTCGCGTCGTTCACTGGCTCCGGGGCGCTCTTCCGTCTCAGGTCCGGCTGGCCGCCGAGGGCCACGACGAACGCATCCAGTCGGCCTTGGCGCAGCTGGTCCCGGGCCCCGACCTCCCGCCACATGCTATTCGCATTGCCTCCCTGCCTGCACGGATGGGTGGCTGCGGTCTGACTCGTGCCGCCCGGCTGGCCCCAGCAGCCTTTTTGGGCTCCGTCGCTCAGTCGTGGGCGGAAAGCTGCCGGCTCCTGCCCCTTTTGGCAACGGCAGCGCCTGACCTCCTGGACCCCAGCAGCCCTTTGCCCTTCGTCACCGCCATCCAGGAGGCCTATGCTGAGATCCAGCAGGCCTGTTCTCCCGTCCGTGCCGCTCAGGCGGTACAGCGCCACCTCCCTCGCGGCACTCCCTCGGTCGCCTCCGTTCAATCTCCCGCCGCATTCCCTGCTCGCGTCATCGATAAACACCAGAAAACCTACGCGGGTATTCTGCACACGGCTGATTGGATTGCTCTTTTCGCGGACCTCAACGCCCAGGGACGTGCGTGGCTGTTCTCGCTTTCCTTGCGGAGTGTGGGCTCGGCGTACCTTCGTGCTCTTCCCATGGCCCCCCCATTCGCCTTGGCTCCCAGCCACTACTCGGTGGCGCTCCGGCACCAGCTATTTGCCCCGCAGCCTCTTGTTCCGGCCGGGCGGCCTTGTGGTAGCTGTGGGCAGCCGCTGGATCCCACGGGGACTCACTACCTTGCCTGCATGGGGGGCCAACAGAATCAGAATTGGTATTTGTATTTGCACACTGTCCTCCTGACGGTGGTGCTCGCCATGATTCGGTCGGTTTTCCCCCACGCGAACATCCGGTCCGAGGATGCGGATGGCGCTGCCTTCTATTCCCCCAACCACCGGCCTGACATCGTGGTGCTGGACTTTGAGGGGGGTGGCCGGCATCTGCTTATTGACGTTTCGGTGGCGCGGCCCTTGGCTCTTAGCCACGTGGCTGGGGCCTCCCTCACGGCAGGTTACACGGCGGACCGGGCGGAGCGGGCCAAGCTCCTGGCCTACGGCGACGTCGGGCACCATCGTGTGGTGCCCTTTGTCCTGGAGGAGTTTGGGGCCATGGGGCCCCTGACCTCCGCCTTCTTCAAGGAGTGTTGCCGGCTCCGGGAGGACCGGCTGGACCTGGAGGGCCAGCGGGCCCCATGGTCGGCGCGGACCTGGACGTCATATTGGCGTCAGCGCTTGTCGGTGGCGCTGACTCGGGCCATGGCTGACATCATGCTCCGCCGTACGCGGGCTGATTTTGCGGCGCAGCAGGGCTATTAGGTTCCTCCCGTTAGGCGTTTCCATTGGTCTTATCGTAGTATAGAGCTTTGACATGGCTCTGTATATAGGTTTATAGCTGGGCGTTTGCTTTGGTTTGAGTGATTTCACTCTGCTGTAAGTAATTATATTTTTAATATATAATACTATAATATTATAGATGAGCCCCTCTAATCACTATGGCCCCGTCACTGGGTGCTGGGCGGCTAGCTGGCTAGCGTGTGTGCTAATCGTCAGCTGGTTAAAGGTGACGGTAACCTGCTGCGTAGCTGTAGTGTCCTCTACCCTAGCCAGTGCACTGGTATGTGCGTACCTACGCTCCCTAGATGCAGGACGTGCCCTGGGCCTAATCTCTAGCGGTGGGGCTTCTACATGTAATCCTACGGGACGTGTCATGTGTGCCTGGATAAACAGATCTGCTTCCCATGCTGTCCCGAACCCCTTAAAAATAGCCCTATGTCTATCTACTATGTTGTTCCTGCAGTCTACCCAGCTATAAAAAATCCCTACCTTGCCTGTGCCCCCATCATGTGCCAATGCGTAATATAATTGCCTAGACCCATCACTGTCCCATCCCCTAAGTGCCCCAGTATGCCTAATATTATTATTATTAGACATGCCACGTCTATTGCATGCAGGCAGGGATAGGCAGAGAAGAAGGAACCTTGAGTACCTCTAGTGAGTGACCATCACCTGCTCACAAGGGTTGCCAACAGGCCCTATAATCTAAGAACGCAACGACATTACGTAGACAGGAAAACCTGTCAGCACAAGGGAGTAACCTACGTGACAACCCGCCCGTGTACCGGGCCCCAGCACGTAAGCCACTCCCGCGGAGTCCCTCGCAAGCCAGCCTGTACGGTTATGGCCTGCGTGAACCAACGAGCGAGGCCGGTGTACCCAGAGCCAGCGCTCACAGCACAAACATGAAAACGACAAGAAAACAGGGCTGGGCGCACACAACACCGCTCTACGCGTGCAGAGAGAGGAGGGACAGAGCGAGCAATATGGCTGCTGCGCGCCCTACAACCACCATGGCTGCGTGCCCACCTATTTGCTGCAGATGCGATGTTATCGTTTCTTGCCGTCTTGGTGCAGATCACCGAATTCTCGTCAGGCAGATCACGAGGCCCTGCCCACGCTCTGTACGAGCTATGGTGGCCCTAGACGAATCCTCCGATTACCAGTGTTACGAGCCGCACCAGCGGCTCTGAAAGACCCTAGTCTAGCGTGGGTTACGCCTGAATAAACTCGGAATCTGCTATCCGCCCGGACTACGTGAATGTAGCCCTGAATTCTAGCTAGTACGCGGAATTACTAGCTAGGCCCTGAATGCACAACTAGATAAATTATGCATTACATGGAATGCACGAAGGGCGTTAGTGCAGCCCAGATTTGACCCCTGGTTCGGCAGACGAGTTTTACTCAAGTCGATTTCATTCCAAACCAAAGATAGGAAGCCATTGTCACCTACGACATTTGTCCAAGACAGCGTGCATGCCAGCGGGTCGGCTGGGGGCCGAACCTCTAGCGCAGCCTGCAATTAATATTGATCAGCCGTAGATGTACATAGTATCCGCCAGTCTGGCACCCGGTACCTGGCAGTCCCGGGTACAGACCAGCCAGTAACACACCAAACCGAAAGCAAAGCCACGGGTACCTGGGCCGGCTGATGGAATAACTCGGCCAAGTCCACGAATCTAACGTAATAACTATCGAAAGTCTCAAACAATATCAAAATGACTTTCGACTGACCAAGCTAATTTATTTTAGGAATTGTTACGCCCAAACATGGGTTAGGGCCGTAACAACCAAATTATCGAACCTATGAAAGTACCAAAAGTACTACCTTGCCCAGCAACAATGACGACGCGAGCTACGGCCGACCTACCTCCAGCTCCGGCAGAGCGCAGGGGGGAAACCGGTATACTGCATGGAGGGGGGACGTCATCCACGTCGACCACAAGCCCTGCATGGCAGGCACCCCCTGCCACCCCAGTCTAGGGAATATAGCAGTAGTGCAGATTAGTGGGCCACTTGCAGATTAGCCTAGCAAGTGGCCCACACGCATGTGCGCCCATTAATTAATTAATTAGACTCGTCGGCTCCCGTTGGGGAGTCACGGAGCATTAACCCCGATGGATGGATGGATGGGTCAGCAAACAGTCCTACCGGTCTAATCTATCTACATCAGCTACCTACAACATCTATCTAACAGCATCACTAACTACAACATCTATCTAAACAGCATCACGCTACCCTAGGGGAGCTGTCGGGCGTGCCTCCCGCGGGTTTGCACACGCGGGCGCTTCCCCACAGGGGGGGGCTCGTTGTCCTCTATGACCTGGGCCCACTTGGCTGCACTTGGAAGGTGCGGGCCTTGCTGCGTCTAACATCACGGGGCCCGGCCCACGTCAGGAGGTGCCGGCCAGGCTGAGCTGGTCGCAGTCCCGCGGGGGGGCCACGTGAGGTGTCTACCTGGTTGGTGCGAGCTAGGTGCCCTACAAGCTGCAGGCGCCGCTGCGTGATCATGGTGCTGGTGATATATGGCATGCCCTGGTACAGGTCCTCATTGCGGACATGAGCAGCATATCCTACTCTGAAAATGGAACGTAGCATGTTGGTGGCCGCGCCGTCCAGCTAGCTTGCGGGCCAGGTCGGCGGTGAGGGTCCACGTCTCGGCCTCATACGTGAGAACAGGAAGGACGAGGACCTTAAACAGGTCCTGTTTCTCGATCTTGCCAAGGGGCTTGCGCCACAGGGCCCGGTACTGGCGTAAAGCGTGCCAGGCGAGGGAGATGCGATGGTCCACATCAACCTCGCAGCTGGGAAGCAGGCTAGCTGCCCAGCGCAGCTTGACGCGGTCCCGATACAGGACTCAAGAGCCGTCTAGGAGATAGAGGGGTGGCGGTGAGTGGGAGAGCCCAACCGCCAGGGCCTCTGTCTGTCAGGGCCTCATGTGCGCCCGTAATGGCCCCCATGGATGATGCCTTAAGAATTTAGCCACCCTCTGTCTATAATATGGGACTCCCCATGGATGCATGATGCATTAAGAATTTAGCCCAGCTCTGCCTAAGCAGAGAGTCACTCTCTGATGAGAAGCCATGCCCTAGCCTTTGTATAGCCATGATGATCTTCCACCCCATGCCAGGCCCCCTTTGTGCTCTGAGAGATCATGGTGGTGCAGGTGCCCTTGGTGCACCTACAGAGCAAGGGTCATTTACATCCCCACCCTTGCAGGAAGTAGCCCAGAATGTATTAAAAGCCATATGCCCCTTTTCAGGGATATGTGCTACATATACTCCCAACAGAGTTATGTTCCAATACAATTCAATTCAATTCAGAAAATGGGTGCCATGAGATGATGTCATTGTCATGATGTAATTATATTTTCAATAAACAAACACTTTTCTGATTTAATTTGAGAAACGAGAAATTTACGCGTCGAGCCAACAGAAGAACAGTAGAAAACGGAGTCGGATCAAAATTGGCGAAACAAACAAACAAACAAACAAACAAACAAACAAACAAACAAACAAACAAACAAACAAACAAACAAACAAACAAACAAACAAACAAACAAACAAACAAACAAACAAACAAACAAACAAACAAACAAACAAACAAACAAACAAACAAACAAACAAACAAACAAACAAACAAACAAACAAACAAATAAACAAACAAAACTAAGAAGGAAAAAGAGAACACACACACACACATGAAGGGGTTAATTAAAAGAAAAAGTAAGAATAAATTAAAAGGGAAAAGAAAGAAAGAAAGAAAGAAAGAAAGAAAGAAAGAAAGAAAGAAAGAAAGAAAGAAAGAAAGAAAGAAAGAAAGAAAAGAAAATGTAAATAATAATAATAAATAAAAGTAAAGAGTAATAATAATAAGGATAACAACAACGAAACAAAAATGGAATAAAAGAAAGAGGTCATTGCTGGGATATGGTGAGGCACAGGCGATGTTGGAGTATGGGTCAGGAGTTTGATGTTTGAGCGTACGTATGTCAACGCATTGAGATCTGACTCGTCTCTTAGGTCTTTCGCATCTCAGGGTGGATCCTCATCCCGCTTGACTAGTTTAGGTTCAGTTAAACGTGGAACTCGTTGGTTAGGTAGAGGTCAAGGCGGTAGGGGAGAACTGCGGCGTAACACCGTGATCCCCCCCTCCCCTTCCTTCATCAACGAGACAACGTAATGATGTTTGCAAGCTATTCCCCAAATCAGCAGGCCCATGCAGGCCAGCCCTTCATCCAAAAAGCAATAATTTTGTTTGACTGTACACCGGGAAAAAAAGTCACATGTTGACGCTACATCAGGGCAAAATGTCAACACTCTGGCGGAAGGGGCAGGGGCAGAAGTCAACATCTTGACGTTCTGTAAAAACCCTCAGCAGAGGCACTAATGCCAGGGCATGCTGTCTTG
Source organism: Mesostigma viride (assembly GCA_009746045.1). Lineage (NCBI taxonomy): Eukaryota > Viridiplantae > Streptophyta > Mesostigmatophyceae > Mesostigmatales > Mesostigmataceae > Mesostigma > Mesostigma viride. The sequence continues at coordinate 5,435,675 of RPFO01000667.1, read as the reverse complement.
TTCTGGAGCAACCCGAAGCAGCTGGTTCACACAGATCGAAACATCGTCTCTGAAAAAACATCATGCACACATTTTTTCCAGAAGAAGCTCCGAAGTTTCCCGTTCAACTGCGCCAAAGTACCTCATGTACGCGGGTTGTCCGTTTCGGTCAGGTTGACTAAGCCCATAGTGTGTCTGGTCCCATGAGCTCATCTCCCGCCCACGAGCGACGGCATACCCATCGATTTGAGGGATCCCGTCCAAGCACTCGTGCGCAACGTCTCGGGCCATTGCGAAGAGGAGCGGGTCCCTATACAACTTGCCAATAGGTTTGGGCACCAAACTGTACGCATGAACCCAGATCAGCCTAGGGAGCTGGATGTGGTTGCTCTTGAAGAGCTCTAACAGCCTTCCGAGCTCAGCCATTTTTTGTGGATATGTGGCCAAGGTAGACTGTGGCATAACACTGAGCCATGCCCCATATCCCAACATCACAAAGTCAAACCCTCGAAGATCCATGGGATCCCGCAATGACCCAATGGTGCTAGCAATCGATAGACCCACATTATGTTCATAGAACTTCGTATCGTCGCACCCTTCCACCATGCAGCTCGCCCCCGTGGCCTGCAGCATGGATTTTGTCAAGCGCATGCCGACCGGGTCGAAGAACCAGCTAAAAGACATGCTTCCCACCTGCACATGCACATCGTGGTGCACCCAGCCAAACTGATGGATGTCCACTTTGGGGTCCAGCAGCCACGACCAGTAGTTCATCCGGAAGCGCATGTTAGAATCGCCGACAAACGCAATCCGTCGAATGCCTTTTCTCGCCATGCAGGACTGGACGGCCTGATGAGAGCGGTACGACCTGGATTCGTGGACCCTCTCGTCTAGAACCGACGGCAGGGAATCACCAGGCAGGCCCCCATGCTCGACATCCTGTGTGTACTGGAAATCACCCATCCCGTCCAATTCTGCGGTAGGGCAGTTGAGACACCATGTGTTCCGGCCCTTCGGCTCATACCAGATGCCTCTCACTTCGTTGGCCACTGCGGGTTCGCTGTCGTTTCGGTCGGGAGCATCGACGCGAACGTTTTCCAACACACCTATCACAGGGGGGCTACCCAGAATTGCCCACTGTGCCTGGGCCACTGTTTTATAATTTGCGAAAGTCACATGCGCATATTCTAATGCCAATTTAACCGTAACGTTGTATGTACCACAACTGCCTCGTAGCTACCACTTCCTACACAAGTAAAGGACAGGGCGGCAAAAACCTGCACGCCACGACAGTCAATCCCTTTCACCGTACCGAGGAGGTACGCATGGGAGCCGTTGCAATCTACAATGCCTCGGCCTCCCTGCATAATACGCAAATGTCGACCAGATCGAGCAATCGGGGACCATGATGACTGCTCCGTAGATCCCGTTGAAAAAAGGACGCGACTTCCCGGGGATACTCCGCGGGGAGCGGCTGTGTGTGGACGACTGCGGGAACGTTTTCCGTGGCAGGTATCTGTCAGGAAACAAGATAACGCCAGCAAGCTTAAAACGAAAACCCGACAGCTTGGCACAAAAATATTGGGCATGGCTGGATCCACAGTTATGTACTACATTCAGGGGAGCATGGCCGCAAACCAAGACGCCAACTCGCCAAGTCGCCAACCAAGACGTGCGGGGCCCGCCCTTGCGCCAAGCGCGTGATATGACATGGACTTTGGTCAAAATCAAATTGACATTGCTCCGAGGGAGCCAAGCTCCACGCAGAAAACGGGCGTGGTGTTTTTTTGGTGTTAAAACCTTGGTTAAAATGGTATTGAAAATGGACCAATCGGCGCGAAGATACTCGAGATATGGAGACGTTGAGTTGAGTTGAGTTGCCCTTCACCTGTCACGTTCACACCGGTGTGACACAGTGAGACAGAGATATGTAAATTAGTTAGTTCCCAGCGTGTCGTTGTCTCACTCGGTAAACTGGGGACTGGTAAGGATTTCATCCGCGCGCTATGCGCAGGAAGAGTGGTCGCTCAGAATGTTGCCACGTGGCTTAGATAATGCCACGTGGTATTTAGCCGGCTCATGTCAGGCGTTCGTTCCACTTGACGCGCGAAACCCGTCACATCCTTGTCACAAAAGTCACAAGAGCTGTCGCAACTCAGAAGTCATGAAGTCCTGTAAGATGGGGTTGTCAAGAGTCGAGTGATCGACTCCACCCCCTGGATGCTGACGTTCTTTCGTTACGATGTGAACCGATGGGCACGTACCGGTAATTCCTAATCGCCACGAGGCGTCTAAGCCAACAGATTTCTTGAATGCCGTCATTGCCATGCAGCTGACTGTGACATGGCCCGATCCTGCGACGGACACGTGTGGACTCTTCTCGTATGATACCTCAAGCCAGAAATTCAAAAACGAGTGAGGCTTTAATTGTCAACAACAACAAGGTTGTGTCATGATATCCGCCGTTCGTGATTGCTTTGGAAGTTGACGTCCGCGAGGCTTCTGGCCGCTATATATATAACATGTTGTGCAGAATGGGTAGCAGAACCGTCAGGGAAAGCCCGAGAGGAAATCTGCCCGACATCGCAAGCCAGGTCCACGCCTCTTATCTCAGCAGGACCGGCAGACATGAGCAAGCAGACAAAGAACTCCATAGGCGGCCGTCTCCATGGATCGCCACAAATCATACGCCAGCCCTCGCAGGCGCACAAGTCGTTGAGATTACCTGTAGTCTTTATGATGACCGGCAGACCTGATTCTCCGCCTCCTTGGTTTCGACTAATTTTCACTCATACCTTTCCACGCCTGGAGTTGCAATATGTCCCTGCGACCGTTGAGTCTGTCATCTACGGCCTCGGCATGGGCCTCGACGGCCTCCAGCAACTGCAGCTCTCGGACGACCTGCCCGTTGAGGTGACGCAGCTCCGCCACCTGCTCATGTCGGGAATCAAGCAGCTGCAAAATTCCCTCCGGAGCGACACCAACGCTGAGTACGAAATGTGCCCCGTTGCGGGCACGTTGAGGGCGGTGCTGCCATCTGTCATCATGACCACCAGCCAGGTGGCGCAAATCGTGGAGTTCAAGCAGTACCTGGAGTCCGTGATGGCGGTGCTCAGGGACCTAAAGTGCCAGCTGTCTCTGCACGGGATGAAGGGCCTGATCAAGCTTGTAGAGGAGATCCAGGCCATGAGCGACGCGCTCTCTTGCGAATGCGACAGGTGGCAGATGAGGCGCCAGCAGCTAGCGCGGCAAATGAACATCGATGCTTTTTATAGAGTCCGACAGGAGCAGGAGAATTTGTTGGCGAGCCGACGAGGCATGGACGGGAGTGGGTTGGGAAACATTCTATTTTTTGCAACCACTGCCGTCGCCGCTCTAGCATGGACCGCGCGCCCACTGCCCTGCTAGCCCTTTCATTTATCAATGCTTATGGGGGAAGTGAGAACCAAGGATCGATGGGTGGTTGTACTGTATTGGACGCTGACGGACAAAGTCCTCCAGTTGACGCTATAAGCGTGAATATAATGCCATCTCGATGCATGGCAAAAAGGAGCTTGGAGTCTATTCCCTGATCGCGCTCATGCCCGTGCTTTTCGGGACCGTGGTCTTTGAAGAGAGTCCAATGATGTTCTTGACGAATCCGATGTTGTGTTTATTTGTATTCCTGCAAGTCCTGACGAGGAGCGAAGGACTTGATGTCAAGTAGTGTTGTATTTGAAAGAAGATACAGGCATCCTCGCTGTTTGGGATGGTTGTTTATGAAGGCATGCATTCTTAACGCCCGGTGGGCCGGCTCTTTTGCCCCCCCCCCCCCGTCTGTGCATGGGGGGAAACATTGTTTCTTGGCTTCGACCTGGCTACCGGCCATGGTAGCGGCTGGCAATGACCAGTCACCAGCTTAGCTTGGGGATCAATATCCGATCATACACCTCATTGTAAATAGTGTGTAAAACGTGACATGCCCCCGCGCATCAATTTCATTAACTAATTAATATAAGTAGACTGCGCCACGTGACCATAAATCAATGAGATGGAAATGGGGTGGGTGACTATCTAGCCTCTGGTCACAGGGTTGCGGGCACCACGGCCCGAATATCACTATGTTTACCGAATTTCGCCGAGATCACGCGTGCAAAACCCATGTGCACTGACTGGGGGTTGGCACCGCATCCGGTCTATCACCACCTGCCACTTATCTCGGCAAGTCGTCTGCCCCCGGCCAGATCACAGATAAGCCTCCAGAGGCTGCCTAGGCGTCGGCCGGCCGAGCCCAAATTCCTCCTAGGACCTAGGAGCATTATGGCTTTCAAGAGGCATCATCCAAGAAGAGTGGTCCACACGTGTCCGGCGCAGGATCGATCGGGCCATGTCACAGTCAGCTGCATGGCAATGACGGGCATTCAAGAAATCTGTCGGTTTAGAAGCTACGTGGCGGTTAGGAATTACCGGTACGTGCCCATCGGTTCACATGGTAACGAAATAACTGCGCAGACACACCCGTTCGTCTTCCCTCATGCCCTGAGGCAAGCCACAGCTGCAATCTAAACTACTCACGATCTAGGATAGTCTGGCATAACTGTGAGTTCGCACTAATTCTGAAATGTGTGTGGGTGGGTGACATGGCGGGGCATTGTCTGGCACAATGATCGATCGAAACTGGAGGCTGTTCAAAGTATGCGGGTAGACATGTGGTGGGTGTATATAGGCTGAACTAACTAAAGGTAGCCAGTACTGAGTATGCATGCATGCAGAGCCATACACGGCGCAGGTAGCATATGCATGTGTCCACCGGCCTAGCCTAGATCCTGGAAAGTCCAGGCTGGGACGTGACGCCACCTAGCCGCGCACAGCCATGCATGGGGGCCCGCCATACACTTGAGGACAAAACCGGCCCTAGTACATTAAGGGGAGGTGGCACCCCAAAACCCTTAAAAATTGAACTACGGTAATAACACTTGAAATTCATTTGCACAATGCTGAAATATGATTGCGGGCACTAAATAACATCTCTTGTGAGTTGTCCATGCACTTGTTGGGGGTACTACCCCCAAGTATACGCCAATATTGCGCTATAAATAGAAAAAGACGCTAATTAGGGCTGGGTATGCCCCAGCCAATGCACACATTTGTTGGCAACCAAAAATCAACCATTTGTAGTTCCCTGAGTGTGTAGCTTGCTGAGCTATTTACATCATGGAAATGGCAAAACCTTGAACAGTTATTAATTTTCCCGCAAAACAGGTCTTTTTTTACCGGACATTGGGAATAAACATATCATAAACACTTCAGATAAGGCCACAAAATCAAGCGAAAATCCGTCTAACAGGGGGACAGCAGTGGTCCAAGTCCCAGGTCATTCCGACAAGTCTAGCTCAAGTTATTAGGTTTTGCGTGCTAAATCCTGAACATACGCTAAATGAGGTTTTTCTGTGTATAAGGCCACCTAGACATGATGTTTTCCATCCAAGAAGCCAAAAAACACGCCCAACTCGATCACACAACATAAGAAAAGGCTAGGCACCTCATCTGCCCTCCCCTGCCCTCAGCATGGCCAGCCTTGCCAGCGTGGGCATAGCAACACCATCGCTAGGCATACACGCACCAAGAGAGCATACACTATGCTCAGCCCAAGGTTACCATGTAAATTTATGCCAAGAACTCAGCAAGTATACGTGTAAAAACCCAAGTTAAGAATGCCCAAGCCATAGAGGCAACTGCAGCCTGCAAACTTGGCAGCAAATCATACATGCTGTCTGCCAAGCATTCACATCCTATCCAGCTTGCCTTGCTGCACACATAGCAGGGAAGTCTTAATGGTTATAGCTCAAGGAAAGCAATGGAAACACCTATCTAATGCAATGCCACTCATGCAGTATGGCCAGCAAAAGAACCACTCTCACCTTCCTTTCCAATATGGCAATTTGCTAAGAAGCTGATGCCAGCTTGTTAGCCTCTAGGCACATGCCGGATGTCGTTACTAAAACAGGCGTGTCAGATCCGGCACATAACAAAGCGTCTGAGCAAGCTCATGTCCAAAGGATTATGGAAAACAAATGTCAACACATTACCAACAACTTCACCTCGGCGCCTTAAGCATGCCAGCCACAAACTACTCGAAATTGTACGAAATTGCTAGGAATCTGACGATGCAACCGAAAGAAATGGAGCGCATCCTGCAGGGAAACTGCCCGAAAAAAAGGCGAAAGGCCGACGTTAATGCACCTGCCTGCGTGGAAATGTGTTGGCTTGGTGCCATGCAGCTAGAATTTATATCTGCATGTACACGTTTTCCGAGCGCCCGTCATCAGAGTCTTTGTATCATGGTATGCCTCGTATTTCGGACGAGATTAGGCAGCGTAGGATAGCATTTGTAGGACACCTTGCTCGCACCAGCCAGGTCGACACCGCCCTTGGTCTGGCCGGCCCCCAGCGGCTTGGCCAGCCAGGGCGACACATTCATGACCTGGCCTGGCCCCAAGGGCATTCCCAAAAGGGTAGGGAAACCTGTCACGAACTACATCCAGATGTTGCTGGACGACCTAGTGGTCCCAGCCCAGTTTGAGAACCGCATCCACTCTCTCTCCCGTCTTTGGACTGCCATGCAGGACGTTAGCCTGTCCTTTTAGCTAGCCGCGCCCGATTGCAGCTGTGGCATGCCTTTGGCAATTGGCATGAAGGAGACTGGGGGTCTCTGCCCTTTCCCCTGTAGTGCACACACAGGGATTAAAAGCACTTCGGTGCTCCGTGACTCCCCAACGGGAGCACGAGTTTAATTAATTAATTAATTAATGCAGGACAAGACGCGGTGTCATCAATATATGTCATGCCCACGAGATAGCCATGGCTGACGGCGGAGCTCATAACTTTCACGTTTGAGCACCGAATTTAGCCGTGAATATCACAATCGACGCGTCTTTTTGCGACGCACATGCTGATATAATTTTCCGCAGCTCTTACGCAATATACGATGAGCAAACGCCTCTCGACGCAACGCAGCCTGGCGGCTGCGCTCAGCAATGAAAATACGTCTGCAGCTCCGGCTGCAGCTGCGCCCACCGGCCCAGAAGGCAACGGCGCCACTAGCCAAGCTCTAGTGGTCGTCCAGCCCCCTGCTGCGCCCCCCTCGCCCGCAGCGTCGCCTGAACCCAAGCGCAGTCGCCCTGCCGAGCCGAGTTGGACAGAGCTCGACTTTGTCGCCGAAGCCAGCAAGCCCGGCTTCCTTGACACGCTTACCACGGAACACATCCTGGTCTACGTGTTTTATGGAACGCACGCCTCGCTTCTTGCACTATGCAAGCAGCTCTTCAACCAAGGTCGCCTCTTTGACCCTCGCTGGATTCGTCTCGCCTCTTTCGACATCATTCCCAGCCTCCACCGCCCCTACCTCCAGCAATTCGCTCTCTTTTCCCTCCTTGGACGCTCCATCGGGGAGCTTTGGCCCCCCAAGCCTCTCACCACCACCTTAACCGAATCCTCCCTCCGCTCACTCCTTAAGGAGGTCCTCGAGGAGCACGTGGACCCCATTGCTGCAGATGTGGCGGCCATTGGCGGCACGCTAACTGCCGAGCTTCCCCTCCTTTCCACCGCCACCTCCACCATCTCCACCGCCACCTCCACCCTCCTCGCCTCCTCCACCGCCACCACCTCCACCTCCGACGCCATCACCGCCCAGCTCCGTGACATCGACCAGCGTCTTAAGGACAACGCCATCGCTATCGAGGTTCTGCAGAACACGGCAGGCCTCACCGCCCAGGCGGTGAAGGACATTGCCGCCAAGCCAGCCCCGGCTGGCCTGGCCGACGATGCTCCTCCCATCACCACCTGGGCGGACATGCTTAAGCAACATACCACCTCCACCACCTCCGCCGTCGCAGCCCAGCTCCAACGGCAGACGCTTGACCTCCGCGAGGAGGCCGAGCTCGCCCAGCGCAGCCTCAACGTCATTGTCAAGAACTTCACCATGGAGGAAGGTGAGACTTCCGAGAAGCTTTTGCGTGCGTTTGAGCGAGAAATCCTTGGTCGCATGGGCCTTATCGGTGAGATCGCGCTGGCCGCCCACCGCCTTCCCCGCGCGCGGGGTAAGGCAGGGCCGCCCCCGCTCCTTCTCACCTTTAAGACCCCGGCGGACAAGATTTCTTTTCTCAGACGCCGCAAGCGGCTCGAGAAGACTCTCTTCACCCTTGATGACGACCTGACCCTGGCGCAGCAACAACGGCGACGGGAGCTATGGCCAACCTACCTCCAGCTCCGGCAGACCAAGGCGGGCCAGCCGGTGTACTGGAAGGGGGCGGCCATCTACGTCGGCCACAAGCCCTGGCAGGCGACCCCCCCCCCCCCGCGGCCCCAGCGACTCCAGACGCCCCAGCTTAGGGGAATACAGCAGTAGTAGTGCAGAATAGATAGACCGTGGCCATGTACATGTACGCCTCCTAGAGGCACTATCCTAGCTAAGCCACGCGCTTTCCTTAATCATGTACATGTGTGCCTATGATGAGCCACACCCCAGATGATGCCTAGCTTTATTTAGTTATGTTGTGCCCATGCAGGGAGTAACTCTCTGCTGAGACGCCATGCCCTATAGCTTCTTTGTATAGCTATGCTGATCTTCCCCCCCATGACAGGCTCCCCCTTCGCTGGGCATAGCTTGAAGATCATGGGGATGCACGTGCCTTGGTGCACCTAGAGCAAGGGTCCTTTACATCCCCACCCTTGCAGGAAGTAGCTTAGGATGTATGATAGGCCATATGCCCCCTCTCAAGGGCTGTGTGCTACATATACTCCCAACGGCCGTTATGTTACAATTCAATTCAATTCAATTCAAGACGCGGTGGCAGAAGATTGTCAAGGCTCACACGCCCGACCCTGTGGGCAAGCCACCTCCCCCCAAGAGGAGGAGGCGTTTTGATGAGTAGTGTAGTTAGGATTTTCTAGACTAGATAGCTTAGAGTTAGGTTAGTTCGATTACGCGGCTTCCTCCACCCCACCCATCCATCATGGAATATGTGCTACATGATCTCCCAACGGAGGCATGTTATAATTTAATTTAATTTAATTTAATGTACGCGTGTCTGACCTGATGCACGATCGATATATTGTGAGTTTGTGACCGAGGCCCAGGTGCCCGGTTCCCGGCCTGCCGCCTAAGTGAGAGCCGGCCAGTGTGAGAAATGAAAGGTAAATCGGCGTACAGATCCTCATTGCATGCTATTATTATTTCCGCAACCCAGCCCCGGCGCAGCCGGCAGCCACATCGATAGGCTTTCTCCCTCTGCAAGGACGGACATTCGAGCAGTGCTGGAGGAGCAGGTGACCTGGCCGTTGGCCGAGAAGATGACACGATCGCTGATCGACCACGTATACGGCGCTTATTAACACGGACGTGGAGGCCTTGAAGGTCTCCAATGCGGAAACCAATTAATTAATTAATTAATTAATTAGGAACATAAATCCGTTGGGAGTATATGTAGCACATAGCCCAGAGAAGGGGCATATGGCCTATCATACATTCTAAGCTACATACTTCCTGCAAGGGTGGGAATGTAAACGACCCTTGCTCTAGGTGCATGCACCAGGGCACTTGCAGCCCCATGATCTTCAAGATATGCCCAGCTAAGGGGGAGCCTGTCATAGGGGGGAAGATCAGCTAGCATAGCTATACAAAAAAGCTATAGGGCATGGCGTCTCAGCAGAGAGTTACTCCCTGCATGGGCACGGCATAATTAAATAAAGCTAGGCATCATCTGGAGGGTGGCTCATCATAGGCACACACTGACATGTACATGACTAAAAAGGCTAGGCCTCAGCTGGTATAGTGCCTGTAGTAGGCGGGCATGTACAAGGCCACTGTCTAACTATTCTACACTACTGCTACTTTATTCCCCTACACTGCCTGGCTGGGGCTTCTGGGGTCGCTGCATGGGGCCGCGGTGGTCGAGGGGGTCGCGTGCCAGGGCTTGTGGCCGACGTAGATGGCCGCCCCCTTCCAGTACACCGGCTGGCCCCGTGGCCCGCCTTGGTCTGCCGGAGCTGGAGGTAGGTCGGCCATAGCCGCTCCTGTCGCCGTTGTTGCTGCGCCAGGGTCAAGTCGTCGTCCACGGTGAAGGGAGTCTTCTCGAGCCGCTTGCGGCGTCTGAGAAACGAAATCTTGTCCGCTGGGCTTTCAAAGATGAGAAGAAGCGGAGGCGCCCCTGCCTTACCCCGCGCGCGGGGGAGGCGGTGCACATCAAATTTTTCCCGCGGAGAGCCGGCCGGAAAAATCTTTCCGACTTGCCCGACTGAGCTGGACGGTACGGACCAAATTTCGGTGCAAATTGTGGCCAAAAAGCTATGTCGGCTGATTTAATGGCGGTGACCTTGATGGAGGCATTTAAGCATTATTAACGCTGGAAAATTTTGCTGCACATGCTCCGAGATGTGCGATCGCTCATGATATTTTTTTTTCTATTTTACCGACGTGCTGCAAGCTGAAAAAAATATTCGCGCGGGGGTGGGTACGAGCCTGCCGACCCTTTTGCGGGCTGCTGTCCGCAGATGCAAAAAAGTACACCATCGCGGTAGCCCAGCCTCCACGGGGCTCGCGTGCGATAAGAGCGAATTTCTCTTCGTTGGTAAGTCTATTTTAGCGTTACCACGAGCTTTTCCCGAAAAAATTTCAGTTCGGTTAATTTCCTCGTTAAATCTGCTAGTGGGTGCTTCGGAGCTCTAAAAACCCTGAAATCCACCGCCCCCCCCCTCCCCCCGATGCTTCATTGTATTGCTCAGATCATCATGAATTCGACGGAAGGCAACCTGCGCTATTGCTACCGGTGTGACAAGCTACGACGGCGCACCTCAGATGGCGATCTCACGTATGGCGGCCTGCCCCGCACGATTCACACCAGCAAGTGCGTAAACTGCGACTTAAAGCTGCAGAATTTTTGCGCTGTCAACATCCGCCCGTGGCAGGTCTTGTACAATCTTAAGGCGGCTGCTGCCATGGGATGGAAACCGTTTGCGAACAAATATTTTGTTATCTCTCCTTGCCCCCGTGAGGCGTTTGATACAATGTTCAAGCGCGTAGGGGAGGGCGCAGCCGATCAGCCGCAGGGAAGGTGCCATTGCAACTTCAAGGAAAATGCAACGAAGGCCAAGCGCGTGTTAACGGATTTTAACGTAATAGAATACCTGTTGAGGGAAGGTGACACCAGCAAGGTAGCCACAGTGTGGGCAGGGGCTAGGGTGATGGTGGATAGCACTCTTTCTGTTATTGTGCCCCCCTTAACAGCCACCTGGGCATCCACTTCCCATGGAGAGTGCTCCCTCAAGATAACATTTTCTACCATGGTCATGCCCCCCCTCACACCCACGCATGCATGCCAGCCCCCCCCACACCCACGCATGCATGCCAGCCTCCCCCCACACCCACGCATGCATGCCAGCCCCCGCCACACCCACGCATGCATGCCAGCTCCCCCCCACACCCACACATGCATGCCAGCCCCCCCCAACACCCACGCATGCATGCTAGCCCCCCCCACACCCACACATGCATGCCAGCCCCCCCCACACCCACGCATGCATGCCAGCCTCCCCACACACCCACGCATGCATGCCTGCCCCCCCCACACCCACGCATGCATGCCAGCCCCCCTACCCACACCCACGCATGCATGCCAGCCCCCCCACACCCACGCACGCATGCCAGCCTCCCCACACACCCACGCATGCATGCTAGCCCCCCCCCACACACACGCATGCATGCCAGCCCCCCCCCACACCCACACATGCATGCCAGCCCCCCCCACATTCATGCACGCATGCCAGCCCCCCCACACACCCACGCATGCATGCCAGCCCCCACCCACACCCGCGCATGCATGCATGCCAGCCCCGCCCCACACCCACGAATGCATGCCAGCCCCCCCCACACCCACGCATGCATGCCAGCTCCCCCACACACCCACGCATGCATGCCAGCCCCCTCCCCCACCCACGCATGCATGCTAGCCCCCCCACACACCCACGCATGCATGCCAGCCCCCCCCACACCCACGCACGCATGCCAACCCCCCCCACACCCACGCATGCATGCCAGCCCCCCCCTTACACACTCATGCATGCCAGCGCCCCCCACACGCACGCATGCATGCCAGCCCCCCCAGACACCCACGCATGCATGCCAGCCCCCCCCCACACCCACGCATTCATGCCACCACCCCCCCACACCCACGCATGCATGCTAGCACCCCCCACACCCACGCATGCATGCCATCCCCCCGCACACCCACGCATGCATGCCTGCCCCCCCCACACCCACGCATGCATGCCAGCCCCCCCCACACCCACGCATTCATGCCAGCTCCCCCCACACCCACGCATGCATGCCAGCCCCCCCCACACCCACGCATGCATGCCAGCCCCCCCCCACACACGCATGCATGCCAGCTCCCCCCCCCCCCCACGCATGCATGCCAGCCCCCCCAGACACCCACGCATGCATGCCAGCCCCCCCCACACCCACGCATGCATGCCAGCCCCCCACACACACACGTATGCATGCCAGCTCCCCACCACACCCACACATTGCATGCCAGCCCCCCCACACACCCACGCATGCATGCCAGCCCCCCCCACACCCACGCATGCATGCCAGCCCCCCCCACATCCACGCATGTGGATGGGCGCCTGGCCTCGAACAAGAAGGGCAAGACCAAGGGTGTGCTGCTGCAAGTAGTGACAATGGAGCAGCGCAGGACTCAACTAGATCACATGCCAGGCCTCCAGCGCAGCCCAAGTAGGAGAGAGAGGCAGACGATAAAGCGGCAGCGGGCTGTACGCTGCATGTTTTATTTACCAAGTGACTGGTGTTTTATGCATAGCATTTAGAACATTTACGAGCTTGTTCACACCTTGATTGTACAACTTAGGACATTGTATCATAATTGATGTTGTCAACATCATTCGCCATGTTCAATCCATATAATATGTGTCCAAGTGACCATTAATGCTGCCATATGTCAACTGATGGTATGTTAAACCTTGGTTTAGGAACTGAGATTTGGCATTGTCATCATGACATGGATTCGAATTCAATGTGTGTGCAAGTTTTGGGTCAAGTGGAATCATATTGGATGCAATCTGCATGATTTGACTTATGCAAAATGAAAGAAATGAGCAAAAACTGCATTTTTTATGCTATTGACTGTCACAAATAGGTCTATAGGTGACCTCAACCTTGGTGCATGCTTTACCCGGCCTTTGTAAATTATGCATTTAAGTTGTGTGCCTTGTTTGAAATGGTTATGGCCCTCTTGGATGTAAAAAACTAGTGAAATGGTAATAAAATTGACTTTTTATGCTGTCAAACGTCACCAACATGTTGAAGGTGGGGTGCAAACTGAGACTTCACAATGTCATCATGATGGAGGACCATAATTCAGTTTGCATGCAAGTTTCTGGGTCAATGGAATAAAATTTGATGTTGATTGCTTGCCTCCATATGTGCAAAAATGTCAAAAACCATGTACCTTATGCTGTTATACGTCACAGTTAACCTTGCCAGGGTTGTCCGATGACCCCCAATTTTGGGGGGTAAACACTACCATATATGTGCTCGCTTGGGCCCAAAACCTGGGTTCAACATGTTTTAGCAAGCCAGTCAAATAATTTTTTGGCCAGAAAGTGCCAAAAAAATTTGATGTGTGGGCGGTCAGCTTAATCTCACCAAGAAGGCCCATGCGTGCAAGGATTATTCTCAAACGCACGTGCAAGCTTCTCGGAATTCTCACCTTCCTCCATGTCGAAGTTCTTGAGTATGGCGTTGAGGCTGCGCTTGGCGAGCTCGGCCTCCTCGCGGAAACCAAGGTCGCCCACAAGCTTCAAGGTCGCGCCAATTAATTAACTAAGGTCGCCCACAACCTTCAACCTCAGCTCACGGCGCTGCAGACCGCCGCGCACCTGCATGCCTCTGATGCGCATCACCTCGATCTCCCGCCTCAACCATGCAGGTGGAGGGCAAGTGCGGCCTGCGTGCTTATCAAGAACTGAGCTTGCAAAGCGGCCATCACCCGGCGCCCTGGCCACGCAGGTCCCTGCACTGTGATCCCGCAGACGCAGACGGCCATGCACCATCGCAACCCAGCCCCCCTGGCAGAATGCTGGTGACCTCCCGCGCCGCTCTCACTATGCCGACCTGCTGCATGCCGTCAGCGACCGCCTCGACCACCCAGACGCCATCGCCGGCCACCAAACTCGACAGGAGCTGGAAGGACACCTTCAGGCGGAACAACGGGAGGCCACCGATCGCGCCCGCCGCGATCGAAAGCCGATCAAATGGCATGCTCAGTGTCGCTTCAGTCCCCCAGGAACCAGGGGACTGACGTCAACCTCTCTGGCTGACATGCTCAAAAACAAGCTTCTTACCCTCATGGGCCTGGCAGGTAGAGTAGAACTGCGTGGCGGTGCCACCGCCTTCCCCATGCACTCACGGGACATGAAGGCGACTCCCCCACTGGCGCCAGTGATCCTGCTCACCTTCCAGTCAGGTTTCCACGGCCTATTTGGAGGATAAGCAGCGGCTGTTATCCTCTCTCGTCGCAAGAGGATTCACGACTCAGTCACCTGGACGCTGGATGACGACGGTCCTGAGCCCCGCTCAGGCCAGCAGCAGCGACGCGACCTGTGGCCGGAATACCTCCGCCACAAGCAGGATCCCCACTCCCCAGAACCTAGCCAAAGGTCTACTGGAGGGGCGGGGACCTGATCATGATCAACCACAAGATGTGGATGCCCCCCGCCGGCGGGCTCGATTAGTGCCCTTGTAACCATTGGTAGTCATTGTCGCCATTGTAGCCACCGCTGCCAAGAAATATGTAGCAACCATGCATCAAGGAGACAATTAACCATGTATGCCCAGCCTCATCATACCTGGCACCCTCCGGCCTCCTTCTCGCTGTGTATATAGGGTTGAAGGTTCCTTTACTCTGTATTGGCACCGCCGCCACGTGCTAATTAATTAATTAATTAATTAATTATAATCATACCTGGACACTGCTGCCACGTGCAACGCTAATGCACTGTAGGTAACCAGACCAGCGGCATACCCTTTTATAGCTTAGCAATAGCGCAGCCAGTCATGCTACGTCCATCACCTCGCTCAGCTTGCATGCTTGCCCACGTTACTACGCTCTCCTTGTCATGCTATATGCCCATGCGGGTCTTATTGCACCCACAGAATTTCCCGGATCGTTTAATAGTATCCGATTGCTGCTGTCGCATTCCTCTGGCATGAAGGGAAAGGGGGCGGGTCTCTGCCCCTTTCCCTGCTGTGCATATATATACAGGGGGTCATCGATAAACACCAGAAAACCTACGCGGGTATTCTGCACACGGCTGATTGGATTGCTCTTTTCGCGGACCTCAACGCCCAGGGACGTGCGTGGCTGTTCTCGCTTTCCTTGCGGAGTGTGGGCTCGGCGTACCTTCGTGCTCTTCCCATGGCCCCCCATTCGCCTTGGCTCCCAGCCACTACTCGGTGGCGCTCCGGCACCAGCTATTTGCCCCGCAGCCTCTTGTTCCGGCCGGGCGGCCTTGTGGTAGCTGTGGGCAGCCGCTGGATCCCACGGGGACTCACTACCTTGCCTGCATGGGGGGCCAACAGAATCAGAATTGGTATTTGTATTTGCACACTGTCCTCCTGACGGTGGTGCTCGCCATGATTCGGTCGGTTTTCCCCCACGCGAACATCCGGTCCGAGGATGCGGATGGCGCTGCCTTCTATTCCCCCAACCACCGGCCTGACATCGTGGTGCTGGACTTTGAGGGGGGTGGCCGGCATCTGCTTATTGACGTTTCGGTGGCGCGGCCCTTGGCTCTTAGCCACGTGGCTGGGGCCTCCCTCACGGCAGGTTACACGGCGGACCGGGCGGAGCGGGCCAAGCTCCTGGCCTACGGCGACGTCGGGCACCATCGTGTGGTGCCCTCAAATGTCCTGGAGGAGTTTGGGGCCATGCATGGGGCCCCTGACCTCCGCCTTCTTCAAGGAGTGTTGCCGGCTCCGGGAGGACCGGCTGGACCTGGAGGGCCAGCGGGCCCCATGGTCGGCGCGGACCTGGACGTCATATTGGCGTCAGCGCTTGTCGGTGGCGCTGACTCGGGCCATGGCTGACATCATGCTCCGCCGTACGCGGGCTGATTTTGCGGTGCAGCAGGGCTATTAGGTTCCTCCCGTTAGGCGTTTCCATTGGTCTTATCGTAGTATAGAGCTTTGAGACATGGCTCTGTATATAGGTTTATAGCTGGGCGTTTGCTTTGGTTTGAGTGATTTCACTCTGCTGTAAGTAATTATATTTTTAATATATATATTAAAAATATAATTACTTACAGCAGAGTGAAATCACTCAAACCAAAGCAAACGCCCAGCTATAAACCTATATACAGAGCCATGTCTCAAAGCTCTATACTACGATAAGACCAATGGAAACGCCTAACGGGAGGAACCTAATAGCCCTGCTGCACCGCAAAATCAGCCCGCGTACGGCGGAGCATGATGTCAGCCATGGCCCGAGTCAGCGCCACCGACAAGCGCTGACGCCAATATGACGTCCAGGTCCGCGCCGACCATGGGGCCCGCTGGCCCTCCAGGTCCAGCCGGTCCTCCCGGAGCCGGCAACACTCCTTGAAGAAGGCGGAGGTCAGGGGCCCCATGGCCCCAAACTCCTCCAGGACAAAGGGCACCACACGATGGTGCCCGACGTCGCCGTAGGCCAGGAGCTTGGCCCGCTCCGCCCGGTCCGCCGTGTAACCTGCCGTGAGGGAGGCCCCAGCCACGTGGCTAAGAGCCAAGGGCCGCGCCACCGAAACGTCAATAAGCAGATGCCGGCCACCCCCCTCAAAGTCCAGCACCACGATGTCAGGCCGGTGGTTGGGGGAATAGAAGGCAGCGCCATCCGCATCCTCGGACCGGATGTTCGCGTGGGGGAAAACCGACCGAATCATGGCGAGCACCACCGTCAGGAGGACAGTGTGCAAATACAAATACCAATTCTGATTCTGTTGGCCCCCCATGCAGGCAAGGTAGTGAGTCCCCGTGGGATCCAGCGGCTGCCCACAGCTACCACAAGGCCGCCCGGCCGGAACAAGAGGCTGCGGGGCAAATAGCTGGTGCCGGAGCGCCACCGAGTAGTGGCTGGGAGCCAAGGCGAATGGGGGGCCATGGGAAGAGCACGAAGGTACGCCGAGCCCACACTCCGCAAGGAAAGCGAGAACAGCCACGCACGTCCCTGGGCGTTGAGGTCCGCGAAAAGAGCAATCCAATCAGCCGTGTGCAGAATACCCGCGTAGGTTTTCTGGTGTTTATCGATGACGCGAGCAGGGAATGCGGCGGGAGATTGAACGGAGGCGACCGAGGGAGTGCCGCGAGGGAGGTGGCGCTGTACCGCCTGAGCGGCACGGACGGGAGAACAGGCCTGCTGGATCTCAGCATAGGCCTCCTGGATGGCGGTGACGAAGGGCAAAGGGCTGCTGGGGTCCAGGAGGTCAGGCGCTGCTGTTGCCAAAAGGGGCAGGAGCCGGCAGCTTTCCGCCCACGACTGAGCGACGGAGCCCAAAAATGCTGCTGGGGCCAGCCGGGCGGCACGAGTCAGACCGCAGCCACCCATCCGTGCAGGCAGGGAGGCAATGCGAATAGCATGTGGCGGGAGGTCGGGGCCCGGGACCAGCTGCGCCAAGGCCGACTGGATGCGTTCGTCGTGGCCCTCGGCGGCCAGCCGGACCTGAGCCGGAAGAGCGCCCCGGAGCCAGTGAACGACGCGAGGGTGAGCGCAAAACCACAGAAGCAGACCCTTGGTCTGCGAATCATGAAGGCGCGCAATCAAGGGCAGTACCTCAGTGCGTGCCTCGAGGGCGGCCCGCAGAGCATCGATGACAAACGCGGGGTCGCCAACCGGAACGCCGAGGACATCCAACCCATGGAGGCAATATATATATACAGGGCGGAGCGGGCCAAGCTCCTGGCCTACGGCGACGTCGGGCACCATCGTGTGGTGCCCTTTGTCCTGGAGGAGTTTGGGGCCATGGGGCCCCTGACCTCCGCCTTCTTCAAGGAGTGTTGCCGGCTCCGGGAGGACCGGCTGGACCTGGAGGGCCAGCGGGCCCCATGGTCGGCGCGGACCTGGACGTCATATTGGCGTCAGCGCTTGTCGGTGGCGCTGACTCGGGCCATGGCTGACATCATGCTCCGCCGTACGCGGGCTGATTTTGCGGTGCAGCAGGGCTATTAGGTTCCTCCCGTTAGGCGTTTCCATTGGTCTTATCGTAGTATAGAGCTTTGACATGGCTCTGTATATAGGTTTATAGCTGGGCGTTTGCTTTGGTTTGAGTGATTTCACTCTGCTGTAAGTAATTATATTTTTAATATATATACAGGTAGCTCTTGTTAGCGTCGGCTAGCCACCATGAAGAAGGAGCTTTCTTCATGGTTAGTTTGGTGCCTTCACTCTGATGTAAGTCATTATAATATTCAACATATACAGGGATTAAAAGGACTCCGCGGTGCTCTGTGACTCCCCAACGGGATCACGTGTTTTAATTATTCAACACATCGATCTTGCCCGAACCAGTCACTGAGGTAGACACCGCCCTTGGTCTGGCCGGCCCCTAGCGGCTTGGCCGGCCAGTGCGGTATTTCCTGACACGTGGCCTGCATGGCCCCGAAGACAAACCCAGGCGGGTTGGTAATTAATTACTTAATTAATTAGAAACATAACTCCGTTGGGATCGTACATGTAGCACATATCCCTGAGAAGGGGCATATGGCTTTTAATACATTCTGGGCTACTTCCTGCAAGGGTGGGAATGTAAGCGACCCTTGCTCTAGGTGCACCAGGGCACCTGCACCCTCATAATCTTCATACTATGCCCACGGCTAAGGGGGAGTATGTTATGTGGGGGAAGATCATCATGGCTACACACGAGCTAGGACATGGCTTCTCGGCAGAGAGCATCTCTCTGCAGGGCATAGCATGGCTAAATTCTTAATGCAACATCCATGGGGGTCCCATTATAGGCATGGCTTGGCTAAATTCTGAAGGCAACATCCATGGGGGCCATTGTGGGCGCACATGCGCGTGGGCCACATGCTAGGCTAAGCCTTACTAATCTACACTACTGGTATATATATTCCTAGCTCGAGCATGCCTCCGCCGCCCGACTACTCGGCCAGTTGGCGTTGGCTTGACACGGTCGGTTCCCTGGGATGCATGCGCCATCAACCCGACGTCTACCCCACCTGACCGACCTCCCCCACCGCGCGCGTAGCCTTTTCGCGCAATGTGCAATCGTTTCTCTCCGGCGCATGCACGCCGCTCCGGACGACCCGCTGGGCTTTAAACTGCACATGGTGACCCCCCGCCTGCTCCTCACCCCTCTCGGGCGTGGTGTGCGCGGCCTCCAGGGTGCGGTTATTGCCCGTTGCCGACGCTTTCTGCAGGGGGACTATGAGGGGCTGTTTGGCGTGCCGCCCCCGCGCACGGCCCGGCTGTCGGGGGAGGTCTCCTTCGAGCGGGTGGCCGCCGACGTCATCCGCCTCGTCCGCGAGGGGCAGCTCAGCCGGGCCATGACCCGCTTGGAAATGGCCAAGCTGGCACCCGCCAATGCGGCTACCCTGGCGGCCTTGGAGGCTCTTCACCCTGCGGAGCCCGGCTTCCAGATGCCCGCGTGCCGGACCCCCTGCCGGCCCCCCTCCGGCTGGACCGCGACTGCTTCCTGGAGGTGATGCGTGCGGTCCCGCGGGCTTCCTCTATACCGGGCCGTCGGGCTGGCGCTACGAGCACTTGGAGGTCCTGGTGGGGCATGGGGGCCAGGACTATCTCTTTGACACCCTCATTGACCTGGCGGCTGGTCGCGTTCCTCCCGCTGCCGGCGCGAGTGGTTAGCGGGCGCTCACCTCCTCGCTCTGCTCAAGGGTGTCTTGCCCCCCCCCGAGGGCAAGGTGCGCCCGATCGCCTGCGGTGAGGTGCTCCGCAAGCTGGTGGGCAAAGTGATCTGCCGCCAAAAGGCGCCCGAGCTCCGTGCCTTTTTCTGCCCGCCCCTCGCAGCGGGTGAGACCTCGGTGGCGGCCCAGCTGGGGGTGACGACTCCAGGCGGGGCGGATATCCTCATCCATTCGGTGCAGGCCTACCTCGAGGCCCACCCCACCCACGCTGTCGTCAAGGTCGACTGCCACAACGCGTTCAACAGTCTGTCCCAGGCCAGCATGTTTGCGGCAGTCATGGAGTCCTTCGAGGACTTGTACGCTTGGACAGCCGTGTGCTACGGCCAGCCCGGCCAACTGGTTCACATCATGGAGGACGGCACTCGCGGCGGCCTGCTGTCGCGGTCGGGCACCCATGCAGCAAGGGGACCCCCTGGGACCCCTGTACTTTGCTGCCCCCCTCCAGGGTTGCCTCCAAGCAGTCCATGCTGCCCACCCGGCGGTCGCTATCCAGGCCTACTTGGATGATATCTACCTCCTGGGCCCTGTGCCGGACACCTGGCACCGCGGCTCTGCTGCATGGCACTGCAGACCGCGGTGGCCGACATCAACCTCCAGTTGACCCTGGCCAAGTGCGCGGTATACTCGCCCCAAGGTGATTGCTCCGGCTTTCCGCCCCAGCTCTTGGGCCGGGACGAGCGCCTCCATGGTTTTTGGATGTCCTCGGCGTTCCGGTTGGCGACCCCGAGTTTGTCATCGAGGCTCTGCGGGCCGCCCTCGAGGCACGCACTGAGGTACTGCCCTTGATTGCGCGCCTTCATGATTCGCAGACCAAGGGTCTGTTTCTGTGGTTTTGCGCTCACCCTCGCGTCGTTGTACTGGCTCCGGCCGGGCGCTCTTCCGGCTCAGGTCCGGCTGGCCGTCCGCCGAGGGCCACGACGAACGCATCCAGTCGGCCTTGCATGGCGCAGCTGGTCCCGGGCCCCGACCTCCCGCCACATGCTATTCGCATTGCCTCCCTGCCTGCACGGATGGGTGGCTGTGGTCTGACTGACTCGTGCCGCCCGGCTGGCCCCAGCAGCATTTTTGGGCTCCGTCGCTCAGTCGTGGGCGGAAAGCTGCCGGCTCCTGCCCCTTTTGGCAACGGCAGCGCCTGACCTCCTGGACCCCAGCAGCCCTTTGCCCTTCGTCACCGCCATCCAGGAGGCCTATGCTGAGATCCAGCAGGCCTGTTCTCCCGTCCGTGCCGCTCAGGCGGTACAGCGCCCCCTCCCTCGCGGCACTCCCTCGGTCGCCTCCGTTCAATCTCCCGCCGCATTCCCTGCTCGCGTCATCGATAAACACCAGAAAACCTACGCGGGTATTCTGCACACGGCTGATTGGATGGCTCTTTTCGCGGACCTCAACGCCCAGGGACGTGCGTGGCTGTTCTCGCTTTCCTTGCGGAGTGTGGGCTCGGCGTACCTTCGTGCTCTTCCCATGGCCCCCCCATTCGCCTTAGCTCCCAGCCACTACTCGGTGCATGGCGCTCCGGCACCAGCTATTTGCCCCGCAGCTAGCCTCTTGTTCCGGCCGGGCGGCCTTGTGGTAGCTGTGGGGCGCAGCCGCTGGATCCCACGGGGACTCACTACCTTGCCTGCATGGGGGGCCAACAGAATCAGAATTGGCATTTGTATTTGCACACTGTCCTCCTGACGGTGGTGCTCGCCATGGTTCGGTCGGTTTTCCCCCACGCGAACATCCGGTCCGAGGATGCGGATGGCGCTGCCTTCTATTCCCCCAACCACCGGCCTGACATCGTGGTGCTGGACTTTGAGGGGGGTGGCTGGCATCTGCTTATTGACATTTCAGTGGCGCGGCCCTTGGCTCTTAGCCACGTGGCTGGGGCCTCCCTCACGGCAGGTTACACGGCGGACCGGGCGGAGCGGGCCAAGCTCCTGGCCTACGGCGACGTCGGGCACCATCGTGTGGTGCCCTTTGTCCTGGAGAAGTTTGGGGCCATGGGGCCCCTGACCTCCGCCTTCTTCAAGGAGTGTTGCCGGCTCCGGGAGGACCGGCTGGACCTGGAGGGCCAGCGGGCCCCATGGTCGGCGCGGACCTGGACGTCATATTGGCGTCAGCGCTTGTCGGTGGCGCTGACTCGGGCCATGGCTGACATCATGCTCCGCCGTACGCGGGCTGATTTTGCGGTGCAGCAGGGCTATTAGGTTCCTCCCGTTAGTCGTTTCCATTGGTCTTATCGTAGTATAGAGCTTTGACATGGCTCTGTATATAGGTTTATAGCTGGGCGTTTGCTTTGGTTTGAGTGATTTCGCTCGGCTGTAAGTAATTATATTTTTATAATATATATTCCTAGTCTGAGGTGGCAGGAGGGGGCTGCCAGGGCTTGTGGTCAACGTGGATGACCGCGCGGGTTGGTAGACCAGCACTAAACTACACAGATCAGCTGCTGGCCGACCTCATGGTCCCAGCTAAGTTTGAACACCGTGCGGCTTCCTCCCTCTCTCTAGATTGGACTGCCATGCATGCTGTTGGTATGGTATGCAACCTATAGGGAATATGTTGAGCGCCAAGGGTATCTCTTGTTAGTGTTGGCTTTGTTTATTTTTATGTGGGTGCCTATAGCTTTACTCTGATGTAAGTATTTATATTGAGCGCCAAGCTGCGTATGCAACATCAACTTGGGTGTGACGGCTCTGTCAAGCCGATCGACTCTCCATTAGTTAATTAATCAAGTAAACGTACTGCTTAAGTGTCGCGTGGGTGCCAATTAATAGAGGAACCTACTCTCCTCTTACTAATAGAGGAACCTACTCTCCTCCTACTTGCCCACGCTCCTTGTTATGATATGCTCACATGGGTCTTATTGCACCCACAGATCTTGCCGGGCCGTTTCTCGGGCCCCATTGCAGCTGTGGCATGCCTCTGGCATGAAGGAGAAAGGGGGTCTCTGCCCTTTCTTCCTGTTGTGCACGCACAGGGATTAAAAGCACTTCGGTGCTCCGTGACTCCCCAACGGGAGCACGAGTTTACTTACTTACTTAATTAATTAATAGAGGAACCGTCGACCAAGCATACACAACGACCGTTGTGCTATATACACAAGGACGAGGGAGGGTGCCCTAGCTCGACTAGCTTGCACTATCAAGGAGACAACTATACAGTCATTACTGCGATCGACGCCTAAAATTCGGCGTCGCATGCAACTTAACGCGGTAACGCAACTTAACGGTAGAATTAGGCTAGCATCCCACCCCCTCCTCCTCTCACGGACTCCTCTCATGGACTTCTATACGGCATTCGACAGCTGTCGTCAAGCCCAATCCAGCTGCAGCATGATCAAAGCCACCCGAAGTCCATTTTCCTGTTTTTCCATACCAGGAGTCTTTTCATGATTTTTGTGAGAAAGGCGGGCCGGCTGCCGCATTACAAGTGCCCGAGCCCCGCCGGGTGCAGCCAGCCAGCCGCCACACAGTGCGTGAGTACCTGTCAGAATTATTGATACCACAAAAGTGCCGTCATGTGCCGCACCCTGCATGCTACTGATGTACCGCAGTCCGCAAGCTGCAAATCAGTAATTTGAATCGCAAGGTTGCATTCGCGCAGATTCGCGCTTTTCAGGTGGGGAATGAGTCCGTCTGCGCGCCAGCCGCCAGGGGAGCTTGCATATTTTGCCGCCTAAAGCCACGTAGCGGGTCCGTGTAACAACCAAATGTTACATCCAAAGTTTTCCTACTGTTGATCTTACTTTGAGTTCTTTGGGACAATTATTTAGAAAAGTTATGAGGCGTCGAAGTATGCTTAGTATTGGGCCTGCTGAGACTTGTCGAATTATTGTTCTACCCTCATCGGTCGTGGCCTGATCCACGTGGGGTACTTTGAATGGCCTAGTTCAGCCAGTTATAGATTCTCTTTACGACTTGTGTACCTGGTGGATTTTGTTCCCGATCACGGAGATTCTGTAGTGCTGGCCTTGTGTTGTTTTGTGAATTTAGAGGACAGGATCTTACCTTGAGAGCTTCCTCGCATTTGATTGGTCCTTACGGATTAGGATTGAGCTGACTCTGCATGCACGATGACCTTTATCCTGTTTGTGGAGGTCGTGGAGGGAAGCGTACGTGGGAACCAAACCTATGGTGTAATTCAAGGATTTCCTTGTTTCATCAAGCAAACAACCCTTGCCAAAAGTCAACTATAACTTCAACAGATAGTCGACTTGGAGACAACTTGTCTGTTGTGTCTAACAAGGGTGGGGACTCAATCCCTTAACTGTTGAAGCTTCATCTTCATTGCTTCTCTGGACGTGAAGTTATCTGTCAAGACGCTAACCCAGGTATAAAGATCTTTTCACGCTAATGCTTATACTGAGGCTGTTGCAAACACAACATTTTTAGTCGTTACAGTCCGGCCGGACTTGGCAAAAAGTACGTGGCCTCCTGCGCGGCCAAAAATGGCCTGACACCTACAAATTGAGTCATTACCGCGTTAAGTTGCGATGGCACCGATGCTTAAGTTGCGGTCGCCGCCCAAACTTCGGCGTCACAACTTAACGCGGTAATTAACGTAACCTTAAGAAACGCAACTTAACGCGGTAATGACTGTAGCTTCTCTCACTGCCGAAAGTGGGCAGGCAACAAAGGATTCTCTCGATCTCTGCACGATCATCAGTAACTGTGCATTTATATTTAATGAAAAGGTAGGCTGATCGACGAAAGCTGATGCTATAACTTAGGCATGAGATGCAGTCAAGACATAGGGTGAGGCACAAGCTGATGATGATCTTTGCTTGAAAGTTTTGTGTAATTACTTTATGATGAGGTTAGCATCATAGGAACAGCTGTCTCACTTAGTACTCCGCGTGTGACCGCGTATGGCATTCCTAGTGATTCGGGCCGCGGTGCCCACAACCCTGTAACTAGGACCTAGATAGCTTACAGCATCCATTCCATGTTCCCCTCCCACTGAGGACTTATTTCCCGGGACGCAGTCACGTGTTTATTAATTTATTAACTAACTAATTAGTACTCCGTGACATGCCTCTGCGCATGCCACACAAGTACTTTATTTATGAAACGAATCTGGATGTAGCAGTCACGTTCCATTGTTACACTCACACTGGTGACAGAACCAATATGGACGCAACCTGTAGGCACGTGTCACTGTCAAACTAGTGATGGACCCAAGGATGGAACTGAGAGGCGGTCAAGCCGTGGACCAACCATCCTACCTACAGCGGAACCACGTCTTCAGAATCAACTTCGCTGCCGTGCCTGCCGTTCATAGTACATGCCACCACTTGGCTGGCTCCCAATGAAAGCACAGGTGTAGGGAAACAACCTGCTGAGGCTTGTTTTGTTGTGGTTGTTGTTTCTAAGTCGTGTACAGGACATCCTCCCATGGATGCCGGTACAGGGGCTGCTTCAGGCGCTTCTGGTCAAACGAATGCCTGCTCCGTGTGACAAGGGGGGAACAGCAGCATATGTCCAGGATTGCATGGAAACCGACCAATTATAAGAAGAAAGAGGAATCAAGAATAAGCCCAACATACTCATATCTACAGACCAAGGAGCAGCAGCAGCACAAAAACAACAACAACAACAACAACAACAACAACAACAAAAGTAAAAGCGGTATCATACTAGAATCGATCGCTACTATACTACTACAGAAATAATAAGTACATAAATCTAAACAAGCGCAGCAGGCCAGCAGTACCACCAAACACGACCGCCATAGAAGAGAAGACACACAACCTACCTGACGAGGCAGATGCTGCGCGTGAGGACAAACGGGCCTTGGCCCTGGTGTAACGTGACACACGCATGCTTGAGCATGTACTACTATGTAGTAGGCAGTTCCTTCCTGAAAAGACGCCACGACGTACCCGATGAGGCCGATGCTGCGCGCAAGCACAAAGAGGCCGTTCAGGTACCCGATGTCCACAATCTCATTGATCTCGGCGGTGGTGAACATGGAGCACGAGCCGAGCAGGTCCAAGAACAGCGCGCCGATGCACCCGTCCACGTTGAGCACCAGGTTGGCGGCCTTGGTGAGCGTGTACTTCTCGACGGTGAGCGCAAACTCAAGGTGCTTCACGTTGGGGAAGTGCGACTCGGCGTAGGCGATCAGGAACTCGACGCGCTTGTCCTTGTTGTCCTTGCTCTTGATGCTGATGGTGGAGAGGGGGGGGGGGAGCCGTGTTGGGGATGAGGAGGCGTGGGGAGGGGGAGCATGTGTGTGGGAGGGAATGGTGGATGTGATGTTAAGGGAAGGTGTGGACGCAGGGTCGGGATGTGACGCACGGTCAGGAACATGACATGCTCATAGTCCTTGTCCTTGTTGTCCTTGCTCTTGATGCTTCTGGTGGTGGTGAAGGGGAGGGGGGTTGAGCGGTGGGGGGAAGAGGAGGCGTGGGAGGGTGAGCATGTGTGTGGGAAGGACCCCCACTTAAGCCCTTTCTCTTCTCCACTACACTCTAGTCCCTTCTCTTCTCCCCTACACTCTAGTCCCTTCTCTTCTCTCCCAGGAACTGGTCTTTGCCTTCTTCTCCCTCTCTTCCTGCTCGCCACACGTCACGCACCGGTGGCCGATGCCAGGCACGCGCAAGCCCTTCTTCTTCATGTCCTCCACGTACTCCGGCGCGTCCATGCCCTGTCATCCAGTACGCGAGCAAGTTGGGTGGCAGAAGAGCATAAAGGGCAGCATCAGTACGAGGGGCGCGCCCATGCCATGAAGCATCAAGGAGTCGGCAGAGGGGACTGGAGCGCACTGAAGGGCAGAGACCAACACCCGGCTACGCGGCTGAATGAGCAGTAGAGGCGGCCTGAAGCATGACGGAGGTGGAAGAGGGAACGGAAGCGCGCCCAATGGCAGAGAGGGACATATGGCTAAGCTAGGCACCTAGCGGCCGAATGAGCCGAATGGACAGGGAACAGAGAAACTTCAGTTCAAAAATCAAAATTGATTTGATTGAATATCAGTTCAAGGACGCGCCCATGCCCCACCGTGCCAGATGCCAGGCGAGACCAGTGATGCTGATGACGTGGGGACGCGACGCGGATGCCATAAATAACCCAGGGGTGTGGCATTCATGGAGAAGGGGTGTGCTCTTATAAGGGAGGGGCTGGTCCCTGTTTCGGACGCTGTAAACTCCAGCTGGTCATTCACAGTGGATGAGGCAGCCGTTGACCATGTAACCCACGGCCACGTTTGAGGAACCCAACCAACGACACGAGCAGCATGGCTGGCTCCCTATTTAAAGGATATTCGCTATTTATTCATTATATTTTAAGGGGAGGGGTGCCCCTATGCCAACCACCTTTTCCGCCGCAATCGTTGAGTCGTGGTTTGTCGCTACGAGAAGTCTGGTTGGTTTTCCTATTCAAGAAAGGGATGCCCCACCCACCTTGTCCACCGCCATCTTAAAATAGCGCGCGGCGTCATCGATGGCACCTCCGAACCGTGGGCCGATTGTCAACAAACCTGCCACAGAGAGAAGCAGAAAAGAGAAGGCGTCGCATGGGACACAACATGGGGCAAAGGAAAACACACAAAAGCAAGGGGAATAGAAGCAAGAGGGGGAGGAGTCACATTATCAGATGGGGATATATATATATATATATATATATATAACATGGGGGAGGAGTCACATTATAAAGGGGTAGCCCATAGTCCGGAAACAGCGCGATATGCTCCCGGTGGCACGGCGCTCGATTCAAGGAGGATGGGTTAGGTTTCGGCAAGTGGGCGTGACCCGATTCCAGCCACAGGAACAACAGCTATACGAAATCGGATTGGATTGGATTGGATTGGATTTGATTTGATTTGAACCCAGCCCCGATCCAACCGCTTCTCCCTCAATTTTTTCATAACGGGGTTACTGTGGGTATATGGGATGATCTCCAGACGACAAGCAAAGAAGAAGTGCCCCAAATCGTGGATGAGTCTTGTCTTGTCTTGAGGAGTGCTCAGAGATGCGACTCGAGTGGACCATCTACGGGCAGCGTCCATCGAGGGCCGGCCTGACACCATTCCAAACCGGAATCGAATGGAGTTGAAGAGTAGCGCTCCTTCAATTCAACGACAACATCATGATACTACTACTTTAATTTCTGCTACCTTGGTTCTAATGACTGCTAGTGTTCTCGCTGTAGACACTTTTTTTGCTGATTCATGGATATCAGCATCAGAAGATTGAAAAATTTGCAGGTACAAGGGCCCCAAATCCGTCTTATTTACTACTACTATGTATTACCTCTTATAGCACTAAGCTCCCAGGCTATCTGGTTTCCTAGCGCCTTGGCTGCCACAAGTAGTCCTCCACCCGTGTTTTCTGAGGCACTTCTTACAAATGCTAATGGGCGTCGCTATTTTTCGCCAATGTCAGGGTGATTCAGATGCCCCCAGCACACTCCACTTGAGCACACCCTTGATTTTGTTTCAACAGGCCAACGGCAGCCGTGCCTGACAAACAAGAAAAGAAACAGCAACAGTTTTACATGAACGAGAGGCAGCCAGGGTGAACCAACCCACAGCACAGGCGGACATACATGCGACCATGGATGCATTTCAACCTACAGGAGGCCCCACCATTGCAACACATAGGAGGCCCCACCATTGCAACACATAGGGGGGCCCACCACGGCAACACCAGAGGCCTCACCAGACGCGAGGCAGGCCACCAAGTCTTTCCCCGCGCGCGATGCCACGATGGTGCTGTGGGCGCCCGACACGCACGGCCCGTGGTCCGCGCACAGCATGATGCACATCTGGGGAACGCAAGAAATAAACAATGATAATGATACCAATAAATCAATAAAAAAATAAGACAAATGAGGCACAACGGCCGTGGTCCGCGCACAATGATGCACATCTGTGTGTGGGGGGGGGAGGAAATAGGGAAGATACCCTGGGGCATTAGGAGGGTCGGGGCATGAGGAGGGTTGGGGCATGAGGAGGGCCGGGGCATGTGCGCCCACACAGTGCGTCCAGTACACCCTCCGCATTGGCAGTTTTAATTCAGTTCAGCCGAAAGGCCCTTCGGAATTAGACAATAGCGTTTTATTGGTTGAAAGTGCTACCGTGCCCGCCCAATTAATTAATTATTAGTTTGTTTGTTTGGTTACCGAACAACCGTTGAACTGGCTGCAAAATTTAATAATTCTTTGTTTGTTTTGTATAACCCAGCCGGATGCACTGCTCTTACGGCTAGTAAAAGCACATTTTTCAGCCAGAGATTTAATATTTCTTTGTTTTTTACCGCAAAAGAAGAGCTCTTGGCAGTCTAAGAATACTTATTTACACGTTCTTTGTTTGTTTGGTAGCTAGAAAAACTACAGGGGAGTACACTCAGGAATTAGTTAATTGAAAATCTTTTGTTTTATTTATCGTTTGCAGGTGGCCGGCGCCCAGCCTCATAATTATTTAGTAAATCTACCAATGCGGAGGGTGTAAGCCTGTCACACCAGATGTGAATGACCCTCCAAGATCTCACGCCACCTCCCCAAGCGTCCCCCAAGCTTCCCATACCTCCACACAGCGCATGCGGTAGGCCTGTCAAGCCAGACATGACCAACCCCTGATTCTCTGCTGCATACCTCCATGAAGCGCGTGCCGTGCGGCGGCATACCTCCACAGTGTGCGTGAGGTAGGGCGGCATACCTCCATGAAGCGCGTGCCGTGCGGCGGCATACCTCCACAGTGTGCGTGAGGTAGGGCGGCATACCTCCATGAAGCGCGTGCAGTAGGGCGGCAGCTTGCGCTTGAACCAGAGCAGGCTGATCACGTCGCCAATGCCGTAGTTTGCCTCGATGATCGTTGAGATGGGCACACCCGCATACGTGGGCTCCTCGCCTGGGGGGTCGGCGACACGCAGGGGAGGCACGGTGGCAAACATAAGGGAAGAAAAATGCGTGATGCGTGATGTGGTGGTAACATGGTTGTGGAGATGGGCACGGTCGCATACGTGGGCTGTTCGCCTGGTGGGTGGAGACAGGCAGGGGAGGCAGGGTGGCGTAGGGGATGAGTGACGTGTGATGTGCGGTGGTAGTTGTTCGACATAAGTAGTTTCTGGTGGGTACGTGGCTTCTGGTGGGTGCGGAGCTTCTAGTGGGCGCCTGGCCAGGGGCTAGCGGCAGACACTGGGAGACCTTTAGGCAGAGATTGGGAGACGGGGGGGGGGATAGCGAATGTGTGTGTGTGGGGGGGGCAGGTTGGGATGGAGGCAATGGCCGACGAGGGCGAGAGGAGAAGGGGACAAGATGTGTGTGATGTTCGTACTAATCAAGACAGAAGGCAGAGGGGAGGCAGAGACGCGCACGATAATGATGTTCATACTAATAAAGACAGCAGGCAACAGGAAGACAGGAAGGCAGGGACGTGCCAATGTCCCAACATC
This sequence comes from Mesostigma viride, assembly GCA_009746045.1. Classification (NCBI taxonomy): domain Eukaryota; kingdom Viridiplantae; phylum Streptophyta; class Mesostigmatophyceae; order Mesostigmatales; family Mesostigmataceae; genus Mesostigma; species Mesostigma viride. The sequence goes on along the minus strand of RPFO01000667.1, from coordinate 5,405,352 downwards.
GAAATGGGGTCGACGCCGACAGCGCTGGTGACTTTGGTCAGTCCCTAAAATACAGCGATGACACGTCATGCTTGTGCTACCACTACTATAACTCTTGTCCTTGAAGTATAGTGATTACTACGTAACAGGACTGTAACTTTTGACCCTAACAGTTCCGTGATGACTCCACTATGGTAGAGCAGGCAGCCAAGATGGCAGATACCATATTGACATCACACCCGGCAAACTCACCGCGGTCGTCGCAGATGCTGCTGATGATGTTGGTCGCGCAGCGCACTTTGCCTTTCTTCAGCGCCGCCGGCAGGTCCTCCGGCACCGGCGGGGGCACCAGCTTGGCCTCCTCCTCCTCGTCCCGCGGAACAATGCTGCCCTCCGCCACCAGCTTCTGGTACGTCGCCAAGATGAGCTCAGGGAGGCCCTCAAAGGAGGTGGGCACGAGCGCACCGGCCGCTGCAAGGGCCGCGTTCTTTGCCTGTGCGGATTCCTCATCCCCCCCGCTCTTGGCGCCCTGCAAGCAAATATATAACGCAAACAAACAGTAGTCTAGTTTCTTTTCTAAGTGAAGAGCTGGCTTTTTAACTTATGACATTGCCTAATTTAATGTTGCAATTTTTGCATGATGCGCTTGCATCCAACCCTTCCAATCAGTACCCTTGGGACGTGAGCGTCTAACAACACCGATTGCCGCGGCTCTGAACACCCTGCCTAAGGCGGTGCCCACGCCCATGTATGCAAACCATTGTAGAACATGACATAAGCGTCTACTGGTATAAATATCGCCGCCGCTCTTGGCGCCCTGCCCGCGCCAACAAACGCATGAACGAGACGCATCGACCATTAGTGTTCAATGACTCCGACGGTGTTCAAGAATAACATTCGATATTGATTGCGGCCCTTTCTTCCTGGGCATCCTTTCTTCCTGGGCATCCTGCCTGCATGCATGATTAAAGACACTTCCGAGTGCGGGGGATAAATTGAGAACGAAAGGCCCGTAACAAAGACTTGAGCACGTGATGCGATCGGACACGAGCACTGAATAGCTACATCCTTCGCGCCGTGGCAGTGTCCAAGTTTCCTCCTGGGGCTTGCACGATCCCGATACAACAAACATGCAACCCCCGTACTGCCAACTTACCCAAAATGAACGGGACACAGAAACGAATCCCGTTCTCCGGAATCTCATGACTACTCAAATTTATTTTGTAATGCCAACTCGAGAGATTCCGGAGAACAGGATTTCTATCGAATTTTGTAATGCAGGGTTGTAATGTTTCAATTTTATTTAGTACTGCTGACTCACCGCGTGGCCAAACTGGACCTCCGACTTGAACAGCCGCGCGCACGTGCCGGACACCCACGCGATTACGGGCTTCTTGATCACGCCGGACTTGAGCGCGGCGACGAGCGAGTACTCGTCCAGTCCGCCGATCTCGCCCAGGACCACCATCATCTTGATCTGGTGAAGGGGAATAGGGAAAGGGGGTGAATAGATACAGGGGAAGAACAGTAAGTATTTACATAGAAGATCTTGCCCAGGACCACCATCATCTTCATCTGGTGAAGGGGAATAGGGAAAGGGGGGGAATAGATACAGGGGAAGAACAGTAAGTATTTACATAGAAGATCTTGCCCAGGACCACCATCATCTTCATCTGGTGAAGGGGAATAGGGAAAGGGGGGGAATAGATACAGGGGAAGAACAGTAAGTATTTACATAGAAGATCTTGCCCAGGACCACCATCATCTTCATCTGGTGAAGGCAAGGGGCAGAAAAGGGGCGGGGAGGAGGGATGCAAACATAGAAAAAAACGATGATGACAAATACTATTTATGGTAGTATAGAGAAAACCGATGATGACAAATACTATTTATGGTAGTATAGAGAAAACCGATGATGATAAATACTATTTATAATAGTATAGAGAAAACCGATGATCATAAATACTATTTATAGTAGTACAGAGAAAACCGATGATGATAAATACTATTTAAAGTAGTATAGAGAAAACCGATGATGACAAATACTATTATAGTAGTATAGAGAAAACCGATTATGATAAATACTATATTTAGTAGCATAAGATGTGGCATAACGCACGCATGGAAGCACGACCATCACCTTAGACTGGCACACGGGGTGGGGTGGGGTGGGTGCGTTAGGGTGGCCGGTGGTTATCACAGAAGCAAACCTTTCCATACATCCAAATAGAAAGATTGATACACGGGGGACATGCATGCATGGAAGGACGCCTTTCATCATCTTGATCTGGTGAAAGGGACACCGATGAAAGGTGGGAAGATATGCAATGATGCGGCACCATGCACGCATGGCACCAGCACGGTTGCTCCGGTGCCTACTACCTATCTACTGCTATGTTAGTAAGTAAAGTACCATACAAGCTGTACTTGGACTTGAAGTACTGGATAGATGAGCACCGGCACGCTAGTGAGTATTAGTCTCCGCGTCCTCGCCACGCCATCGAGGCAAAGATTATTGATGAGCCACATCATCCAGGCAATGATTATTGATGAGCCATGCAATCCAGGCAAAGGTCATCAGTGCCGAATGCACTGCGATCAAAGTGTACGCAGCCTCGCAGATCACTCTGATTGTGCTCGCAGCTGAGAGATCAGGGTCACTCTATTGTGGAGGTCTCGTACATAGTCCCAACTGTTTAAAAAAGGAGGTATTTGAAGGAGTTCTTGGTAAGGGAATGTGGTCTTATGTGGAGGTCTCATAAATGAGGAGTCTTACACTTAAGGAGGTCAAAAAGGAGGTCTTTTAAAGAGTCCTTGTGAGGCGGACATAGGGTGATTACTATAGGGCGGACATGGTCACTAAAGGGCACACTCACCCCCGGGATGTTGTTGTAGCGCAAGATGTGCTCCGACAACGTGGACCCTGGGAACGCATCGCCTCCGATCGCGACACCTGGCGACACCACAGCCACACACACGGCGGTCATGAGCGGCATGGAGTGGTATGATGAGGTAGAACTGCAGAAAAGCATCTAGGGTATCAGCATTAGCTAATTAGACGCAAAACCTGCTGTAATGATGAGGTAGAACTGCAGACAAGCATCTAGGATATCAGCATTAGCTAATTAGACGCAAAACCTGCTGGGAGGTCATGACCACCACACACACCCTGCTGCAAAGACCGACAAAGAATGACCTGCTCCACCCTCACCTTCGTAGATGCCATCCGTGGTCTTCCATGTACATGGTGCACTATGATACAGTGACCTGCTCCACCCTCACCTTCGTAGATGCCGTCCGTGGCCTTCCATGTAAATACAGTGACCTGCTCCACCCTCACCTTCGTAGATGCCGTCCGTGGTCTTCCATGTACATGGTGCACTATGATACAGTGACCTGCTCCACCCTCACCTTCGTAGATGCCGTCCGTGGTCTTGGAGAGCATGTTGTACATTTCATTGGACAGACCGCCCTGCAACACAAACATTCAACAAAACCGTTTCAACAAAGGTATCAAAAGGTATTTTAAAAGGTATCAAAACAAAAGGTATTAAAAAGGTATCAAAAGGTATTAAAAGGTATCAAAACAGAAGATATTTAAAAGGTATATGTGCGCAACACGTGGGGAGTGGGTAAGGGAAATGGACAGACCGCCCTGCGGTAATGCAACAAAGTATACTATAATATGCGTATGCGCAACACGTGGGGGGTGGGGTGAGGGAATTGGGGTGGTGAGGCAAGCGCGGTTCTCCATGTGGAGTATGTGCATGTATGTGCATGTGGGGGCGAGGGGGGAAGGAACAAGGTGGTCGCCGTCGGCAGTCCATGTGTGCACACACGTGGGTGGCTGCGAGCACAAAAGGGGAGGGAGAGAGGGCGGAGAGGATAGGGAAGGGCAGGACAGAAACAGGGACGGAGAGGGAAGGGAAGGACTAGCAAATTAGATAACAAACAAAATACTTGACTACGGTTGACCAACTGCGGTTCTTTAGATACGGGGGGGTCCATCAAGGAATGTCCAGAGCATGAGGGAGGGGAAGGCAGGACAAGCGGCAAGGGAATCAGAGGCTGGCATGCCACGCCCCCATTTCCTCATGCAGTGCGTGGGCATGCAATGTACGGGCATCAAACTAGTATGCTGGTCCAATGCCATGCACCGATTCCCCAACACATGGACTCACGTGCCCACCAACCGACTTGCTAATGAAGCCGTCATATTGAAAATTTCTTACCGTAGGAATGCACAGAAAATTATACCGTCGTATAACGGAAAGTGTCACCTGCACAGCGAGCATGCCGACTACTTGGACTTGCATGCCCACGTACGAACATGACGAACTCGCATGCCAACAAACTCCCTTTCATGCCCACATACCAACTTGCTCACAAGGCAACAAGATTGGAAGCCAAACCCATTTCCTTGGGGTTGCATTGCGAAGCCGTAGAGCCGACGAAGCCTCTCCTGTAAGGCTAGCATGCTAACATGCCCACTTTCAAGTTGACGTACCGACCTGCTGACAAAGCCGGCGGAGCCTCTCCGGTACAGCTTGCACGCAAACATGGCAACTTTCATGTTGACGTACCGACTTGCTGACAAAGCCGACGGAGCCTCTTCGGTACAGCTTGCACTCGAGGATGTTCTCCAGCGTTCCCGCCGTGTCGCCCACCTTGAAGGAGCCCGCCTGGATCGCGCCCACCGTGGCAGGTCCCAGGATTACCTTGTTGCCCGCCTTGGCGGCAGCGATGAGCCGCTTGGTGTCCTGCTCGGGGATGCCCTCGGCGATGATCGCGACGACATTGATCGTGGGGAACTTGAGCGCCTCCATGGACGACTCGTACGCGCTGGTGGGGCGTGCAGGGCGGGAGGGAGGGGCACAAAAGAAAAAGAAACGGGGCAGAAGCAAGACAAAGTGGAGGGGGCGGTGAGAGAAACGATCATGGACGCCCCTAGAACGGCGGGCGCGGCTGCACGTACCCAACAAGCTGGTAACCAGGAGACAAGACACATCTATCCGACAGATGGTGATGGTCCGGATTCTCCCGATTTCTGGCCTGCGCTGGTTGTCTCCTTGATGGTGTGCGGGGCGGGCACGCGTGGTGACGAGCAGGAGACATGGAGTAAGACCCAGGGGGGCATCTCCAGAATAAGCTCAGCGGAGGGCCTTGTACATCATCGGGAGAGATGCGAGGCAAGCGGGCACGGTGCCGAGACGGGCAGCCAGGGTCCAATGGGCGAGTTCCTCGGCGCTGCATGAGGCACTACACGCTGGTTGCCTGACTGAACACGAGCACGCGGCAGGCACACCGCGAGGTCAAGGTATACCGTGACCAAGATTAGTGTATCAATTTCAAGCACAAAATAGCCTTCCACATTCGTGGAATCGGCAACCAAATAGCCTTGTTTGATCGTGGGATCGGCAACCAGATAGCCTTGTTTGTTCGTGGGATCGGCAACCAAATAGCCTTGCTTGATCGTGGGATCGGCAACCAAATAGCCTTGTTCGTTCGTGGGATCGGCAAACCGAGCTTACCTCCGAAACGATGCAAAGTTGATGAACACGTCCGCACGCGGGTGAGCCTTGACCGCGGCCGCGGTGCTGCAGAAGGGAAGTGGGGGTTTGCAGTAAACAGGCCGCAGGAAAGTAGCCAGAATTGCCGGAACATGAGAGGAGGTTGAAACAAGCGAGGTTAAAATAAGGAGGTTCAACGAAAAGGAGGATGCATAAGGAGGGCACGCCATGACCCCAAGCAGTGGGGGGGGGGGGGGAGACACGTGGGGGGTGGGGATCCAACGCGGGAACCAGTCAAACAGGAGACCTAACGGCAGTAGAATGAAAGGAAGGGGAGCGGGGTTGGGGTCGAGGAACGGGAGAATCTATAGTGGATATAGAGTAGAATATATAGTAGAATAAATAGTAGAGAAACGGAACGGGAAACGGGAACGGGGGAATCAACAGAGAGATAGAATAGTGAGCACAGGGTGTGTGTGCCTTGACACCGTCCGCAGCGGTGGGGGGGGCTGGGGCGGGGTGGGGGGAGAGCAAGGCTTTTGGGGATAAAAGGGGACATAGCTTAAAACACAGGATTGGGTGAAGAAGGGTCGCAGTAGAACCAAAAAACATTGAAGAGATTGAATACGGGGGCAATCAAGAACACCGGAATTTATTATCTTTTGTAAAGAAGATCAATAGCAGGGGGGCTAAGGCAATGAGAAGACAGAGACAAGAACAAACAAATGGAGGACAAACGAACAAATGAACCATCGCACATGCGAATAAATAAGCCGACCAAAGAGGGAAGAACAGGGTCAGAAACTGCCACAAAAAAAGCTTCAGGCAGGTTTAGTTAGACCTCAACCGCTTCCTCCCTGCTGAAATGCATGCCCGCGTTGCACCCAAGCGTGCAAGCCCTCCCCTAGGGTGGAATCATCCCCAGGCGTCCTAACATGCCACCGTGCCTGGTCGGAATTGCGCGTGACCATGCATCGCCACATCCCCTGGTATCGCGTGTGACCATGCATCACCACATCCCCTGGTATCGCGCGTGACCATGCATCACCACATCCCCTGGTATCGCGCGCGTGACCATGCATCACCACATCCCCTGGTATCGCGCGTGACCATGCATCACCACATCCCCTGGTATCGCGCGTGACCATGCATCACCACATCCCCTGGTATCGCGCGTGTGACCATGCATCACCACATCCCCTGGTATCGCGCGTGTGACCATGCATCACCACATCCCCTGGTATCGCGTGTGACCATGCATCACCACATCCCCTGGTATCGCGCGTGACCATGCATCACCACATCCCCTGGTATCGCGCGTGTGACCATGCATCACCACATCCCCTGGTATCGCGTGTGACCATGCATCACCACATCCCCTGGTATCGCGCGTGTGACCATGCATCACCACATCCCCTGGTATCGCGTGTGACCATGCATCACCACATCCCCTGGTATCGCGTGTGACCATGTATCACCACATCCCCTGGTATCGCGCGTGACCATGCATCACCACATCCCCTGGTATCGCGTGTGACCATGTATCACCACATCCCCTGGTATCGCGTGTGACCATGCATCACCACATCCCCTGGTATCGCGCGTGACCATGCATCACCACATCCCCTGGTATCGCGCGCGTGACCATGTATCACCACATCCCCTGGTATCGCGCGTGACCATGCATCACCACATCCCCTGGTATCGCGCGTGACCATGCATCACCACATCCCCTGGTATCGCGTGTGACCATGTATCACCACATCCCCTGGTATCGCGTGTGACCATGCATCACCACATCCCCTGGTATCGCGCGTGACCATGCATCACCACATCCCCTGGTATCGCGCGCGTGACCATGTATCACCACATCCCCTGGTATCGCGCGTGACCATGTATCACCACATCCCCTGGTATCGCGTGTGACCATGCATCACCACATCCCCTGGTATCGCGTGTGACCATGTATCACCACATCCCCTGGTATCGCGTGTGACCATGCATCACCACATCCCCTGGTATCGCGCGTGTGACCATGCATCACCACATCCCCTGGTATCGCGTGTGACCATGCATCACCACATCCCCTGGTATCGCGTGTGACCATGTATCACCACATCCCCTGGTATCGCGTGTGACCATGCATCACCACATCCCCTGGTATCGCGCGTGTGACCATGCATCACCACATCCCCTGGTATCGCGTGTGACCATGCATCACCACATCCCCTGGTATCGCGTGTGACCATGTATCACCACATCCCCTGGTATCGCGTGTGACCATGTATCACCACATCCCCTGGTATCGCGCGTGACCATGCATCACCACATCCCCTGGTATCGCGTGTGACCATGTATCACCACATCCCCTGGTATCGCGTGTGACCATGCATCACCACATCCCCTGGTATCGCGCGTGTGACCATGCATCACCACATCCCCTGGTATCGCGTGTGACCATGCATCACCACATCCCCTGGTATCGCGTGTGACCATGCATCACCACATCCCCTGGTATCGCGCGTGACCATGTATCACCACATCCCCTGGTATCGCGCGTGTGACCATGCATCACCACATCCCCTGGTATCGCGCGTGACCATGCATCACCACATCCCCTGGTATCGCGCGTGACCATGCATCACCACATCCCCTGGTATCGCGTGTGACCATGCATCACCACATCCCCTGGTATCGCGCGTGACCATGCATCACCACATCCCCTGGTATCGCGCGTGACCATGCATCACCACATCCCCTGGTATCGCGCGTGTGACCATGTATCACCACATCCCCTGGTATCGCGCGTGACCATGCATCACCACATCCCCTGGTATCGCGTGTGACCATGCATCACCACATCCCCTGGTATCGCGTGTGACCATGCATCACCACATCCCCTGGTATCGCGCGTGACCATGCATCACCACATCCCCTGGTATCGCGTGTGACCATGCATCACCACATCCCCTGGTATCGCGCGTGACCATGCATCACCACATCCCCTGGTATCGCGCGTGTGACCATGCATCACCACATCCCCTGGTATCGCGTGTGACCATGTATCACCACATCCCCTGGTATCGCGCGTGACCATGCATCACCACATCCCCTGGTATCGCGTGTGACCATGTATCACCACATCCCCTGGTATCGCGTGTGACCATGCATCACCACATCCCCTGGTATCGCGCGTGACCATGTATCACCACATCCCCTGGTATCGCGCGTGACCATGCATCACCACATCCCCTGGTATCGCGCGTGTGACCATGTATCACCACATCCCCTGGTATCGCGTGTGACCATGCATCACCACATCCCCTGGTATCGCGTGTGACCATGCATCACCACATCCCCTGGTATCGCGTGTGACCATGTATCACCACATCCCCTGGTATCGCGTGTGACCATGCATCACCACATCCCCTGGTATCGCGCGTGACCATGCATCACCACATCCCCTGGTATCGCGCGTGACCATGTATCACCACATCCCCTGGTATCGCGTGTGACCATGCATCACCACATCCCCTGGTATCGCGCGTGACCATGTATCACCACATCCCCTGGTATCGCGTGTGACCATGTATCACCACATCCCCTGGTATCGCGCGTGACCATGTATCACCACATCCCCTGGTATCGCGTGTGACCATGTATCACCACATCCCCTGGTATCGCGTGTGACCATGTATCACCACATCCCCTGGTATCGCGCGTGACCATGTATCACCACATCCCCTGGTATCGCGTGTGACCATGCATCACCACATCCCCTGGTATCGCGTGTGACCATGCATCACCACATCCCCTGGTATCGCGTGTGACCATGCATCACCACATCCCCTGGTATCGCGTGTGACCATGCATCACCACATCCCCTGGTATCGCGTGTGACCATGCATCACCACATCCCCTGGTATCGCGTGTGACCATGCATCACCACATCCCCTGGTATCGCGCGTGACCATGCATCACCACATCCCCTGGTATCGCGCGTGACCATGCATCACCACATCCCCTGGTATCGCGCGTGACCATGCATCACCACATCCCCTGGTATCGCGTGTGACCATGCATCACCACATCCCCTGGTATCGCGTGACCATGTATCACCACATCCCCTGGTATCGCGTGTGACCATGTATCACCACATCCCCTGGTATCGCGTGTGACCATGCATCACCACATCCCCTGGTATCGCGCGTGACCATGCATCACCACATCCCCTGGTATCGCGTGTGACCATGTATCACCACATCCCCTGGTATCGCGTGTGACCATGCATCACCACATCCCCTGGTATCGCGTGTGACCATGTATCACCACATCCCCTGGTATCGCGTGTGACCATGCATCACCACATCCCCTGGTATCGCGTGTGACCATGCATCACCACATCCCCTGGTATCGCGCGTGACCATGCATCACCACATCCCCTGGTATCGCGTGTGACCATGTATCACCACATCCCCTGGTATCGCGTGTGACCATGCATCACCACATCCCCTGGTATCGCGCGTGACCATGCATCACCACATCCCCTGGTATCGCGTGTGACCATGCATCACCACATCCCCTGGTATCGCGCGTGACCATGCATCACCACATCCCCTGGTATCGCGTGTGACCATGTATCACCACATCCCCTGGTATCGCGTGTGACCATGCATCACCACATCCCCTGGTATCGCGTGTGACCATGCATCACCACATCCCCTGGTATCGCGTGTGACCATGCATCACCACATCCCCTGGTATCGCGCGTGACCATGCATCACCACATCCCCTGGTATCGCGCGTGTGACCATGCATCACCACATCCCCTGGTATCGCGTGTGACCATGCATCACCACATCCCCTGGTATCGCGCGTGACCATGCATCACCACATCCCCTGGTATCGCGTGTGACCATGTATCACCACATCCCCTGGTATCGCGTGTGACCATGCATCACCACATCCCCTGGTATCGCGCGTGACCATGTATCACCACATCCCCTGGTATCGCGTGTGACCATGCATCACCACATCCCCTGGTATCGCGCGTGACCATGCATCACCACATCCCCTGGTATCGCGTGTGACCATGCATCACCACATCCCCTGGTATCGCGTGTGACCATGCATCACCACATCCCCTGGTATCGCGTGTGACCATGCATCACCACATCCCCTGGTATCGCGTGTGACCATGCATCACCACATCCCCTGGTATCGCGCGTGACCATGCATCACCACATCCCCTGGTATCGCGTGTGACCATGCATCACCACATCCCCTGGTATCGCGTGTGACCATGCATCACCACATCCCCTGGTATCGCGTGTGACCATGCATCACCACATCCCCTGGTATCGCGTGTGACCATGCATCACCACATCCCCTGGTATCGCGTGTGACCATGCATCACCACATCCCCTGGTATCGCGTGTGACCATGCATCACCACATCCCCTGGTATCGCGCGTGACCATGCATCACCACATCCCCTGGTATCGCGCGTGTGACCATGCATCACCACATCCCCTGGTATCGCGTGTGACCATGCATCACCACATCCCCTGGTATCGCGTGTGACCATGCATCACCACATCCCCTGGTATCGCGTGTGACCATGCATCACCACATCCCCTGGTATCGCGTGTGACCATGCATCACCACATCCCCTGGTATCGCGCGTGACCATGCATCACCACATCCCCTGGTATCGCGTGTGACCATGCATCACCACATCCCCTGGTATCGCGTGTGACCATGCATCACCACATCCCCTGGTATCGCGTGTGACCATGCATCACCACATCCCCTGGTATCGCGTGTGACCATGCATCACCACATCCCCTGGTATCGCGCGTGACCATGCATCACCACATCCCCTGGTATCGCGTGTGACCATGCATCACCACATCCCCTGGTATCGCGTGTGACCATGCATCACCACATCCCCTGGTATCGCGTGTGACCATGCATCACCACATCCCCTGGTATCGCGTGTGACCATGCATCACCACATCCCCTGGTATCGCGTGTGACCATGCATCACCACATCCCCTGGTATCGCGTGTGACCATGCATCACCACATCCCCTGGTATCGCGTGTGACCATGCATCACCACATCCCCTGGTATCGCGTGTGACCATGCATCACCACATCCCCTGGTATCGCGCGTGTGACCATGCATCACCACATCCCCTGGTATCGCGCGTGACCATGCATCACCACATCCCCTGGTATCGCGTGTGACCATGCATCACCACATCCCCTGGTATCGCGCGTGACCATGCATCACCACATCCCCTGGTATCGCGCGTGTGACCATGCATCACCACATCCCCTGGTATCGCGTGTGACCATGCATCACCACATCCCCTGGTATCGCGTGTGACCATGCATCACCACATCCCCTGGTATCGCGTGTGACCATGCATCACCACATCCCCTGGTATCGCGTGTGACCATGCATCACCACATCCCCTGGTATCGCGCGTGACCATGCATCACCACATCCCCTGGTATCGCGTGTGACCATGCATCACCACATCCCCTGGTATCGCGCGTGTGACCATGCATCACCACATCCCCTGGTATCGCGCGTGACCATGCATCACCACATCCCCTGGTATCGCGTGTGACCATGCATCACCACATCCCCTGGTATCGCGTGTGACCATGCATCACCACATCCCCTGGTATCGCGTGTGACCATGCATCACCACATCCCCTGGTATCGCGCGTGTGACCATGCATCACCACATCCCCTGGTATCGCGTGTGACCATGCATCACCACATCCCCTGGTATCGCGCGTGACCATGCATCACCACATCCCCTGGTATCGCGTGTGACCATGCATCACCACATCCCCTGGTATCGCGTGTGACCATGCATCACCACATCCCCTGGTATCGCGTGTGACCATGCATCACCACATCCCCTGGTATCGCGTGTGACCATGCATCACCACATCCCCTGGTATCGCGTGTGACCATGCATCACCACATCCCCTGGTATCGCGTGTGACCATGCATCACCACATCCCCTGGTATCGCGTGTGACCATGCATCACCACATCCCCTGGTATCGCGTGTGACCATGCATCACCACATCCCCTGGTATCGCGTGTGACCATGCATCACCACATCCCCTGGTATCGCGTGTGACCATGCATCACCACATCCCCTGGTATCGCGTGTGACCATGTATCACCACATCCCCTGGTATCGCGCGTGACCATGCATCACCACATCCCCTGGTATCGCGCGTGACCATGCATCACCACATCCCCTGGTATCGCGTGTGACCATGCATCACCACATCCCCTGGTATCGCGTGTGACCATGCATCACCACATCCCCTGGTATCGCGTGTGACCATGCATCACCACATCCCCTGGTATCGCGTGTGACCATGCATCACCACATCCCCTGGTATCGCGTGTGACCATGCATCACCACATCCCCTGGTATCGCGTGTGACCATGCATCACCACATCCCCTGGTATCGCGTGTGACCATGCATCACCACATCCCCTGGTATCGCGTGTGACCATGCATCACCACATCCCCTGGTATCGCGTGTGACCATGCATCACCACATCCCCTGGTATCGCGTGTGACCATGCATCACCACATCCCCTGGTATCGCGTGTGACCATGCATCACCACATCCCCTGGTATCGCGTGTGACCATGCATCACCACATCCCCTGGTATCGCGCGTGACCATGCATCACCACATCCCCTGGTATCGCGTGTGACCATGCATCACCACATCCCCTGGTATCGCGTGTGACCATGCATCACCACATCCCCTGGTATCGCGTGTGACCATGCATCACCACATCCCCTGGTATCGCGTGTGACCATGCATCACCACATCCCCTGGTATCGCGTGTGACCATGCATCACCACATCCCCTGGTATCGCGCGTGTGACCATGCATCACCACATCCCCTGGTATCGCGTGTGACCATGCATCACCACATCCCCTGGTATCGCGTGTGACCATGCATCACCACATCCCCTGGTATCGCGTGTGACCATGCATCACCACATCCCCTGGTATCGCGTGTGACCATGCATCACCACATCCCCTGGTATCGCGCGTGACCATGCATCACCACATCCCCTGGTATCGCGCGTGTGACCATGCATCACCACATCCCCTGGTATCGCGTGTGACCATGCATCACCACATCCCCTGGTATCGCGTGTGACCATGCATCACCACATCCCCTGGTATCGCGTGTGACCATGCATCACCACATCCCCTGGTATCGCGTGTGACCATGCATCACCACATCCCCTGGTATCGCGCGTGACCATGCATCACCACATCCCCTGGTATCGCGTGTGACCATGCATCACCACATCCCCTGGTATCGCGTGTGACCATGCATCACCACATCCCCTGGTATCGCGTGTGACCATGCATCACCACATCCCCTGGTATCGCGTGTGACCATGCATCACCACATCCCCTGGTATCGCGCGTGACCATGCATCACCACATCCCCTGGTATCGCGTGTGACCATGCATCACCACATCCCCTGGTATCGCGTGTGACCATGCATCACCACATCCCCTGGTATCGCGCGTGTGACCATGCATCACCACATCCCCTGGTATCGCGCGTGACCATGCATCACCACATCCCCTGGTATCGCGTGTGACCATGCATCACCACATCCCCTGGTATCGCGTGTGACCATGCATCACCACATCCCCTGGTATCGCGTGTGACCATGCATCACCACATCCCCTGGTATCGCGTGTGACCATGCATCACCACATCCCCTGGTATCGCGCGTGACCATGCATCACCACATCCCCTGGTATCGCGTGTGACCATGCATCACCACATCCCCTGGTATCGCGTGTGACCATGCATCACCACATCCCCTGGTATCGCGTGTGACCATGCATCACCACATCCCCTGGTATCGCGTGTGACCATGCATCACCACATCCCCTGGTATCGCGCGTGACCATGCATCACCACATCCCCTGGTATCGCGCGTGACCATGCATCACCACATCCCCTGGTATCGCGTGTGACCATGCATCACCACATCCCCTGGTATCGCGTGTGACCATGCATCACCACATCCCCTGGTATCGCGTGTGACCATGCATCACCACATCCCCTGGTATCGCGTGTGACCATGCATCACCACATCCCCTGGTATCGCGTGTGACCATGCATCACCACATCCCCTGGTATCGCGTGTGACCATGCATCACCACATCCCCTGGTATCGCGTGTGACCATGCATCACCACATCCCCTGGTATCGCGTGTGACCATGCATCACCACATCCCCTGGTATCGCGTGTGACCATGCATCACCACATCCCCTGGTATCGCGCGTGACCATGCATCACCACATCCCCTGGTATCGCGTGTGACCATGCATCACCACATCCCCTGGTATCGCGTGTGACCATGCATCACCACATCCCCTGGTATCGCGCGTGACCATGCATCACCACATCCCCTGGTATCGCGTGTGACCATGCATCACCACATCCCCTGGTATCGCGTGTGACCATGCATCACCACATCCCCTGGTATCGCGTGTGACCATGCATCACCACATCCCCTGGTATCGCGTGTGACCATGCATCACCACATCCCCTGGTATCGCGTGTGACCATGCATCACCACATCCCCTGGTATCGCGTGTGACCATGCATCACCACATCCCCTGGTATCGCGCGTGACCATGCATCACCACATCCCCTGGTATCGCGCGTGACCATGCATCACCACATCCCCTGGTATCGCGCGTGACCATGCATCACCACATCCCCTGGTATCGCGTGTGACCATGCATCACCACATCCCCTGGTATCGCGCGTGACCATGCATCACCACATCCCCTGGTATCGCGCGTGTGACCATGCATCACCACATCCCCTGGTATCGCGTGTGACCATGCATCACCACATCCCCTGGTATCGCGTGTGACCATGCATCACCACATCCCCTGGTATCGCGTGTGACCATGCATCACCACATCCCCTGGTATCGCGCGTGACCATGCATCACCACATCCCCTGGTATCGCGCGTGACCATGCATCACCACATCCCCTGGTATCGCGCGTGACCATGCATCACCACATCCCCTGGTATCGCGCGTGTGACCATGCATCACCACATCCCCTGGTATCGCGTGTGACCATGCATCACCACATCCCCTGGTATCGCGTGTGACCATGCATCACCACATCCCCTGGTATCGCGTGTGACCATGCATCACCACATCCCCTGGTATCGCGCGTGACCATGCATCACCACATTCCCTGGTATCGCGTGTGACCATGTATCACCACATCCCCTGGTATCGCGCGTGTGACCATGCATCACCACATCCCCTGGTATCGCGTGTGACCATGCATCACCACATCCCCTGGTATCGCGCGTGTGACCATGCATCACCACATCCCCTGGTATCGCGCGTGACCATGCATCACCACATCCCCTGGTATCGCGCGTGACCATGCATCACCACATCCCCTGGTATCGCGTGTGACCATGCATCACCACATCCCCTGGTATCGCGCGTGACCATGCATCACCACATCCCCTGGTATCGCGCGTGTGACCATGCATCACCACATCCCCTGGTATCGCGTGTGACCATGCATCACCACATCCCCTGGTATCGCGCGTGACCATGCATCACCACATCCCCTGGTATCGCGCGTGACCATGCATCACCACATCCCCTGGTATCGCGTGTGACCATGCATCACCACATCCCCTGGTATCGCGCGTGACCATGCATCACCACATCCCCTGGTATCGCGTGTGACCATGCATCACCACATCCCCTGGTATCGCGCGTGACCATGCATCACCACATCCCCTGGTATCGCGTGTGACCATGCATCACCACATCCCCTGGTATCGCGTGTGACCATGCATCACCACATCCCCTGGTATCGCGCGTGACCATGCATCACCACATCCCCTGGTATCGCGTGTGACCATGCATCACCACATCCCCTGGTATCGCGTGTGACCATGCATCACCACATCCCCTGGTATCGCGTGTGACCATGCATCACCACATCCCCTGGTATCGCGTGTGACCATGCATCACCACATCCCCTGGTATCGCGCGTGACCATGCATCACCACATCCCCTGGTATCGCGTGTGACCATGCATCACCACATCCCCTGGTATCGCGCGTGACCATGCATCACCACATCCCCTGGTATCGCGTGTGACCATGCATCACCACATCCCCTGGTATCGCGCGTGACCATGCATCACCACATCCCCTGGTATCGCGTGTGACCATGCATCACCACATCCCCTGGTATCGCGTGTGACCATGCATCACCACATCCCCTGGTATCGCGCGTGACCATGCATCACCACATCCCCTGGTATCGCGTGTGACCATGCATCACCACATCCCCTGGTATCGCGTGTGACCATGCATCACCACATCCCCTGGTATCGCGTGTGACCATGCATCACCACATCCCCTGGTATCGCGTGTGACCATGCATCACCACATCCCCTGGTATCGCGTGTGACCATGCATCACCACATCCCCTGGTATCGCGCGTGTGACCATGCATCACCACATCCCCTGGTATCGCGTGTGACCATGCATCACCACATCCCCTGGTATCGCGCGTGACCATGCATCACCACATCCCCTGGTATCGCGCGTGTGACCATGCATCACCACATCCCCTGGTATCGCGTGTGACCATGCATCACCACATCCCCTGGTATCGCGTGTGACCATGCATCACCACATCCCCTGGTATCGCGCGTGACCATGCATCACCACATCCCCTGGTATCGCGCGTGACCATGCATCACCACATCCCCTGGTATCGCGCGTGACCATGCATCACCACATCCCCTGGTATCGCGTGTGACCATGCATCACCACATCCCCTGGTATCGCGCGTGACCATGCATCACCACATCCCCTGGTATCGCGCGCGTGACCATGTATCACCACATCCCCTGGTATCGCGTGTGACCATGCATCACCACATCCCCTGGTATCGCGCGTGACCATGTATCACCACATCCCCTGGTATCGCGTGTGACCATGCATCACCACATCCCCTGGTATCGCGTGTGACCATGCATCACCACATCCCCTGGTATCGCGTGTGACCATGCATCACCACATCCCCTGGTATCGCGCGTGACCATGTATCACCACATCCCCTGGTATCGCGCGTGACCATGCATCACCACATCCCCTGGTATCGCGTGTGACCATGCATCACCACATCCCCTGGTATCGCGTGTGACCATGCATCACCACATCCCCTGGTATCGCGTGTGACCATGTATCACCACATCCCCTGGTATCGCGTGTGACCATGCATCACCACATCCCCTGGTATCGCGCGTGTGACCATGCATCACCACATCCCCTGGTATCGCGTGTGACCATGCATCACCACATCCCCTGGTATCGCGTGTGACCATGCATCACCACATCCCCTGGTATCGCGTGTGACCATGCATCACCACATCCCCTGGTATCGCGTGTGACCATGCATCACCACATCCCCTGGTATCGCGCGCGTGACCATGCATCACCACATCCCCTGGTATCGCGCGTGACCATGCATCACCACATCCCCTGGTATCGCGTGTGACCATGCATCACCACATCCCCTGGTATCGCGCGTGTGACCATGCATCACCACATCCCCTGGTATCGCGTGTGACCATGCATCACCACATCCCCTGGTATCGCGTGTGACCATGCATCACCACATCCCCTGGTATCGCGCGCGTGACCATGCATCACCACATCCCCTGGTATCGCGCGCGTGACCATGCATCACCACATCCCCTGGTATCGCGCGTGACCATGTATCACCACATCCCCTGGTATCGCGTGTGACCATGCATCACCACATCCCCTGGTATCGCGCGCGTGACCATGTATCACCACATCCCCTGGTATCGCGCGTGACCATGCATCACCACATCCCCTGGTATCGCGCGTGACCATGCATCACCACATCCCCTGGTATCGCGCGTGTGACCATGCATCACCACATCCCCTGGTATCGCGCGTGACCATGCATCACCACATCCCCTGGTATCGCGCGTGACCATGCATCACCACATCCCCCGCTCAAGAGCTATTCCCGTGGCTTGCGTATCATACACCGCGTGGCTGCGTACGGCAGCGTTTGAATATTCTCGGGGGATTTTATTATTATTATTATTATTATTATTATTTTAAAATAGCTTTCTCAACAGCCGCACACCAGGACCCACCGCGCTTCACCGTGCTTGCACCCCCCTCACGACCCCCCTCACTCCTAAGTCTACGCTCCGCAGAGGGAGGCCCCCACCGGCGGACCGCAGCGGGTCTAACGTTGCGCATGCTGCGGGTCCCCCATAGGCGGACCGCATACCGAAAGGGGAAACCACGTCCTCCTTGGAATCCCCTCCCCTCCCCGATCCCGTTCAAGCGGCGCAGTCTATGTGATAATCAAGCCCCCCCTTCCCCCTTCCACTTCCCCTCCCCCCTCCGCCCCTCTCCCTTCCCTTGCCCCCTCCCCTTGCCCACCACTCCCCCGACTCCCCCTTTCCCCCCTGGTGCCCACCTGGGGTACACGGGAATGGCGATCTCTTCCTGCCCGAAGAAGATCTTCTGGAAGCCATCCTCCCCAGGTGAGATGATAGCGGCGACCGAGGGCGTCTCGCGACCTGGTGTGTGTGTGGGGGGGGGGGGTCAAGGGGTGTGTGAATTGAGGTAGGGGGCGTTGAATGAAAGCGGAGGGACAGTGGGTATCCGATCAGGGTTATCATGATTAGTTTTGTACCTTTTTCTGGGGTGGATGGGTGGGGGAAGGGGGGGATTTGGGGGGAAGGTCAATAAATCAAGGTAATAACTCAAGTCGTAGGGTTCAATGCGTGGGGGTTGCGTTAGCTAGCGCTTGGAGGGGCTAGTTGGGCGAAAGGCGGAATCCATCACGCCCGGGAAGGTGCGAGGGGTTGGATGGATGGGAGACGGGTTGCCGGAGGGGGGAGGGGGGAGATGGTAGGCTGGACCCCTTGAAGCCTTGACCCAGCCTAGCAGGACCCCTTGAAGCCTTGACCCAGCCTAGCGTGACCCTTAAGGCCTAGACCCGTCAGGGCTAGGACGCCCATTAAGGCCTAGACCCAGCCCTTTAATTAAGGCCTCTGCCACCTTGGCTGGATTGCATGTGATATTTACCGACAAATCATCTTCAAGCACGCCTCAGCTCTAGGTCCAGGCCAATGGAGACCTGCCAAGAAGGGATTGCCCTGGCAAATCCTAACCAACAAGGGGGGGGGGTCAGAATTGATGGACCCATCTCAGCGCGGGAGTTTTCAAAAGGCCAACAGGATCAAGGGGGTGGTCCGAGCTACTGAACCATGACGGGGTCATCAAGGCATCTCTCCTACCACTTAATAGCAAGGCAACCCTTAACAAAGCACATGGGGTGGTCAGATCAAGGGGGTGAGTTACTGGACCATGACGGGGTCATCAAGGCATCTCTCCTACCACTTAATAGCAAGGAAACCCTCACAAAAGCAGTTGGAGTCTACAGTTTCTAGGGAAGGACATTGCAAGAAGAGTGTGGTGTATTGACTCACACTACACCTTGCCATCAAGTGACAATGAAAAATGGATGAAAAAGAATGCGCTGCATGCAACCAGCCCTCCTTGATCATGCTGCCTGGACAAACGTGCATTCTAGGCTATAGCATATATATCATATCTCACCTCCGTAATTTATCATTCTCAAGGAATATATATCTATTTGTAGAAATTGCTCAAGGATACTTGCTGTATTGCTCCATCCCCCACAGACAGCACAAAAGCACCGCTCCACCACGCATAAGCACCACTCCATGACATGTGAACACAGTAGTTCCCATGATTGATGTATTAATGATACAGCATTGTGCAAAGCGTAAGCCAATTATTGCCTACCGCCAACCCTAGTGCCCCTGTCATACACCCAGCAGCTTACCACAGACGAAATCGAAATCAAGCATGCGCTGGACCGGCGACGCCTTGAAATTGTAGAACAACGCCTGCGTGGACTTCGAGAAAATCTCTCCATGCGCAAGGCCCGCCATTTTCGCGGGTAGCCCTAGACCTGCCGACTCCATCCATGAAATCCATTTGCGTAGCCACCGGTCGCCAGTTCACGGCACAGGGAGGAACAAGGGTGAGTGCTGGCTGCCCACTAAACGCATAGATAACGAGCATATGCGAAGCATTGGGGAGATTGAGCCTCTTGTCACGATTACAATCAACTGCTTGCCAACTGCCTAGACAAAAGCTGTCGGGAATTGAATGATAATTCTTGTGGATAAAGTTCTTATAATTGCAAATCTGATCCACATAACTAGAATCCGTCAGATAGAGGGGACTGCACAGTCGGCAGAATTTCGCAGCTGATTGCCTCCACAGAGTAATGTGTGAACCCATTTATTGCCCAGCAGAAAATCTACCTGCACTGGCATGCCTTTACGTACTTTCAAGTGTCCTTTTGCGAATGCACGGGTCGGTGCCTGCTCAGCGTGAGAATGTGCCAAAAAAGATCCTCGTCGCAAAGCACGGCACACTGCTTGCTTAACGCGAGGAAGACCCTTCGATCTCCACTTGCTAGAGTGGAAACGAATGCTGTCTTTTACGTTTCTCGACCGCTAATCATGCACGTAGGCGCGCCCACGACCGGCGTTTCGTTCTCCAACGCAGTCACGGGCAGGCATGGATCGAAACGAAATGGAGGAAAAGTCTCGCAAGTCTCGTCCGGTCCTTCGGTCCCCAGCCTCTGGCTAAAAACTCGCTTCTCTGTCTGTCACAGGCGTTGCAAGTAAGCGCGCCGCGCCGTCTCCTTGCCCATCGCGTCGCGTCATCACGGGCGCGTCATGACTGATGACTTCATCGCGGACACCACACGCGTCAGCCTGTGCGTTACTTACCAAGGTTACTACCGCAAGGTTACTACCCAAAGGTTACTGTGTCCATGTTCCTAAGTAGCTCTTTCTGTCACTCGCTTGGGCGCTTGCTGTCGCATTGCCTTCTGGTGACTGGTAGGAAGATTTATTAATCATAGGTTGCAATCTCGGCGGTTCGCTGAAACTTGGCAAGCACATATGGCGGGAATCTCAAAGACCAGGTTTCCCGCGGTTACTCATCAGCCCCACCCATTGGCTGCTTGTTGAAGAACTTCAGCACACAACATTTTACTGTCCTTATTTCTTGGGAGTTGGGGTTCATTGCAATATATTTATTGGGATGGCGTGTTCCAACACGGGTCTGTAATAATTTTGTGAAATGCCATATCAGGGCTGGGTCAGGGCGGATAATATTGGAGTCATCCTTTAGAGTCCACATCCTTTGGAGTCATCTCATTTGTGCAGCGGTACAATCGGATCAACGTCAGAGGGCATTCAGGGCAACAGCAAATGCTTGTGGCAGCATCTGACGTTGGCCCGCACGAAGCGGGTGGCTTCCCGAGCAAACTTGAGATTCTCCTTACCCATCCCTGTTGCCCACAGTTTTAAGTCCAATGGGAAAGAAAGGTTTCAAGAAGCAAAAAGCGGGTAAGGGGAAAGGTGGAAAGGGGCATGTTTTGCAGAAAACCCAATTCAAGCAACCTGCGAAACAGGACAAGAGAGGGAAGTCCCGGCCTACACAGCCAACAGCTTCGTCTATTCTGCGAGCCCGGGCGGGGCAGAAGGTCTTACTGATAGGCGAGGGAAATTTCAGTTTTAGCCTAGCTCTTTGCCGGATGTGGAACGGGGACGCCAGTTCCATGGTCTGCACCGCGTACGACAGTTACGAGAACGCCCAAAAGAAATATAACGACTTGGACCCAATCCTGGATGAGCTCAGGTCAAGCGGCGCGGATATCCGGTTCGAGGTGGACGCCACGCGCCTGTCCGAGTTGGCAGGGAAACACAAGAAGAAGAAGGGGAAGGGCCCGGTTGAGACCCCCGCGACGCCTGACGAGCCCGCCCAGCTAGCGGGAACAAGGGAAGGCGCGGCGCCTGAGGGGAAACCCCCCAAGGCTCGGCTGCAGGATGATTTCGACCTGGTCATCTTTAACTTCCCGTAAGTGGCCCTTTCGAGCCTCGGTCTGCAACTCGGGTGCTCATTGTTACATGACACTACTCATGCTCACGTCATATTTACTAGCCCAGGCCACAATCCCAGGGCTAGTGACCTGCTTTCTGTACCAAGAGAAGCGTGCCAACGTGTGCCTCCCTCGGGCATCCGTCCATACTTACCCATAAACCGCAGCCATGTACGCGCTTGGTACGATTTTCCTGTCAAGCGAGCGGGGACTTCTCATGTTGATACTCGTGGCAATGGCTTCGCTCCTCTTATGTTTATTATGAGTTCAGAACCCCCAATAGCTTTGTGTGCGCTTTTGGACCACCATCGTGTTTGTCGCATATACTTTTTCATCGCTTTTGGCTACCCCGCCCCCCCCCCCCCCGCTCACTGCAGCCATGCACTCAAGGTCTACGATTGGATGCAAGCAGACAGCACTTAGGGTCTGCTACAATGGCATGCAAGCAGACAGCACTTTAGGTCTTCTACAATGGCATGCAAGCATCTGCTCATTAAAGTGCCGAATTGAATCCCAACATATTTACCTCCCACAGTTGATTGACTTCCGATCTGTTAATTGTTGATGGATTGCCCCCTAATTGTTGATGGGTTGCCCCCTGGTTGTGGACGGATCGCCCCCTGATCATTGATGGACTGTACCCTGATTGTTGATGGATTACCCCCTCCTGGCCTCCCCCCAGTCACGCTGGCCTCGGCATCAAGGACCAGGACCGCAACCTGATCGCCAACCAGACGCTGCTCCAGGGTTTCTTTACATCCCTGGCCGGCTGCCAGGCCCAAGGCGGTCCCGGCGGTGCCAGCAAAGGCCCCGGGCGGTCGCTCCTCAAGAAGGGCACCGGCGAGGTCCACATGGCGATCAAGCGGGGCCTGCCGTACGAGAACTGGAAAGTGTGTGGCGTTGCCCGAGAGGCGGCACACAGCGCGCTCAAGCTCAAGGGGTCGCATGCATTCGACCCCGAGGGATTCCCTGGGTACAGCTTCCGGCGCACGCTGGGCCACCTGGAGGGGCTCTCGGCGTCGCACAACGAGGAGCTGTCCAAGGGCGCGAACGTCTACGTGTGGCAGGCGATCTAATTGATCATATGCTTATTATACATTCTTGTAATGAAGCATGCATGCCTGGTGGTTCACTGGGGGGGTTACCCACAGCTTACGCTCTTGATGCACAGGGCCCCACCCTCCAATGGGCCGGCCTTTTTTGGCTTCTCTGGGGAGTACTTCTGACGGAGGAAGGTGGGCCTATGTCGGTACGTCATAAACGGGCGTCGAACTGTCCTCCGATTTTTGCCTTTGCACCGTGTGCAGTCCTTGGACGTTAGGGAACATGGCATCACTAACGTAATGACTGACTAGCTATACCTTTTCAGTGGTTTTCCATTTGCGGGTATTTCCTCGTAAATGGTGGGAGAGCGATCGCAGCACTCTTTCTCACCACTAGACACTCCCGGCCAGTTAGGCTCGAAACACACGCCCTGATCAAGCAAGCTGTTTCCAGCCCCACCATCTAGGTCATCTACTAGTCACTCTACACGTAAGCTAGCCTTAATTTCAATGCACAAGGCTACACATTTCCATCGATCTCCATTCACTTCAGTATTCATCATCCTGAACGACTCGAAAACGCGGAAAAGATAACGGCAGGCTCGAGAGCTACCATGGTCCGGATTCTCCCTATTTCTGGCCTGCGTACGTGGTTGTCTCCTTGATTTAATGTCGACCCCGGCCCCGGCCATGCAGTCCGTGGGGGTCCTGCATGTGAAGTGATGTGGTACTTTATTCCAGTATAGCATGCGCTGGTTGTCTCCTTGATAGCATGCATGCATGTCACTCGGCCATCAATCATGGATTCATTGTGCGCGGGGTCATGCACGAGCCACGAACGGCCACGAGATAGCCATGGCTAGGACAGCGGCACCCGCATAACTTTCACGTTTGGGCTCCAAACTTTGCCGCGACTATCACAACATCGCTTCGTCTTTCTAAGACACACACACTGATATACTTTCGCTTGAAGCTATTACGCAATATTATGGCCAGCAAACTCACGACGACGTAGCGCAGCGGCCTCAGGCGGCCCTGAAGCTACGTCTGAGGCTACGCCTGGAACAGCCCCGCAGGTAGCGGTGACACTAATCAAGCTTTAGTGGTCTGCTCGGTTCCTCCTGCGGCCTCGCCATCGACATCACGCGCCTGAGCCCAAGCGCAGTTGCCCTGAAGAACTAAGCTGGATTGCTGGAACGAGTGCAACTTTGACGTCAACCAGCCCGGTATTTTTAAAAGTACCCACACACTCTCATGGAGCACGTGTTCAGCATGGCCGGCCTCCTCATGCAGTCTAGCGCTCCGATCCGAGGAGCTCTGGGCTCCCCCCGCCCCCCCACCCCCACTCCCACCCCCACCTTTCGCTCCCTCGATCCTCTGGGAGGCCTTCGAACAGCACGTGACCCCCTAGGTATCTTACTACAGATGTGGCCGCCATTGGAGGCACGCTGGCTGCCGAGCTCCCCCTTTTCTCCACCACTGCCACTGCCACCTCATGATGCAGACGATATTTGTAACTTCAGTGTAGAAAATTATTTTTCTAATGAGATTAGCATAGTACTCCATGGCGTGCCCATCGATCATGGTGCGCATGACACGTGGCAGTAAGTACTTACTTACTGCCACCTCCACCCTCCTCGCCTCCACCTCCACCACCACCACGTACCGCCACGGCGCCTCCACCGACGCCATCACTGCGAGCGCAGCTCCTCGATCGAGATGGACAAGCGGCTCGCGCGGATATTCGTTCGTCATCGCCATCGAGTGCCTGCAAAGTTACCACCGCAGGCCTCACTGCCTGGCTCCAGGCGGTGAAGGACATCAATTGTCGCCAGGCCCGGGCAGCCCCCGCAGCTAGGCTGCCCCACCGGGCTGCCGGCAATGCGCCTCCTTTACCGGACAGACCTGCATGGTGGGCCACGATGCTGCAGACCCATACCACCTCCACCACCTCCACCATATATCGATCGATCGATGCATAATAGCTCAAAAAACAGATGCTCGACCTCCGCGCGGAGCGGCGGAGCTCGACAACTAGCCCAGCCCGACAACGTCATCGCCATGCAGGCACCTGGCACTTCGACCAGCTGCCAGGTGAGAACTCTTGAGTCCGGAACTCCTTGCTAGTTGCTACGGCGTTAGAGAAAAAACATCCCCTTCTCCCCATGGATCTAACTGGTGAGCTCCGGCTGCTGGAGGTCCGGCTCTGCCTTCCCCGCTCGCGGGGCAAGGCTGGACCGCCCCCGCTGCAATGATTCCTCACCTTAATGAATAAGTAAGTAAGTAGGTAAGTGCGTGAGCATGCACGGAAGCCGGGCATGCCACGGAGTACCCGATGAGGTATTACTTTTCTACACTGATACTTCACCCGTAAAGGCATGCAAGTGGCGCAGCTCACTCGCCGAGGCCTGGAGTCGGCAGCGATAGGAACTCAGTCCGCGTCGATCATCGATCCGCGGACTAATACGATCCAAGACAACCGTATGCTCGGCCATGATGCATGATGGGTGTGCATGTGGGGGTACTAGGTTGCATGCTAGACCCCTCGATAAATTAATTAATTAAACACATGCTCCCGTTGGGGAGTCACGATAGCCAACGATAAAACCCGATAGCCCAGCCTGGCAGGAGAATATAAAGGCTTCTCCCGGAGCGGGCGGAGCCTGAGGGAATTTTAGGGGCATACCCAGGGTTCACCCACAAACTTTGCGGATTACATGCATGCATGGCGGACAAGCTGCTGTTTCGCAAGCGCCACATGCAAGCGGCTCATAGGGACCTCCTTGCTACACGCTTGGGGACGACTTGCTGACCCTGGCGCAGCAACAATGGCGGGGGGAGCTATCGGGCCGACCTACGTCCAAGCTCCGGCAGGCAGCAGCGAAGAAGCTGGTTTACTGGCGAGGGCCGGGCTGGGCGTGGCCATCTACGTGGACCACAAGCCATGGCAGGCGACCCCCCCCCAAGGGAAAATATACTGTAGCATAGTAAGGCAGCCTTAGCTAATGGGGCCCATGCACGCTCATCATGTGTATGTATGCCTATGGTGGGATCCCCACCGACGACCGGTATTAGCGATGTATTAGCCTGATGCTTTGCCCATGCAGAGACTGCCACTCTCTCCTGAGAGGCGATGCCCAGCCATTGCTTCGCCATGACCATCTTCTACGCCATTAATTAATTAATTAATGGTTAATTAATTAATTAATTAATTATAGACACGTGACTGCGTCACGTGAGCATAAGTCCTCAGTGAGACTGGGGAACATGGGATGAAATGGATTAATTAATTAATTAATTAATTAGGAACATAACTCCGTTGGGAGTATATGTAGCACATAGCCCTGAGAAGGGGCATATGAGCCTATAATACATTCTAAGCTACTTCCTGAAATGGATGGTATAAGCTATCTAGGTCCTAGTTACAGGGGTGTGGGCACCGCGGCCCGAATCGCTATGAATGCCATACTTGGTCACACGCGGGAGCCCCCACAGGCTTTGGGGTGGTCTCTACGCCATGCCCGGCCTCTTTTGGTATGATAAATCATGGTGCATGGTGCAGGTGCACCTTGTGCACCCAGAGTAGGCCATGCAGCTAGTGGCAGTTTACTAGGTAGGCGAAGGAATGTGACCCTGCCCTGGGCACCTACTACGTACAGGTTGTAGCCCAGAATGTATTAATTAATTAATTAATTAATTAATTAGACTGGTGCTCCCGTTGGATATGTTCTTAATTAATTAAGTAATTATGCATATATGTGCGTTCCCAAAAGGGTAGGGAAACATGTCACGAACTACGTCCAGATGTTGCTGGATGACCTCCTGGTCCCAGCCCAGTTTGAATACCGCATCCACTCTCTCTCCCTTCTTTGGACTGCCATGCATAACAATACGCGGTGGCAGAAGATTGTCAAGGCTCACACGCCCGACCCTGTGGGCAATCCACCTCCCCCCAAGAGGAGGAGGCGCGTTCTGATGAGTAGGGTAGTTAGGATTTTTCTAGACTAGGTAGATTAGCGTTAGGTTAGTTCGATTACGCGGCTCTCTCCACTCCACCACTCATCATGCAATATGTGCTACATGATCTCCCAACGGAGGCATGTTATGATGTAATTTGATTCAATTGAATTTAATCTCCCAACGGAGGCATGTTATAATTTAATTTAATTTAATTTAATATATGTGCGTGCACAACACTACTTCATATGATATATGGTAAACATCGCCCTCTACCCTGGCCCAGCAACAGCGGCGACGCGAGCTATGGCCGACCTACCTTCAGCTCCGGCAGAGCGCAAGGGGGAAGCCGGTATACTGGAGGGGGGCGGTCATCCACGTTGACCACAAGCCCTGGCAGCCCCCTCCTGCCACCTCAGACTAGGAATATATATACCAGTAGTGTAGATTAGTAAGGCTTAGCCTAGCATGTGGCCCACGCGCATGTGCGCCCATAATGGCCCCATGGATGTTGCCCTTCAGAATTTAGCCACGCCATGCCTATAATGGGACCCCCATGGATGTTGCATTAAGAATTTAGCCATGCTATGCCATGCAGAGAGATGCTCTCTGTCGAGAAGCCATGCCCTAGCTCTTGTATAGCCATGATGATCTTCCTCCCTCACAGGCATGCTCCCCCCCTTACCCGGGCATAGCGTGATAGACCATGAGGGTGCAGGTGCCTAGCTGGTGCACCTAGAGCAGGGGTAGCTTACATTCCCACCCTTGCATGAAGTAGCCTAGAATGTATTAAAAGCCATATGCCCCTTCTCAGGGCTATGTGCTACTACATCTACTCCCAACGGAGTGATGTTGATAATTAATTAATTAATCGCCCTCTACATCGCCCTCTGCATCGCCTGAGCCAAAGCGCAGTTGCCCCGGCGAACCTAGCTGGTCCGCGAGCGCAACTTTGACGTCGACAGGTTATTTTATTTCCACCTTTGACATCAACAGGCCGGCCCGGCTTTTTTCAACAGCCCCCCGCCAACCAAGATACTGGAGCTCGTGTTTTATTATGGGTCATGCGCCTCACTCCTTGCGGCGGCCCTGTGCCAGCGCCTTTGTTACACCAACATGCGCCTACTACGCAATGGAGCTGACGGCTCATGCATGCCATTGGAACCCACCGCGGACCTGACCACGTACCTGCCCGGCTGGTCCCGTCGATCCTCGCCTTCAGCTCGCCGCACTGTTTTCCATCCTTCAGCGCTCTGCCATGAAGGCCTCTAGGTCCCCTCCCCCTTGACCGAATGACCTTCCTCCTCCACCTTCACTGAATCAGGAAGCCATCGCGCAGCACGTGACCCCCGCCCTCGCTGCAGATGTGGCGGCCCGGTGGGCCGCACGCTGGCTAGCTGCCGAGCTCCCCGCCATCCCCACCGCCACCTCCACGTACCCTCCTCGCCTCCACCTCCACCGCAACCACTGCCTCCACCGACACCATCACCGCCCAGCTCCGGAGACATGGACGTGACATGGACAAGCGCCTCCAGGACAACGCCATCGCCATCGAGTGCCTGCAAAACACCGCAGGCCTCACCGCCTGATGCAGGCCGGCCGTCGTTGAAGGACATTGCATGCCGACGATGCGATCCTCCCAGTGGCTCAGCTAGACTTGGGCGGACATGCTTAAGCAACACACCACTCTCCATTAAACCTCCGCCATCGCAGCACAGCTCAAGCAGCAAACGCTCTCGAGACCTCCGCGAGGAGGCCGAGCTCGACAAGCGCAGCCTTAACGTCATCGTCAAGAACTTCGACCTGGTGGAAGGTGAGAACTCCGTGAAGCTTGCACAGGCGTTTGAGAACGAAATCCTTGGCCGCATGGGCCTCATTGGTGAGATCAAGCTGGAGGCCCACCGCCTTCTCCGCTCGCCGGGTAAGGTGGGACCACCTCCGCTGCTGCTCATCTTTGAGAACCCGGCGGACAAGATTTCGATCCTCAGACGCCGCAAGCGGCTCGAAAGGACTGAATACACCTTGGACGACGACTTGACCCTGGCGCAGCAACAACGGTGACGGGAGCTATGGCCGACCTACCTCCAGCTCCGGCAGACCGCGGCGGGGAAGCCGGTGTACTGGACGGGGGCTGGCAGCCATCTACGTCGGCATGCACAAGCCCTGGCAAGCAACCCCGGTCCGGTGCCCCAGCACCCTCAGCCACCCCAGCCTAGGGGACTATAGCAGTAGTAGCATGTAGATTAGTAAGGCCAAGCCAACGTGGGCGTGTACATGTACGCCTATTATGGGCCCCATACCAG
This sequence comes from Mesostigma viride, assembly GCA_009746045.1. Taxonomy (NCBI): domain Eukaryota; kingdom Viridiplantae; phylum Streptophyta; class Mesostigmatophyceae; order Mesostigmatales; family Mesostigmataceae; genus Mesostigma; species Mesostigma viride. The sequence continues at coordinate 5,375,427 of RPFO01000667.1, read as the reverse complement.
ATGATGAATTAGCATTATTTAGCCATGTACATGTGTGCCTATGATGAGCCCCACACCAGATGCCTGCATAGCATTATTTACGTCGATGTTAGCAATATCGATCATGATGAATGCAACGATACGTCACGTCTGGGGTAGCACATGTCCATGCCGAGTCAATCACGAAAAGTCCACGGGTGGCGGCCCTGCCGCGCATGGCCTGGGGCACGCCAGGTGAGGACATAACGCCCAGGCTGGGTGGGCTTGGTGCCAGCTAGTCTATCTGAGTGTCTCCCTGATCTGTGCGGGCCAGGTGCCCGGCTAGGCCCAGGCAACTGTGCCTAATAATGTGGGAAACATAGGGCAAATCAGCGTACAAATCCTCATTACTAATGTGCAAACCAAGGGGGATGTTAAGGGCCTTGCGCAGCATCTAGGTGAGGTTGCCGTCGAGTTGTTGCTCCAGCTCCTGCATCAGTGTCCAGGTCTCGGCGCCGTAGGTCCGGATCGTCAGAATGACGACCTTGAAGAGGTCACGCTTGACGATCCGGGGTAGGGCGGGGTTTCTGCACCAGCGGCGGTGGTCATGGAGTTGCGCCAACGCCATGCCGATCCGTGTCGGCAACCCCCAACGGAGATATGTTCCAATGTAATTTAATTTCATGGTAAACATAGCTAGCGAGTTGGGAACCATGGTGGCATGCATTTGTCATTATACTGAAAGTTAGACACCCTCCCCCGCGGCCGGCTGGCCACCACCCATGCATAATTTAGTGAGACAACTACTTACAAAGTAAATTGCCTTGCAATTCTGGGCAAACTTGTACGCCTGAAAATTACTTCGGCTCCAACCAAGCTGTTCTGATAAAATACAGACAGGTGCCATACAGCACGAAACACAACGATGTGGCCTGAACACATTTTACATTCACTTCAGGGCATGGGTAAGCCCTTGGTGTACTACACTCAATGCAGCGGATGGGCGTCAGGGCATGAAAGTTCACAAGAGGTCAAGGTTCCACACCTTTGCTGTTAATAGAGACAATTTGAGCACAGCTCGCCGTGCTGGATCAATAAGCCACGAATAAACAAATGAGGGTAGGGGAGCGGAAGTGAAGCAGATGAGTAATGTTCCATAAGGAGCTTGTGTAACGGGCAATGGACGAGGGCAGAAAAAAAGAATCCTATCGCCAGCGTGGTACATTTGGACGGCGGCATGGGGCTGCTGACTGGCACATGGCAGCCTTGTATCAAGGAGACCACCAGCACACGCTGGATCATTGCGCCTTCTTGATCCCACGCACCTCAGCGTATATGAAGCGCTAGGCCCATCGGGCCGGTTGGCTAGTGGAGCCGACGCGGATGGCAGGCTTAATTGGCATGCCCCACGCGTCATGCCCAGCGGAGCATGCTGAGCGCCACATCAAGTTAGAGCCTACGGGCAACGTATGAATGGTGTGTAGCCGCCGCCTGGCGCCTACCCCTTGGCCAGCCCTTGCTCCTGCAGGTATTTTTCCAGGTCGGCCAGCTGCTCGGGTGTGTCGACCCCGTGGAGCGCATCTTCCACGATCCCGACCTGTTGCCCCTCAAGTAAAAAAGAGGAATGGCGAGCACGCATGGTGTCCATTTCAGTGATACTGACAGGTGTGCTGCTGCGACGGCTGGTTCCTTTGTTCCCATGCGAATCAAGAAATCCTATCTTGCATGCACATGTGAAAGTGTATGTGCAGTTGATGGCTCGTATGATTACGAGTGAACGCCTGGATACTTCTTGGCATCTATTCGACGAGGTATCGGAAACGGACGACAGAGTTCACGGCAGGAGAGGAACGCTAAGCTAAGCTGAGTGGAAGGATTGATGCATATTATGCTCGCGACCGTTGGCATGTCCGTGCGTATGGAACAACGCAAGGCAGGTAGAGCGCACCGGCGCCGCAAGCATGGGCACCTATACCCGGAGGCCGACTACCTTGTCCTGCATACACAGAATCTAAAAGTAGCAGGCAGGTATAGAGACTTAACCGCCACAAAGGCTCGCACCTTACATGTTATACCTGGCCTTGATGACAATGTCACGCCATGCAGATATAGCCAACCAGCGCTCCAGGGGGTACCCACCTTGATCCTGTACCCGGCCACGATGACCTTGTTCTGCATGCACACAGGATATGAGTGCATATCTAACGACACCGGCCAGGGCATTGGCGCCTGAGGCCAATGGCACCCACCTTGATCCTGTACCCGGCCTCGATGACCTTGTTCTGCTCCAGGTCCTCCGCTTTCTGCACACGACACACCGCGCACGTGCACGCCACGCGCCACACAGCGCACATGCGCGCCACGTGTCGTGTCACAGATGGCCATCACATCACCCGTGCGATTTGGGCCATGGTTGTCGCATACAACCCACCACACACGTTTGCAGACGTGGTGGAAGAGGCATAGTCATTGCAGCCGTGCCAGTGCATAGCACATTCTGTGCATTCTGTGATATTAAAAAGAACGCATGTGTGATGGCTGAAACATGGTCATGCAAGCTGGTCGGCCATACCCACATGCCCCGCAGCCTTCTTACACTTTTTTGTCATAGCCACGGGAGAGCTATCGCACTAAGAAACGGCTTCAGACGCAGACGACGGGCATGGGCTCGAAAAGATAGCCATACTGTGGCCGTAGCATAGCACGTAAATAGTAATTAATAACACCCACGTGCTCGGTGGGTAGCAGGCAGGCAAGATGCACAGGTGTAACGCGTAAAGTCCCCAGAACCCCTGTGCGCCCCCTGCTCCCCCCCCCCCCCCTCCCCCTAGCGGCCTGCACAACACGTTGCGACAAATGTCTCGCGATTGCCCGTGGATAGAAGCCAAAAGGGGCTTAGTCCGGCCGGCAGCCTCTACTTGTAGATGACACCAAGCGTCACAGAGCGATGTCACAATATTTGCTGCGTATCTGCCTAGCCAGATGCACAAGCCGCTCGCTCGTTTGTTGATCTGCAAAATAGCTCACCACGCAGCGTCCGCGACTAACACAAGCACCCAAGCATCCCATTACGCCCAATCCCACAAGACCACGGAAACAGAGAATGTGATCAGGCATGGCTGCCAAGCCTGTTCTATCCTTAGAAATTGACCGACAGGAAGAGCATAGGTGCTGGCGTTTGTGGACCCCTCCAAGGCTGCCACGCACGCTTGCTTACCTGCAGCAAGCTGGCCCCCATCTGCGTGAACTTGGGCAGGAAGTCGCTCCGGTAGCTGTAAATGCCCAGCTTCCGCCAGTAGCGCGTGTTGGGGTCGTACTTCCCTTTCCTGCCCGACGTGCAAGGAAGAGACGGGACAAGTGGTTGCAGTCACTATGAGGAGATGAAGGCATAATAAGCACGACCCTACCCGTATAACTAACACCCTACTTGTGCATGTCGTACACGCTTACAACAAACGGACATTGGCCACTGTGAATGGATCCAAGGATTTGGCGTGGTCAACAGCACGTGGGTCTCCAGAAAAGTATGCCAACAGGTCCATTGTCAAGAATAAAGCTGAAGACGAGGCAGCCGGGGCCGTTGCTGGATCGCTCTAAAGGCGGTCGACAAGAGCTGCTGGATCGCTCTAAAGGCAGCAGACAAGATGTCAAGATGTCGACAACTTGTCAAGATGTCGATGTGTACCTCAAACCTCATGACTAATTGACCGTGCCGAAAACAGGGGTTTGCATACATGGACAATTGCTGAAAATCACAACAGCGGTTTGCATAAATGGCAGAGCAAAAGAAACCGTTTCCACTCCACAATCTCTGGTATTTGCTTTGCAAAAAGATAGGCACCTTTGGCCTTGGGGTGGGGGGGCACTCACTTGTTGTGGGGGATCATCGCTCGCGAGAAGTAGAGGGCGTAGTTGTTCTGCTCGCGACCGTCCCACAATACCAAGGGATAGAAAAGTCGGTGAAGGAGCGGATCCACCCGATCCGATCGATAGCACGGAGGGTGCCCATGAGCAAGGAAATCGTTGCCATGCCATGAAGTCCATGTCATGAAGTCCCGCATCGCCGATTGCCAGGGTACACCGTGCCAGGGCGCAACGTGTGAAGCAACACAGGCGTGCACAAGCAAGATGTCACATCAATAAAGCGATACAGTAATAACAAACATCAATGAAAATAATAATTAAGAAGTATAGTAATGTCACAGCAAAACGGAGAGACAGAAATAATACATCTAATATATTATAATGTCACATCAATACCAAGAGATAGCAATCATAATGATGTACTACAAAGTATAATAACGACATGCTACGGAGTATAATAACGTCAAATCAATACAGAGAGACATCAATAATAATAGTTATCGTAATAATAATAATAATAATAATTATCAATATTACAGTAATATATTATATATTGCAACAGCAATACAGATAGACCGGACGTCAGTGATTAGGGAACAGATGCCATATGTTGTGTGACGATGACCGAAGCTATCAATAGGCAAGCTCAGGAGAGCTCGTCCAGGAAGCGATCCACTACCATGCCGTGTGGGTTGTTCCAACGTCGAACCATGGAGGATTCCCATGAGGCGGCCTCGTCAAGGTCTCAGATGGGGACGAACCCAGATATCATATGGGGGAGAACCCAGGTTGGCAAATAGGGTACGCGCGCTCATACCTGGGGCCTGAAAATATGAGTATATACATCGGGTCTGAAAAATATGTCGGGCAAAAATACATGTCTCGTGACTGTAAATTTAAAGAACTTTGAGGCAATTAGCATGGAAAGACATGAAAAAAGATTATTATGGACATAGACAGCCATAATGATCAATATGAGCATAGCGACGTGCCCTCAAGATGCATATCCCTGTCCACCACACACACCTACAGACAGGCATATTGGTCCGTTTCACCCCCCCCCTTGATTTCAGGAAATAAATAAGGAGGTGGAGTTTACCTACGTCAAATACAACCATAACAAATTGTAGAGCACATCAACACCTTTCTTTTGAGCCAAGACTGGGTCAATTCTGATCAGTATTGCGAAAGTTACAGCAGTCACAGCGCTGCAGTTTTGCACGGAAGGCGTATTTTTAAAAATACGCGTATTTTTTACGGGCCGCAAAGGTACGCGTATTCTGGTATTTTCGCGGCTCAGTACGGCGTATTTGCCAACCTGGGGGAGAACCCAGGTATCATGTGGAGACGACCCCAGGTATCATATTGGGATGACCCCAGACCATCAAAAGGGCGGTTCTAGATAGGTGTATCACACAGCACATATGCGGGCGCACCAACTTACCACGTCCAGCACGACCTTGACGTTGTTCACGCTCATGACATCCGCCTCGTCGATGTGCGGGCGCGCGAGCGTGCTGCGCGGCGGCAAGACAAGCACCATGCGGATGCAAGGGACAGGGCGGAAGACCACGGCTGGTTAGGCACAGCTGTCAGCAGATGACTAGGCACGGCTGTCAGTGGTTGATTAGGCACCGCTGTCAGGTCACGAACCTGAGAAATGGGAGCAGTTCCGATACAAAGAGAACACGAGGTACCTGGCAGTTTCCGATAGAGAGAGAACACGAGGTAGCTGGAAGTTTATGATGGAGGCACAGCAAGTAGTCCATCAATAGTTGACGCCCCGCATGAGGATAACCTAGGAGCGACTGTTGCGATGGTATGGTAGAGCGACTCTTGCGATGGTATGGTAGAGCGACTGTTGTGATGGTATGGGGGACATGGAACGGATGGACAGGGGGATGGGTTGGGGTGTACCATGGCAGCTCACCAATGAGGCTAACTCATGCCCCCGCCCTGCTTATACCATTGTGGTCAAAATCACTTTACGACAAATTATTTTGCGACCCCGAAACCAGATAACAAATTAGGTTTGCAATGCAAAACTATTTCAACATGGAAATTGCGACGGGCGTTTTTAAGTAAAATCCAATAAAATTAGTAAAAAAATCTAGTAGACAAGTACAGTGGCATGTTTGCGAGCCAAGATAAAGCAAATTAATACAAGTTTGCGAGGTCGATTCACACAGAATTTGTCGCGAAGTGATTTGACCACTACGGTAGTTGGGGCTTGACCCCACTTGGGATGTGATACCTCTGAAGTGAACATTCCTCCACAATTAAGTCCACATATGCCACGTGAGTGTGCTGTATTGTTTGTGCTGTATTGTTAAGCTCACAAGCCTTTTCTCAAACACGTTTCCTGAGCCTTGAGACCTGCCTTTTTCAAGCCCCCCCTCATGTCATCTTAGCTTTCTCCGCCGCTGCCCTGTTGCTAAGGTTGTCCTGCCAGCTACACCTCCTTTTGCTGAGCTCACCCCATCACCGCGTCGCCGTCTAGCAGGGTCCCTGCCACCACGTCGATGTGGTGGGCCTCAATGAGTGGCTCGTCTCCCTGTAGGAGCGCCGAGGGGAGAGCGAGAATCGGGGGGTTGGGTTGGGGGGGGGGGGGAGGGGGGAGGGAGGGAGGGAGGGAGGGAGGGAGGGAGGGAGGGGGGGAGGGAGGGAGGGAGGAGGGAGGGAGGAGGAGGGAGGGAGGAGGAGGGAGGGAGGGAGGGAGGGAGGGAGGGAGGGAGGAGGGAGGGAGGAGGGAGGGAGGGAGGGGAGGGAGGGAGGGAGGGAGGGAGGGAGGGAGGGAGGGAGGGAGGGAGGAGGGGGGAGGGAGGGAGGAGGGAGGGGGGAGGGAGGGAGGGAGAGCAAGAGCAAGAGCGAGAGTCAGAGAGAGGAAGGAGTAATGGGCGAGCGAGGGCAGCGATGGGGTCCACAATATGAGGCCAGCATATCATATCAGTATAACCTTTAGAGGCATAACAGCGGAAGACTAGTCTTAGAACCGCCTACACGCATGCTGCACACTGACATGTAGCAGCGGCGAGGGGATAACCACATCTCTGGCTGATGGTCTCATGGGTAGAACCAGTCATCCAAGCGACTTGGGTGCGGGGCCAGGGACACGGGCACAACCATGATCGCGCACCTAGCACACTCCGCGTCACTGCGACACGCATCCGCTCGAAGCGCAAGCAAGACTACGACTGTGCACACTGCACTAGTAGGATATTGACGTGCATCAGCTATCAAACTGTCCCTTTCAAGGGATGTCCCTTTCAAGTAATGCCCCATGCTGACCTGTGGTTGAAGATCCCATGGCACGACAAGTCGCCCAGTTTCCTCATACCTTTTAGCAGATAACATTCTTCTTTTATCAGCTTTAGAATCAAGAAATCAACAAAAAACTTGTTTGGCTGGTGACGCCAGTGGAAGTCTCTCTCCACAAATTCAGCTGACAACAGCACCGGTATTCTGCTGAGTCTCTACTAGCTAGAGGCTGGTTGGCTTGGAATCTGGGAAAAGTATGCGAGAAGTCTTACATTTTGAAGTCTAGGCCTCCACCCTAACTGTGCGAATGTCTTAATATCCAAACTACTTCGGCATTCAAGGGACTGGCACGAAGACATTTGCGCCAACCTATCTAGGCGCCACTGCAATGTCACGTGGATCGACCGGTGCCGAATGCCTGCAATAATCCGTTTAATGAATAATGCGTCACCGACCAACTAGTCAGTAGTCATGCTTTGACACTCTTGCGCTGCATCAGCCGGGGACCATAAAGTAGCCGCTATCCCACCAGCTAATCTGGGCCGCACCGCTGTATCAACACCTCGTCCATCTATTGACACCAGTGCTGGATCGATCCACCGGAGGCCCTCACACCCATGCCCCCTGCCCCACATACCTCGAAGCTCCTTGACATGAACGTAAAATATATATTCTGTATGATCTATGGTGGCATACCCACCTGGGTGTTGACAACAAATGGTGTGTGATGGCATACCCACCTGGATGTTGACGATAATGTCATACTGCTTCCCTTGACTCGCGAGTGTGGTCATGACCTCCAGGCACCGCTCCGTGCCTGTGAAGCACATCATGCCCCCCATGCACCACAAACCCCACCCCATGCACCACAAACCCCGCCCCATGCATCACAAACCCCACCCCATGCATCACAAACCCCACCCCATGCACCACAAACCCCACCCCATGCACCACAAACCCCGCCCCATGCACCACAAACCCCACCCCATGCATCATAAACCCCACCCCATGCATCACAAACCCCGCCCCATGCACCACAAACCCCACCCCATGCACCACAAACCCCACCCCATGCATCACAAACCCCACCCCATGCATCACAAACCCCACCCCATGCATCACAAACCCCACCCCATGCACCACAAACCCCGCCCCATGCATCATTAACCCCACCCCATGCACCACAAACCCCACCCCATGCATCACAAACCCCGCCCAATGCACCACAAACCCCACCCCATGCATCACAAACCCCACCCCATGCACCACAAACCCCACCCCATGCACCACAAACCCCGCCCCATGCACCACAAACCCCACCCCATGCATCATAAACCCCACCCCATGCATCACAAACCCCGCCCCATGCACCACAAACCCCACCCCATGCACCACAAACCCCACCCCATGCATCACAAACCCCACCCCATGCATCACAAACCCCACCCCATGCATCACAAACCCCACCCCATGCACCACAAACCCCGCCCCATGCATCATTAACCCCACCCCATGCACCACAAACCCCACCCCATGCATCACAAACCCCGCCCAATGCACCACAAACCCCACCCCATGCATCACAAACCCCGCCCCATGCACCACAAACCCCGCCCCATGCATCACAAACCCCACCCCATGCATCACAAACCCCACCCCATGCACCACAAACCCCACCCCATGCATCACAAACCCCACCCCATGCACCACAAACCCCGCCCCATGCATCACAAACCCCACCCCATGCACCACAAACCCCACCCCATGCACCACAAACCCCACCCCATGCATCACAAACCCCACCCCATGCATCACAAACCCCACCCCATGCACCACAAACCCCACCCCATGCACCACAAACCCCACCCCATGCACCACAAACCCCACCCCATGCACCACAAACCCCACCCCATGCATCACAAACCCCACCCCATGCACCACAAACCCCACCCCATGCATCACAAACCCCACCCCATGCACCACAAACCCCACCCCATGCACCACAAACCCCACCCCATGCACCACAAACCCCACCCCATGCACCACAAACCCCACCCCATGCATCATAAACCCCACCCCATGCACCACAAACCACACCCCATGCACCACAAACCCCACCCCATGCATCACAAACCCCGCCCCATGCACCACAAACCCCACCCCATGCATCACAAACCCCACCCCATGCACCACAAACCCCACCCCATGCATCACAAACCCCACCCCATGCACCACAAACCCCACCCCATGCACCACAAACCCCACCCCATGCACCACAAACCCCACCCCATGCACCACAAACCCCACCCCATGCACCACAAACCCCACCCCATGCATCACAAACCCCACCCCATGCATCACAAACCCCACCCCATGCATCACAAACCCCACCCCATGCACCACAAACCCCGCCCCATGCATCACAAACCCCACCCCATGCACCACAAACCCCACCCCATGCATCACAAACCCCACCCCATGCACCACAAACCCCACCCCATGCATCACAAACCCCACCCCATGCATCACAAACCCCACCCCATGCACCACAAACCCCACACCATGCACCACAAACCCCGCCCCATGCATCACAAACCCCACCCCATGCATCACAAACCCCACCCCATGCATCACAAACCCCACCCCATGCATCACAAACCCCACCCCATGCATCACAAACCCCACCCCATGCACCACAAACCCCACCCCATGCACCACAAACCCCACCCCATGCATCACAAACCCCGCCCCATGCATCACAAACCCCACCCCATGCATCATAAACCCCACCCCATGCATCACAAACCCCACCCCATGCATCACAAACCCCACCCCATGCATCACAAACCCCACCCCATGCACCACAAACCCCACCCCATGCATCACAAACCCCACCCCATGCACCACAAACCCCACCCCATGCATCACAAACCCCGCCCCATGCATCATAAACCCCACCCCATGCACCACAAACCCCACCCCATGCACCACAAACCCCACCCCATGCACCACAAACCCCACCCCATGCACCACAAACCCCACCCCATGCACCACAAACCCCACCCCATGCACCACAAACCCCACCCCATGCATCATAAACCCCACCCCATGCACCACAAACCCCACCCCATGCACCACAAACCCCACCCCATGCATCACAAACCCCACCCCATGCATCACAAACCCCACCCCATGCACCACAAACCCCACCCCATGCACCACAAACCCCACCCCATGCACCACAAACCCCACCCCATGCATCACAAACCCCACCCCATGCATCACAAACCCCACCCCATGCACCACAAACCCCACCCCATGCATCACAAACCCCACCCCATGCACCACAAACCCCACCCCATGCACCACAAACCCCACCCCATGCACCACAAACCCCACCCCATGCACCACAAACCCCACCCCATGCACCACAAACCCCACCCCATGCACCACAAACCCCGCCCCATGCACCACAAACCCCACCCCATGCACCACAAACCCCACCCCATGCATCATAAACCCCACCCCATGCACCACAAACCCCACCCCATGCATCACAAACCCCACCCCATGCACCACAAACCCCGCCCCATGCACCACAAACCCCACCCCATGCATCACAAACCCCACCCCATGCACCACAAACCCCACCCCATGCATCACAAACCCCACCCCATGCATCACAAACCCCACCCCATGCACCACAAACCCCACCCCATGCATCACAAACCCCACCCCATGCACCACAAACCCCACCCCATGCATCACAAACCCCACCCCATGCACCACAAACCCCGCCCCATGCACCACAAACCCCACCCCATGCACCACAAACCCCACCCCATGCATCACAAACCCCACCCCATGCATCACAAACCCCACCCCATGCATCACAAACCCCACCCCATGCACCACAAACCCCACCCCATGCATCACAAACCCCGCCCCATGCACCACAAACCCCGCCCCATGCACCACAAACCCCACCCCATGCACCACAAACCCCACCCCATGCACCACAAACCCCACCCCATGCATCACAAACCCCACCCCATGCATCACAAACCCCACCCCATGCACCACAAACCCCACCCCATGCACCACAAACCCCACCCCATGCATCACAAACCCCACCCCATGCACCACAAACCCCGCCCCATGCATCACAAACCCCACCCCATGCACCACAAACCCCACCCCATGCATCACAAACCCCACCCCATGCACCACAAACCCCACCCCATGCACCACAAACCCCACCCCATGCATCACAAACCCCACCCCATGCATCACAAACCCCACCCCATGCACCACAAACCCCACCCCATGCACCACAAACCCCACCCCATGCATCACAAACCCCACCCCATGCACCACAAACCCCACCCCATGCACCACAAACCCCACCCCATGCACCACAAACCCCGCCCCATGCATCACAAACCCCACCCCATGCATCACAAACCCCACCCCATGCACCACAAACCCCGCCCCATGCACCACAAACCCCACCCCATGCATCACAAACCCCACCCCATGCATCACAAACCCCACCCCATGCATCACAAACCCCACCCCATGCACCACAAACCCCACCCCATGCATCACAAACCCCACCCCATGCACCACAAACCCCACCCCATGCACCACAAACCCCACCCCATGCATCACAAACCCCACCCCATGCACCACAAACCCCACCCCATGCATCATAAACCCCACCCCATGCATCATAAACCCCACCCCATGCATCATAATTCCCATGAGCACCATAAATCCAATGCACCATAAATGCCAAGCATATCGATCCGCGAATCCTTGAGTTGTAAAGAGAAAGCCAGCATGTCACAAAAGCTATCGGGTAAGCCGTGCACGCAGAGACCGTGATTGCCAACGGAGATGCTACAAGCCAAAAATCGACCAGCGATGTCAAAAAGAGGACAATGGATTTAATCAACTCGTGCATTTTCTGGATGCTAACCATTTGTGATTGGTTGACCTCCCAACATAATAAAAGACAAGAAACGGAAAGAAGAGAATGCGAGACAAGGAAAAGGGCGCCACAAACCATACTGTACTGCAGACCCCCAAAACACCGACCCAGGCGCATGCAAGGATCCAGAAGCCACACAAGCTTGCCACGCTTTCGTTCCAGGTGCAGCTCCACATCAACTTTTCAATGCATCAATACGCAAGTCCACATAGAGGTTTCAGACGGCCAAACGTCAAGCTACCCGTTGCTGTTGAAAGCAAGCCAGCGGAGGACTGCTGGGAATACCAGTATGTTAAATCCCTTATGTCTCAATAAGGCCGGCATATGATCCTAAGGAAATGTGCAAACGCATTAAGGGGTTAACTTCAGAAGGGAGAAATGAGACAGAAGGGGGAGCACTGCGAGGCGCTGTGCCATTACCTGGGGGTTCAGTCAGGTAGTGTCAATGATCAGGGCAATGATGTCGGGAAGGGATTGGCTAGGAGACATGGGTGTAAGGGGGGGTTGGGCTCATAGAGAAGAAACAACGGGCCCCGCGTTGTCCGTTATTGTGGGCCCGCAACTCCCTGCTTGGGGCATCGTAAAAGCTTGAGTTCTCACATAACAATTACATTTCCCTTAGGAATGACATGTAGAGATTAGCTTTGCTCCCGTTATGTCCTGCCATTGAGGAAATATTGGCTCCTACCGTTATTGCAGTTCACCGATGTCATCAGGACATCCCCGCCAAATGCCCGCACGGCTTCCGCGATGCGCTGCCCGATTGGCACGTGGATGCGGTGTACAGCATGGGCAGGCCAAAGAAGGGTGACGTCAGCACAAGCAGAAACAAGGCAGACGTGTGATGACGCCAGCAGGGAGCGTGAGCGTGAATGTGTGCAGGTGGGGTGAGGTGGGGTGGGTGGGGTGGGGTGTGGGTTAGCGCGAAGGAAATGGTTCCTGGATAATCAGACTCTGGCAATGAGAGTACTTGGGTGAGGAACTTGTGAGTGCATTATTAACATGCATATTTGTATTCATAAGTAGCCATTGAAGTGTTACATAAATGTAAAAGCTCCTTGATAAATGCATGCTAAAATGATAAGCGTCTTCCAATGCCTGGTTTGTAAGCAACGCAATTTGGTTTATTTTTTAAAATGGATTTGGAGGCAATGGAGTGCTACCATGTTCTGCGAAGCCCGGAAAAAGAGTGGGGTATACTGGCAGGCAAACAGACCATCCCTCACCAAATGGGTTGCAGGCCCCAGCTGTAATCCAAGCTTGCCAGGGGCTTTGCGAACGACTAGGGGTATGGTTATGCGTTACTATCTGAACCACGACAATGTTTGATGCCACTAAGGGAATGTCCTGTTTTATAAAGAAAACTATCTTCGTGCGATGTGAGACAAGAACAACTTGCAAACATGTACCTTGCTCTATATACATGTTTTAAGGCAGCAAAAAAGGCTGCGGATTGGTTACAAAGCCAACAACTAATAACGAAAACCAGCAAGATGACATCAAAAGGTTGAGACGGTTGCGAATACTAATATCCTCGCCAGCACTATCAGACAAATTGCAACCAACTGCCCGTAGCGATGGCATGATATTCTGAATTCTTAAACATATATGATGCAGCTCGTGATCTTCATTGCACATCTCTTGGTGGGGAAACAGGCGCACCTCGTCGTCCGTGGCGACGTACAAATCCGTCAACAGGGTCGACTTCTTGGCATTCGTATACGTATGCTGAGAAGCACCAAACATCACCACAAGGGACCGGGATGGATTCCGACAGCAGCTGGTTCGAGATGAGTGGAAAACGGCCGATCGACAAGGTGATTGCGGCTTAGGCACGGGGTTTTCGGCCAAACACACAGCAACGATTTCTCGCTTCCCGTACTCCTCAACTAAGCCAAAGCTGCTGAGTCGCTTGTAAGACCCGCGAGGCTTTCCAGGCAAATGCTCTTCAGAAAGGTAGGTGGGATGAGAAAACTTTAACAACGTGCAAAGTCACAGGTTGAGGAAAAGGAGTGTCTATTCCAGGCAAGCCGAAATGCTACCGATAAAATCCGACATGCATGCCTCCCAAAAGACAACAAAACGCGGGCAAGAGTAGGAAAGTTTACTATAAACAACAGCGCCGCTTCACCGGGAAGGCTTCGTTCTTAAAAAGAAAAAAGCATCTTCTGCTCTGCATATTGCACGCCAACGAAAAACGTTTTCCGGACTTCCTTCAAAAAAGTAATTTAACAAACGACCTCAACCCAGAAGCGGTTATGGGCAGGCATGTAGAACGCGCACTGTTTTTAAACGCCATAGCGTCGATTTGAAGGGTCGACTGCAAGCTGGGCATTTCAAAGTTAAAAGGTAATTTACCTGAATCATGGGCTTCCCCGCTAATAAAGCTAAGGGTTTTGCCGGGAATCGCGTTGATGCATAACGCGCGGGGATTACCCCAAGCACGCGCGGCTTAGACGCCATCAAGACGGTAAAAAAACACTATATCGATATCGAGCAAGGACTATGATAACAGCCTTAAATGGGTGTATAGTTATTATTGCAACGGGTGGCCAAGCTGCCATACCTACCTTACCATATTTGCGCTCGCGGCAAATAACGTCGTTGGGTTTGAATCCAGACATTGTGCCACGTAGGAAGCGAGCTCGGTTGGCTGCAGAAGGAGCTCCGTACAACGCGAATCGATCATACCCTACTGCTAAACTCATCAATGAAATATTTTATAGGTAGTTAGTAGGAACGATTATATACCAGCACTTCCCACTGGTTGCTTTCCCATGCTGTGCCCTCAGGAAGTTTCCGGATGTCCGCTTGCGGTTTGAACACTACGGAAAGGATTTGCTCCCGTCAGGAACCTTTGGCCATGTCAGGAACCTCATGCTGCCCTGTGCGGCGTGGGCAACAAAAGCAACAACATGTTCTGGTGTTGTTGTTGCTGTTGTTGTTGTTGTTGCCCACGCCGCCGGCCGCACCCAGTTGTATGACCTTCAGTTCCGCAGCTCCCATCAGCTGCTATCTACAGTGCCGTAAGCGGAACCGCCCACACCTTCAGTTCCGCACCCACACCTTCAGTTCCGCATCCACAGCTCGTTCTCAGTTCTGACAACCCGCTTCTCAGTTCCCACTTCCCAGCCACAAGTTTCGCGATCAGGTGGTGTTCTGTGACATACGCTAGCACTGGCTGTTCCAGATTACGACCCCAGCTTCCATGACAATCATACATTCCGTCTCGGCCCGATTTGTACTGTACACAGCCCACCCGACCTCATGCCAGCCAGGCTGCCGCAGTCCCTGCCTGCCACTGCTACCTCGCATTATGTACTGTACTGTACTGTACACGCTTGCAATTTTTTCAAAAATCAAAAGCCTCATCGCCAGAAGAAAAGCCAGGCGGGAAGGCCAGCCACGTCCGGGCCTGGACAGGACTTCGCTTCCTGCGTGTGTCCGGGGCGCGACGGCAGGTTTGCGTAGCAGTGTATGTAAGTTAAGCAGTTTCGACGGTGATTATTATTATTGAGGCCGAGAGGCACGGCCCGCTTCTACGTTTACTAGGGCTGCATTGCGGATGCCTAATCTACTGGGTTGACCAGCGAGCATTGTTGCGGCCAGGCGTAGGACATCGGTTTGGTTTGAACGCTAGCGAAATTCTTGGGAATCGTAGAAGATGGTTGTCACGTTGCATGTCCCAACTTCACTATGCGCGGCCAGTGAGCATTTGCATGGGAGACATCGGGCTGTGAGGGTGGCTGGGGCCCCGCGTGCGCCAGAATGTACCCTACTAGCTCAAGGGTCGGATGGCGTGTCACAACGCCCTCTGCAGCTCGGCAGCTCCTGGAATGGTCAATCTCGTAACTGGCACGGCTTCGTCAATTCCAGAGCAGGTGCATCCACAACAGTTCGAAGGCGATTTGTCCCCTGCAACATTGCGGTTTCTCCGTCGCAGCCAGCAGATGCGTCGGATTCCTTGAGCCAGCCACCCCAGGTTGCCCAGTGGCCCTCCTACACGCCTCCAGGGGCAGTGCGAGCCACAGCGGCCCAATCCAGCCGAGCTGCACCCTCCGCAGCCCCTTACCCTTCTGAGGTCGAAGCAGTCGAGAGTCACCCAGTGAGCCAAGCAGGGCCGAAAGAACGGAAAAACAAGTACAAGGCAGCGGGTTCCCTCGTGTCCGTCGTCATTCCCGTGTATAACGAGGCGGGTAGCATTCCCATTCTGGTCGAATGCGTCGCGGCCTCCCTGAAGGCCAGCGGATGGGTCTATGAGATCATTTGCGTCGACGATGGTTCTAAAGATGGTGAGGCCCCAAATTTTCCTTACCCACTACCAATCTAGATTCCCCCTCAACATCACCATTTGCTAGCTTTTTTGCCCCTTGAAGCCTGCCTGCTAGCTCTGCCTCTCCAGAATGTTTTTATGCTAGCATGCCCGCTGCATTTCTGTGGCATTTCCTGGCAGGGATTGCTGTTTAGGCTTGTGTCCAGGAATCATTCGTGGGCAATCATTATTTGATCCCCTTGTTTTTACATCGTCTCAGCTTACACTCGTGAGACAACGACCACAGACCTGACATCACAAATGCCCGGCCGAAATTCGCCACCACTGCACTAGCCGCATCGCTGAAAGACAAGTGAAGCCCTAGGGCCTGTTCAGCCACTTGTCTGCCGTATACTGCCAGGGCATGTCATGAGCAGTGGGCCATCTGGCGGTCACTATCCGGCGGGCACTGTCCGTGATCTCTAGCTCCAGAGGATGCCAGGTCCGACTGTTCCCGCACTCTCCTTCTCGTTTGGTATTACTTACAACTGCCACCAGTTATATACACAAACGTTGTGTTAATGCAATGATTATTACTTACAATATACGGAACACAAGTTATATTAAGCGCAAGTTTTATGCTACTATGTAAACGTAACAAGGACACTGTATTAGGGCAATGATTTGCCTGTCCCCCCTGCTGGCTGGGTCCCCCCCTGGTCCCTGACCTTCCAAATAGGGGCGTGCAGTCGTGTTGCTCATCGTCTGGATTGTTATTACTTGCATTCTCTCCCGATTCCCCCTGATCCCTTGAAGGGGGCACATGGTCTAATCATTAACATACGTTTGCGCACTACTTCTCCCCCGCCATTGAACTCTTTGCGCCGGCATTGCTGCCTGCCTACCCCGCCTCTCCCCGTCCTCCTCACCCCTTCCCTCTCTCCACTTCCCACGCTTTCCCCTGGCCCCCTTTACCCTCTATGCCTCCTCCCCCCCTCTGGGCCCTTGTCCCCCCCTCTTTGCCTTTCCCCCCCCTCTTGGCCCCTACCGACTTCCACCCCTCCACAGAATTGCCTGCCCGTGGCCCCCCCCTTTCTTCCCTGAATTGCATCATGGCACACGCGCACACAGACCCACACTCACTCACAAGCACACCCACTCACCCACTCACCCACTCACTCACTCACTCACTCACTCACTCACTCACTCACTCACTCACTCACTCACTCACTCACTCACTCACTCACTCACTCACTCACTCACTCACTCACTCACTCACTCACTCACTCACTCACTCACTCACTCACTCACTCACTCACTCACTCACTCACTCACTCACTCACTCACTCACTCACTCACTCACTCACTCACACACACACACGCACACAGACAAACACACACGCGCGCACACACACAATACACACAACTCCCTTCAATTCACACGTAGACTTCTCACACAACTCTTCCCATGTTGACAACCAGCCACTTTCTCCACCCCTCCACCCTCACCCCTCCATCCCTCAACCCCTCCACCAGATTGCCTGCCCCCCCCACACCCCCCACCCCCCACCCCCACCCCCTTGCTTTACGGTGACAGGCAGCAGCACCCTGCTGCGCGCGATGGTGGGCGAGCGCGACGACCTGCGCGTGATCCTACTGCGCCGCAACTTTGGCCAGACCGCCGCTATGTCCGCAGGGATGGAGGCGGCGCGCGGCGAGTTTGTCGTGACCCTGGACGGCGACCTGCAGAACGACGCCAGGGACATACCCCGCGTGCTCGATGTGCTCACCTGCGGGAGCTGCGAGGGGTACTCGGACTCGTCCGGCGTGGAATGGGCCAATGATGGCGTGGCGCATGGCGCCGGGGCAGGCCATAGTGGTGGCGGGGGATCAAGCCCAGCGGATGCCAGCACAACGGATCCTGGTCTCTCCCCCAGTGCCGCACCCAGTCCCTCTCCCCATTCCTCACTCAACCTTTTGCCCGGTTCGGCGACGAGCCCCTCTCCAAGTTTCTCACCGCCCGGCACACCCCCTGGTCTGCCGCACAGGGACAAGAACCCCTCGCAGCCGGGCCATGCATCGCAGCCGGTGGGCAGCAGCTTCCATCCCCACCCATCCCAGCTCGACCACTCCACCAGAAGCTCTTCAGAAACCGCGGCATCCGTCGCTGGCACTAACCCCCGTCACTCTGCCGCCCCTGCCGCCGCTGCTTTCCCCAGCAGCGACGTCACCGAGGGCGCGAGGCAAGGGGTGGCGGAAAAGGCCACCCTTGTGGGTGCCACCAGCAGTAGTGGGATGACGGGGGGTGGGGAATACCTGGGTCATGGGGCGGGCCTTCGCACGGGCGGGCTGAACGGGGCCGCAGGGGTGGCCCAGGGTGCGCCGGGGACCCTGGTGGAGGCGGGCGGACGCCTGGTGCCACCTGGTACGTGTTAACCGCACTATTGATGTAGTTAACAGTACATGAGGTGACCGTTTGGTTGAAACCATTCCGTTTAACAGTGCAGTAGATGACCGTTTGATTTAACCATTTGTTTTTTTCAGGGCAGCAGGTAGCCGTTTTTTTTACATATTTAACAGTACAGTACGTGATGTTTTTATTCAACGGTGCACTTTGTCGATGGGATGGTTCTTCACCCACTATCCGCGTTTAGCAGTACAGTACGTGATGTTTGTATTCAACAGTGCACTTTGTGGATGGGATGGTTCTTCACCCAATATCCGTGTTTATCCCATTTTTATCCGCACACAGATGTATTTGATACCGATGTATTTGATACCGATGTATTTGATACCGATGTATTTGATACCGATATATTTTATACCGATGTATTTGATACCGATGTATTTGATACCGATATATTTTATACCGATGTATTTGATACCGATGTATTTGATACAGATGTATTTGATGCAGATGTATTTGATACCGATGTATTTGATACAAATGTATTGATACAGATGTATTGGCGAAGCCTTATGGATTCTTCAGCTTTGCTACGTTACACTCTCCGTGCCATGCTTGCAAGAACACCCCGAAAGCTCCAAACAAATATGAGTTCTGCTGTTCCTGTTGGTGTTTTGTCTATAAAGAGTCCTGAATGTTCTATTTACTCTCATCCTAGCCCAAGTTGAACATGCCCCGCTGGCCCTTCGCCCCCCATTCTCGGCTCAGCGCCCTCAGTCTACAGTCCTCCCCCCCAAGACCCCACACTCACATCACTCACATCCCCTCAACCTTAATGGGCTTGCACCACCCCCATTTAACACCTCAGATGAGGAAGCGTGCACATCAGCGTCCTCTCCCCCCCCTGACCTCGAGTCCGGCATCCTGGAGGGCACGTGTGTGGCATCCGTCACGGGCTCCTCCCGCCCCTGCGAGGACGGCGGCTACGACATGGTGTGCGGCTGGCGGCAGCACCGCAAGGACAACGCGCTAATGCGCAACCTGCCCTCGCGCGTGGCGAACGTCATCATCGGCGCGGTC
Organism: Mesostigma viride; assembly: GCA_009746045.1. Classification (NCBI taxonomy): domain Eukaryota; kingdom Viridiplantae; phylum Streptophyta; class Mesostigmatophyceae; order Mesostigmatales; family Mesostigmataceae; genus Mesostigma; species Mesostigma viride. The sequence continues at coordinate 5,355,615 of RPFO01000667.1, read as the reverse complement.
ACGGGGGTGCGTTGTGGGGTCCAAATGTTGTGGTTACAGTTCTTATTTCTTATGCTTCCGCACAGACGTGAGTGATTAAATCCGTTTGTGGTCACAGGGCTGAGTTGTGGAGTGTCCTGTGGTCCAGTGTTCTTTTTTCTTGTGCGGCACTCAGGGTTGAGTGATCGAGTCCATTGGTGGTCACAGGGGCGAGTTGTTTAATGTGCAGGTACAGGGGGTGGGTTAGTATTCTGTTATGGGGTGAAGTTAGCGTTTATGGGGTCATGGGCTAGAGTGGTGAAATCCGTTGTGTCACAGGGAGGTGGGCGTGTGGATGAGCTTGTGCTCAATGGGGGTGGGTGTTTATGTCTTCTATGCCTGCCTTGTGTGGATGTTTATGTCTTCTATGCCTGCCTTGTGTGGATGTTTATGTCTTCTATGCCTGCCTTGTGGATGTTTATGTCTTATATGCCTGCCTTGTGGATGTTTATGTCTTCTATGCCTGCCTTGTGGATGTTTATGTCTTATATGCCTGCCTTGTGGATGTTTATGTCTTATATGCCTGCCTTGTGGATGTTTATGTCTTATATGCCTGCCTTGTGTGGATGTTTATGTCTTCTATGCCTGCCTTGTGTGGATGTTTATGTCTTCTATGCCTGCCTTGTGGATGTTTATGTCTTCTATGCCTGCCTCGTGTTGGTGTTTATGTCTTCTGTGCTTGCCTTGGGTGGCCCGCGGGTTGGTTGCCACTCCCTTCGCTGTGTGTGCTGTTCATTTCTGCGGGGTCATGTCGCCTGGGTGGTGAAGCATGGGGTGGTGACGAGGGTGAGTGGTTCAATTTTTCGTGGCTAAGCTTGTGGTCATTAATGAGAGTGCTTGCTGTGTCTTGGGGGGTGAGCGGCCACTGGCTGGTCCCGGGGGTGCGTGGTGAAAGCACTGGGTGGTTACGGTGGAAAAAGTTTGTTGAAACGTCGGGGTCCTGTGACATCGCAAGGCAACCCCCCCTCTTGGCAGGCGGTTCTGCCTGCTTAGAGGGGAGGATTCCAGCCTGCTGGTTACAGGGATCAGTGGTAAGCATTATGGCCGCAGGGGCGAGTGTTCAAACCTTGCGTGGTCGCAACTCTTTTCCTTTTTTAGAAGGGGGGGGAAAGGGGCGTAACCGAGAGCAACCTGAACCATACGCGGCCTTCATGGCCTTAGGTCATCTTGTATAGGTCACCTTGTAAATAGAATACACCGTCCGCACTGGTAGTTTTATAAATAAAGAATTGCTCGAAAGCTTTTCTCCTGAAAACGTTAAAGCAGACAAAGAAATTTTAATTTAACTGAGTCCCTAGGATTTGGATTGCATGAGAGATAAACTAGCAAACAAAGTAAATTCATGTCCCACGTAGCTCCCACAAAAACCAGCATCTTCATTAAAACAATAAGTGGAAGCATACATGTGACACTAATTGACATGCCCGGAGGCACGCCGTTCAAGGCCCTTCATGAAGTACGTTGCCCTAGAGGCAACCAAGACAAGGGTGGGTGGGTGGGGAGCAAAGAAAGAGGCCGACAAAACCAGCCAGAGCGGCTTTTAGTCGCAAAACCTCCCTTATCCCTAGCTAACTGACGTCATTAAACCCTTATGTTTAGTGGATGCTAGTAAGACGCTAACCGTACAGACCGGGGGTAGAATATCCCGAATCTGCACGGCTAGTATTAAATAATGCGTAGGTTGTTCTTTTCAGGGGCACTGCACCTCACGCCCCGTTCCGCCCGGGTATAATCAACCCTAGCGCGGAACGCACATTTTATTTAATTCATTTTTCAACCATGCACTATATTGCATCTACTAATCACAAAAGCTCTAGCCAAACAGCTACGAGTAAACACTGCGACCTATAAGCCGCTCATCCAGCGGCCTCTTGTTCCCGCATTCACGTATAGAAGAAACTCCGTTCAAAGAACCCCGATTCATGTCCCACGTAGCTCCCACAAAAACCAGCATCTTCATTAAAACAATAAGTGGAAGCATACATGTGACACTAATTGACATGCCCGGAGGCACGCCGTTCAAGGCCCTTCATGAAGTACGTTGCCCAATCACCCCCGCCCTGGCTTTCCCTTGAAGCCGCACTCCACCTTGCTTGTTGTCACAAGTGACCGCCCTGCCGCAAAACGGGAGCCCCCCCACATCGGGAGGCGTGTGCCCGGCGGCTGTGGATGCATGGCCAGGCCCAAAAAGGCCCAGCGCATTTGCACTGCGATTGCGCACGGCCAGCCTATCATGACCCCTCTCGGGGCCCCGAGTCGGTACCGCTATGGCCGTCTCCCCATAGACCCGGGGTGCTTCGAGAAAAAACGTGGACCTAGCCCAGGCCCCGCCAGCCCGGATGCCCGAGGCCACAGCCCCAGGCACCTGGCTGAACGAGAGTCCGTTCAGCCAAGACCGCATTCCCCCCCGAGGTTTCTATGCGTGGGGAAAAAATTTCTAGCTTAGACGCTTTTCCCATCGCCGTCCCCAGCCCCAACCACCCCCCCTCGGCGGAAGGCAATTGCAAAGTTTGCTGGCCAGCAGCAATTTCCGAAGAAAAAGCCGCAGGCCGCGGACCGAGACACGGGTCGCCAGTGCCAGCCATCCGGCTCCAACCCGGGGTGCAAGCATCCCCAGGTACGGAGCACCAGCTCGCGCACTGGGCCGACCAAGCGACAGTTGAGCACCTGTCACGGCATCCGGCCCACCAAAGACCCCAAGCTGGGGAAAAGGTGCGGACCGGAGGTAATCTTTTTCTTTTCTTTTAGTTAACCGGGCGAGGAACTACGCCTGGCCGGTTACCAACTGGAAGTCTCACCACTGGCCAAGTGGCCAGTGCAACCAGTGCTTTTGGGATTTTGCTCCGCAGCACCCATAGCTGCGGCTGCCGCCGCAACGACAACGAGCAAAGAAAGAGGCCGACAAAACCAGCCAGAGCGGCTTTTAGTCGCAAAACCTCCCTTATCCCTAGCTAACTGACGTCATTAAACCCTTATGTTTAGTGGATGCTAGTAAGACGCTAACCGTACAGACCGGGGGTAGAATATCCCGAATCTGCACGGCTAGTATTAAATAATGCGTAGGTTGTTCTTTTCAGGGGCACTGCACCTCACGCCCCGTTCCGCCCGGGTATAATCAACCCAAGCGCGGAACGCACATTTTATTTAATTCATTTTTCAACCATGCACTATATTGCATCTACTAATCACAAAAGCTCTAGCCAAACAGCTACGAGTAAACACTGCGACCTATAAGCCGCTCATCCAGCGGCCTCTTGTTCCCGCATTCACGTATAGAAGAAACTCCGTTCAAAGAACCCCGATTAATTAATTGAATCTTGCCGGCCCGGGGGGGGTATTCTGGGGGAAACAGCAAGCTGAAACAACAGAAAAGCAGGGGATCTTACCCTAGTAAGGAAGGACCCGACTGCCTTGAAATGGCTGCACGATAAAAAAACAAACAAGAATTTTTAAATAAATAAATAAAAGCCGGGAAACGTACTTGGCTCCCAACAAACGATCCAGGGTAATTCAAAATGCGCCCAGGGCAGATATCGGGTGTGCACTAAAGCTACCTATGCAGACGGTGTAGGTCCCAGGCCGCGTGTACAGGCGAGGTACGACCAGGCATGGGCAGGGTACGGTCCAGGTCGCACTTTGCCCGTACTCGACCTGTGACTCATCTTGCAAAGTTACATGTTCACAAGCCCCCCTTGTGAAACCCGCAATCCCCTTTGGCCAGGCTGTAGGTGACGAGTACGAGACTCCGTTTCTCTTGTATCCCAGGGCCAGGCATGTACTCGTTCTCACTCTCGCAGACAAACCTGGTGACACAAACATGCTAAACCACCCCCGCTCGTGACACTAGTGCGCATGCTAAACCAACCCCGCTCGTGACACTAGTGAACAAGCGAAACCATCCCAGGTCAAGCGTGATCACAGGTCCAGCCTTTCTGATCCCGAATTCAATTATAACTATCACCATTCTTGCTACTGTAAATGACTTCTCCATTCTCCCCCCCCCCCCCCCCCTTTCCCACCACTACCCTCAGGTCAAATTGCGCGACTATGGCTGCAGCCTCAAGGCCTACCGCCGCGGCGTGATCAACAACCTGCGCATGTACGGCGAGCTGCACCGCTTTATCCCCGCGCTCGCGTCCATGGACGGCGCGTCCATCGCCGAGCTGCCCGTTCGCCACCACGCGCGCTCCTTTGGCACGTCCAAGTACGGCGCGCTGTCCCGCACCCCCCGCGTTGTCATCGACCTGGTCCTCGTGGCCTTCCTGGCCAGGTTCCGGGACCGGCCGATGCAGGCGTTCGGCCCGCTCGGGATGCTGTGCCTCATCAGCTCGGTCGTCGGGCTGGGGTGGGGCGTTGTCGAGCTGGTCCGGTCGGCGGCGTACATCGGCGCGGCAGCGGCCATGACACTCGCGTTGCCCGCACTCGTGTTCGCAGCCGAGATGTTTGTTGCCGGCCTGCAGGTACGGTAACAGTGGACACTGTATAAGTATTGAGAAAGTTACTTTTAAGAAACACTTCCCAAGGCTAGCAAACAATTCAATAGAATAGAACATTACGTAGTGGTGCGTTTGGGACTAGACTACACTGTAAATCCCAGGTATATGCTAGTCCGGCGGAGCCCGTTTTCGGAAGAACCAAAGGTTCGAAGAAAGGGCGAAGCCAATTTATTTGGAGAGGTGCTTGAAGAGCGGACGCGCTGAGACGATTTCCATTGGCGTCTACTGATTGGAAGATGGATCTTGGCGCAGAACTCCTGACTCTGCGGCCAAGATGGTACAACAAAAACAGGATCGAGCGATTTCGGGGAAAGCGCACGTGAAACTGTAACCCATCCATCCATCCATCCATCCATCCATCCATCCATCCATCCATCCATCCATCCATCCATCCATCCATCCATCCATCCATCCATCCATCCATCCATCCATCCATCCATCCATCCATCCATCCATCCATCCATCCATCCATCCATCCATCCATCCATCCATCCATCCATCCATCCATCCATCCATCCATCCATCCATCCATCCATCCATCCATCCACCAAATTTGTGCTAATTCGCAAGCAGAAGTCCTCGCCGCAGAGTCAGGAGTTTTGCGCCAAGATCCATCGTCGAATTAGTAGACGACAATGGAAATCGTTGAGGTGCGCCCACACTTCACGCACCTCTCCAATAATTGGCTTCGCCCTTCCTTCGAACCCTTGGTTCTTCCGAAAATGGGCTCCGCCGAAGAAAGTTGTAACGTGAAAGTTACAACGCACGTTACTTGATAAATGTACTACAGTATATATATGTATAGCGCGCAGTGGCCTGCGCTGGTTGTCTCCTCGATATGTATAGCGCTTAGTATGTATAGTATATGTCTAGTATCAAGGAGACAACCAGTGTAAATGTATAGCACATATAGCTGGTGTTTGCGGCTGAGATTTTTGCCTCCGGGCTGCAGGTGCCGTTACCGTTGAGTTTGGTACGCAACTAGTATTTGATTAGTCACTAGACACGCGTTGTCCCATTGGGACGCCATAAAGTAGTTTCAGGCCTGGACAGGGCTGGAATGTTCGCATGGAACACACTACCGCACTGGGATTTTTCTTTCGTGTTGCTGCCCAGATGTTTGTCGCGGGGCTTGCAGGTATGGGCAGGAGCGCAATTTTTGGACTAACTAAGGTCTTTTCGATAGGGCCTTCATTTCAGTGACTGCCATCGGGAGAAAGCGAAGAAAATTATCATAAAAGGCACATGGGAATAAGTTACTATCATAAAGTTACTATCATGAAAGACACATGGGGTTACACGAGAGAGTTCTTATTTTTATGTATTATCATCATAAAAGACGCTCTTATTATCTTGGGGATAAACAAGAGCAAACTGTATTCAGTAACAACATGCTGGCGGCTGTTGCGGTTGGTACTAAAGAATGCATGGTCAGTACTACACCTACCATCCATGGCCGGTACTATGCTTATCAGGTAAAACTGTTTGCTGTGCCTTCTTTTGTGCCCCCTTCTTCTCTCCCACTCTCTCCCGCCCTCTCCCACTCTCTCCCACTCTCTTGCACTCGCTCCCACTCGCTCCCACTCGCTCCCACTCGCTCCCTCTCCCTCTCCCACCCTCTCCCACCCTCTCCCACTCGATCCCACTCTCATTCTCTCCCACCCTCTCCCATTCGCTCCCACTCGCTCCCACTCTTCATCGGTGTCCCACCCCCCACAGATCATGTTCCTGGGCCTGATCGCGGAGATCCTCATCCGCACCTACTTTGAGACGACCAAGGCGCGGCCCCAGACGCGCATTCGCGAGATCATCCAACCGCCGGCGATGGCGCAGGCGGCACAGTCGCACTTGGGCCACGCGTCGTCGCCGTCGTCACAGGGATTCTTGCATGCCGCCAACGTGGTCAGTTCCCACGGCATCAAGGGCACCGGGTCCAGCAAGTTTGGGGGATCGAGCTCGAGCTCCAATCCGGGCGCACACACGGGCTACCTGTTATAATAGTGAATATGCAGTTATGGAACAACAGCAGAAACCGCCGTCTCATGATTGGATCAGTCATGCCGGGTCTCCTTCGGGAGCCCATGGATGCCACGGAGCCTGTTGTTGGACGTAGACACGTGATCATGCTGTGGGAACAGCATGTCTCCCCTCGGCAGGTTTTGCCGGGTACAGAACCTGCGGAGACCAGACATACTGTTCCCACATGTCTATAAGTAAGGACTTGTCATGCGTATGGGCATGCCGCGGAGTACTCAGTATGCTGATCTCATTAAAATAATTACATGAAATTTACAATATCGTCTGCATCATGCACTATTTATGTAGGTACTAAAAAATTTAAATTAAATTAAATTATAACATGCCTCCGTTGGGAGATCATGAACATTGCACATATTCCTTGATGGCGGGGTGGAGTGGAAGGAGCCGCGTAATCGAACTAACCTAACTCTAAGCTATCTAGTCTAGAAAATCCAAACTACACTACTCATCAAAACGCCTCCTCCGCTTGGGGGGAGGTGGCTTGCCCACAGGGGCTGGCGTGTGAGCCTTGACAATCTTCTGCCACCGCGTCTTGTTCTGCATGGCAGTCCAAAGAAGGGAGAGAGAGTGGATGCGGTGTTCAAACTAGGCTGGGACCAGTAGGTCGTCCAGCAACATCTGGATGTAGTTCGTGACATGTTTCCCTACCCTTTTGGGAATGCCCTTGGGGCCAGGCCAGGTCAGAATATGCCGCCCTGGTTGGCCAAGCCGCTGGGGGCCTGCCAGACCAAGGGCGGTGTCGACCTGGCTGGTGCGAGCAAGGTGTCCTACAAATGCTATCCTACGCTGTCTAATCTCGTCCGAAATACGAGGCATACCCTGATACAAAGACTCTAATGACGGGCGCTTGGAAAACCCTACATTCAGGACCTGTCGGAGCATCCTGCATGTAAACCCTGCCGTCGAGCTTTGCTGCCAGTGTGGGTGTGAGTGTCCACGCCTCGGCGCCATACGTGAGCACCGTGAGGACGAGGACCTTGAAGAGCATGCGCTTGCGGTGCTCGCCCAGGCCCTTCGAGCGCCAGTAGGTGTTGAGCGAACGGAGCCTGGCCCAGGCCAGGCCGATGCGGATGTCCACATCGTCTGCGCGAGTGTCAGGGAGCCAACTCCCCAACAGTTTGAAGCGATCGCGGAACGAGACCTCCGTCCCGTCGAGCAGGCGCGGCAGCGGCGGTGTACTGGAGGCCCCAATCACCATCGCCTCAATTTTGACACTAATCTCCAACCCCACCGCCCTCGCCTCCAGGCCCAGACAGTCCAGCCAGGTCTGAACGGGCGTTGCCGTGGTTTCCGCATCTGCGAGTAGTTGCGAAATGGTGGTGGGCGCTGTTTGCTCCCCATGTGCGGGGGGAGGGGAGGCGGATGTCTGGAATTCCGCCATAGCTCGTATCCGGAAAAGACGAGCTCTGCCTGTGCCGAGGTTTATGATAGCTTACAAAATCTTAGGCGATGGCTGCAGAAAATTATATTAGCGTGTTCATCTTGAGAAGACGGTTCTGTTGCAACTGAACCCGGTGTAATTTCATGACCGGAGTCAAAAGGTATGAGTATTCTCGTATATTGCATTCCGTCACCGTAAAACCGGCATTAGCACGTATCTTTGGGACCATTGTCCAGGCCCACACGCTCGCCCCTGTGGGCAAGCCCCCGCCCCCCCCAAAGAGGAAAGGACGCTTGGCTGAGTAGAGTAGCTAGGATTTTTGTAGATTAGATTATGTTAGATTAGATTAGTTAATTTTCGTGGCTCCGCTCACCCCATCCACCCGCCATGGAGTACGTGCTACATGATCTCCCAACGGAGTCATGAATGTTATAATTTAATTTTTGATAGAATTGATCGACCGGTAGGATTGTGTGCACACTTCCATTCATCCATCGGGGCTAATGCTCAGTGCCTCCCCAACCGGAGCAAGAGTTTCAATTCTTTCCTCTTCCCCCAGCCCCACCCCCACGGCCCGGGCGCCCGGCTACCCCCCGTCCCCCTTCTTTTCTTATTTATTTATACTGTTAGCTTTTATACTTTGAAAAACCCTCCACCTTTTTATTTTTTCACTTCATATTCTCTATATTTTCCTGACCATCCCATCTCTCTCTTTTCATCCACCAACCGGCCAGCCACTTCGTGTTCACCGTTATCGCCCCATATTCAGATCTTCCCACACACAGCCACGGGGCTTCCGCGATCGTCACGCCTTTCAACTCCGACAAATGCTCTAATCCTCAGGCAACGTTGGACCGCCATGCGTCCACGACTAGTTGTCTCACTTAATAAGTCATCATTGACAACTGGTGTAATTTTAGAAAGGTTTAGTACTCCGCCAGCTGGGGGAATTTGACTGAATACGGGCCCCGAAAAGGGGTCAGCGCCTACCCCAGAAAACTAAGCAGCCGTTTAAGCCTAGCCCAGTGCCTCTTGAGTCCCAGGTGGCACCGTTTCACCACCACATGTGACAAGTTACTGACACAGGCTGCGACAGCTTAAGTCTCCTGCCGCCGCCCGGTCTCCTTTGTGTTTGTAACCAACCTGCGGCTTTCTTTGGGTGACACCAACAAATCGTGGCCCCAGTGGGGGGATATATCTTATCCGCCTCCATTCATTTCCATCATCCTGAACGACTCAACAAACGCGGATAAGATGACAGCAGGCTCGAGCCACCATGGTCCGGTTTCTTCCAGATTTCTGGCCTGCTCTGGATGTCTCTTTGACATATCGGGGCATCGTATACCAGGTATGCGTACCAGGCACCGTGTAATGGGGTCCCTGCCTTCACGACCCTCATCTCAACAAGCACGCACACGACATCATGAGCACAGATAGAAGGAAGGCGGGGGTTGGCCTATGAGACTATGCCGAGTTCACAAGGCAGGAACCCGCCCCCCCATGGGTCACATGCATGACCTCATCATGATGGGTCCCGATGGCACTATCCACATCTAGTGCTATGAATTTCAATTTCATCCATACATATTTGGTTGATTTCACCTTGCTGCCTTGGTGGTGGTCTGCCTAGGCGGACTTGGACACAAAGGCTCGCAACCATCTTTGGACAGAGAGGATCGGGGACAGCATGCCCCGGTCTGTCCTGCAAAGGTGCCAGCATCGCTGCTTGTCTCGCTGGGACATATGCCAGCATTGTTTTTGTGTATACGCAGAGATGTCATGGTGTGGTGCACACGTGGCATGTATAAACTCAACATCTCTCCAGATTTACAACCCATGAGAATGGGCTGCCCTGTGGCCGGTCAAGTGGTCTTTTCCCCTTGGATCGTGCAGGTCAGCGCAAGCCCTCTGTCGCTTACGCAGCTCCCTGTGGACTGTCAACGGTCCACGAAATGGCCCGTGTGCGTCAAGTCAGCTTCCCACACTCACAGTCCTCCGTTTTATTCGTCGCCTAGGGCGATTTCCAATGCGTAGTCGTCACGCTGAATGGCGTAGCGGGCAAAATACTGCCCGAATTGCTTCCAATACACCTCATCCTCGTCTTGCGTCTCGACGACCACGTCGTCCGCGGGGAACGCGACGCAGAGCAGCGCATAACCCTTGTCCTTGAGCTCCTGAGAAATGCCCAGGGCTTGCGGTTGCCGCAAGTTGCCGCTGATGACACGCACCGCGCAGGCCGTGCAGCAGCCCATGCGGCATGCAAAAGGCAGGGTCTCGCCTTGCTCCTCCGCAGCGTGCATAATGTACCGATCCTCTGGAACTTCCACCTCGATTACCTCGCCCCTTGCCTTGTGGTTAATCGTGACCTTATGGCGTGGCGCTCGAGATGTGGCTATTGGGAGCTCACCTACTCCAAGCAGCGCGGCCTGTTCATATCCATCCACGGGGGATAAAGCCCGGACCACCATTCTCGACGCAGGTCCCGGAGGCAAACGCCGGGGCGATGGGCGCGGTGACAGCCCAATGGCGACGGAAAATCGGGCAACGGATCCCAACACGGAGGTCGTCATGGTCTCGTCCTTTAACAAACGAGGCAGGTAGGCAATGCCCGCCAACAAAAAAACAGGAACCGAAACTAGGAAATACCTACACGGACTGCAGTGAGGATTTCAGTTGTACACGCAAAGGGTTTGGTTGGAAAAGTGCTCGCGTCTTTCTTTACATACAGGACGTCCTCGTTGCCTATCTTCACCGGCTCAATGGCCAATTTGCTTGTGCTGAACCTGTCACGGAACAGCTCCGGATCATTAGTTGAGCGCACTTGGACATGCCACGACCTTGCCACGTTGGACGAATGTTGTACGGATGGAAGACAAGTTCGTGGGTGCCATGCATAGCGTGCGCCTACGTGGATGGTATCTCAGCCATCAGGCGTGGCTCTGCTCGTGACTTCGTGGGCAGGTGACACGTTCATTGCACGAATCATGGCACACGAACCACCGGACGAAAGGTTTAGGCTCGCCTCTGCGAGGCAATGCGAGAATTGCGAGTTGAGGTTGATTAGGAGTTGAGGTTGAGGACACTCAAGATTAATAGTCAGGCCCATGTAGTCAAATGAATGATGTAAGGCATTCGGCAAGTGTCATATTGTAATGTTTAATACGTTAATATCACTAGTTAGCCATAGTTTTTGTAATGGGCTATCCTCCGAAGAGAGCATTACATGACCTGGATTTCGTAAATGGTGTACTAGCTTAAGTTGCCGTCGGCAAGGAACTAAGCTGCGTTCGCTTCATCATCAGTGCTACCTAATCTTTCGCTGTTGGTAAAATGCTTGCCGTGCAGGTGGACGCAGTTGTGGAGTTCCTGTTTTCCTGTGTATATGCGCTCTCGGCCTGTGTACCGTACAACGCTAGTGTTTGAGCCCGATCCCTCCGTGTCTCATGGCTACTCTCGACGCAGAGCATATCCTATTTATTAATTTAGCAACCTAACGCAATCCCGCACTATCCAAGGCATCGCGGAGTACCCCGCCAATCCAAAACAACCGGAATCACTTACCACCAATCCGCGCGAAGCGCCCAGCGAGCGAGCGAAGCGAGCGAGCGGCCGCGCCAGCGGCCTGCGCGCAGCGCACAGCGAGCGCAGCGCTCGCTGTGCGCTGCGCGCGGCGAGCGAGCGAAGCGAGCGAGCACCGTACTGCGCACCAATCCGCGAGCGAAGCGAGCACCGTACTATTCCAGCGGGCAGCGGGCAGCGTACTGCGCACCAATCCGCGAGCGAAGCGAGCACCGTACTATTCCAGCGGGCAGCGGGCAGCGGGCATCCGGCAGCGGGCAGCGGGCAGCGCGCAGCGGGCAGCGGGCTGCGGGCTGCGGGCAGCGGCCAGCGGGCAGCGGCAGCGGGCAGCGGGCAGCGGGCTGCGGGCAGCGGGCAGCGGGCAGCGGGGCGAAGTACTGCCAAAAAAAGGGACCCTGTTTTGGGCTGGGCGAAGCCAGCGGGTGCCACTAGTGTGCTAGTAAATGTGGTTGAGAGTTTTGGAGTCCTTTCTTTCTGTATGCGCTCTCCTCCAGTGTAAAACGCCATTTCAGCCCGATGATCCCTCCGTGTCTACTGGTTTTCCTCGACGCAGATATCGGTATAGCCTAGTACTGTCTGCGTGTTTTTTTCTCAACTGTAACCACTAAAATTAGATCTCACGCTGACCTGGAGTCTATTTCCGGGGCTACACAAGGCCTATTCAATTTTGAAGCACCACAACCGTTGGGCCGGACGTGGCATGCTGCATCCCATGCTGGCATGACATATGAAAGGTGTTAGTGCAAAGGGGGATGAAATGCGGAGCCAAGGAGCAGTGTGTACTTTTAAGAAAAACGTACACAGCATGAAAAAAGAGCCGGGATTATAGGAAGAAGAGGAAAGGATTGTGAGAATATTTCAAGTGTGCCAGGAGGCGGATTCGGAATGCCGCCGCACACATGAGTGCAGGCGACCGTACCTCGTTACTAAGTCAGTGCATTGCCCTCACTGATCAAATTTAATAGCTGATTGTCCCAAAGCTTCGTCAAAGCTTTTCTGTCATGATCGTCGTCAATAAACTACCAGGCATTTCGATGCCAAATTATTCCGCATAGTCTTTCAATTGGTAATGTCTAGCCCACCTCCCCGAAGGGTTTGGCCCTGTTGTCTCCTCCGGCGTGGTGCCCCCGCACGCGGCCCATTGCTAGCCAGAGTAACCCTTATGTAGAAGTTATTGCCCCTGAGGATAGCTGCACTGCCGCGATGTCTGCATTTGGATGCCGCCGCACACATGAGTGCAGGCGACCGTACCTCGTTACTAAGTCAGTGCATTGCCCTCACTGATCAAATATAATAGCTGATTGTCCCAAAGCTTCGTCAAAGCTTTTCTGTCATGATCGTCGTCAATAAACTACCAGGCATTTCGATGCCAAATTATTCCGCATAGTCTTTCAATTGGTAATGTCTAGCCCACCTCCCCGAAGGGTTTGGCCCTGTTGTCTCCTCCGGCGTGGTGCCCCCGCACGCGGCCCATTGCTAGCCAGAGTAACCCTTATGTAGAAGTTATTGCCCCTGAGGATAGCTGCACTGCCGCGATGTCTGCATTTGGATGTAGAAGACGGCTCGGACGAGCCGATTATTTTTGTTGTCTCCTTGACTTTCTATATTATCCCCATCTAGTGCAGCTAGGGGTGGGGCATAAATTAATTTATTGATTGATTAATTAATTAGTTAGTTAATGTCCGTGCCCCCGTGACTGAGGAGTCACGGAGTATTAACCCGGGCAATGAAGGAATGGATGGACAACCAATCCTATACGGGTTCTATTGTATCTATCTAATGGGCACCTGAGCTAGCGAACCGAGGGACATGCATGCCGCGTAGCAGGTAGTGCCAAACCCTAGCGGTCCCACGTGAGGAGGTGCCTGCCCAGCTGAGCAGGCCGCAGCCCTGCATGCGGACGGGCCACGAGAGGTGTCTACCTGGTACTCACTTAATTGATTGATAAACTCATGCTCCCGTTGGGGAGTCACGGAGCACTAACCCCGATGGCCGACCTAGTGGTCCCAGCCCCGTTTGAACATCGCATTGACTCCCTCTCTCTTGCTCGGACTGCTATGCTGGACAAGAAGAGGTGGAAGACCATTAATCAATTAATTAATTAAACTCGTGCTCCCGTTGGGGAGTCACGGAGCACCGAAGTGCTTTTAATCCCTGTGTGTGCACAACAGGAGAAAGGGCAGAGACCCCCATCCTCCTTCATGCCAAAGGCATGCCACGTACAGCTGAAATCGGACACGCTACGCGGTCCGGCGATCTGTGGGTGCAATAAGACCCATGTGAGCATGGCATGACAAGGCTAGCGTGGGCAAGTGATCTGAGCATAGCCAGGAAGACCATTGTCCAGGCTCATACGCCCGCCCCTGTGGGCAAGCCTCCTCCCCCCAAGCGGAAGAGGCGCTTTAAAATTAAATTAAATTAAATTATAACATGCCTCCGTGGGGAGATCATTAAATTAAATTAAATTATAACATGCCTCCGTTGGGAGATCATGTAGCACATATTCCTTGATGGGTGGTGGAGTGGAGAGAGCCGCGTAATCGAACTATCCTAACGCTAATCTACCTAGTCTAGAAAAATCCTAACTGCCCTACTCATCAAAACGCCTCCGCCTCTTGGGGGGAGGGGGCTTGCCCACAGGGTCAGGCGTGTGAGCCTTGACAATCTTCTGCAACCGCGTCTTGTTCTGCATGGCAGTCCAAAGAAGGGAGAGAGAGTGGATGCGGTATTCAAACTGGGCTGGGACCAGTAGGTCATCCAGCAGCATCTGTACGTAGTTCGTGACATGTTTCCCTACCTTTTTGGCAATGCCCTTGGGGCCAGGCCAGGTCAGAATCGGTGCCGCCCTGGTTGGCCAAGCCGCTGGGGGCCTGCCAGACCAAGGGCGGTGTCGACCTGGCTGGTGCGAGCAAGGTGTCCTACAAATGCTATCCTACGCTGTCTAATCTCGTCCGAAATACGAGGCATGCCCTGATACAAAGACTCTAATGACGGGCGCTTGGAAAACCCTACGTTCAGGACCTTTCGGAGCATCCTGTAAACTGTGCCGTTTAGCTTATAGCTGCCAGTGTGGGTGTGAGTGTCCACGCCTCGGCGCCATACGTGAGCACCGTGAGGACGAGGACCTTGAAGAGCATGCGCTTGCGGGCCGAGATCATGTAGCACATATTCCTTGATGGGTGGAGGTGGAGGAAGCCGCGAAATCGAACTAACCGAATTCTAAGGTCTCTAGTCTATACAATCCTTTAGAACTACATGCACAACTCAGCAAAACGCCCCTTCCTCTTGGCGGGGGGGGGTGGCTTGCCCACCGGGGCTGGCGTGTGAGCCTGGTACAATCTTCTGCCACCGCTTCTTGTTCTCACGTATAGGGCCGAGACGTGGACCCTCACCGCCGACCTGGCCCGCAAGCTGGACGGCGCGGTCACCAACATGCTGCGATCCATTTTCAGAGTAGGATATGCTCATGTCCACAATGAGGACCTTTACCTGGGCATGCCATATATCACCAGCACCATTAAGCAGCGGCGCCTGCAGCTCGCGTAGGGCACCTAGCTCGCACCAACCAGGTATAGACACCTCACGTGGCCCTCCCGCGGGACTCCGACCAGCACAGCCTGGCCGGCACCTCCTGACGTGGGCCGGGCCCCGTGATGTTAGACGCCGCAAGGCCCGCACCTTCAAAGAACAGCTAGTAGAGGACATGGGGGGCCTAGGCCTCTCCGTGATTTGGAAGATGATGATGGACGAGGCCAAGTGGGCCCAGGTCATAGAGGACAACGACCCCCCCCCCCGTGGGGAAGCGCCCGCGTGTACAAACCCGAGGGAGGCACGCCAGACAGCTCCCCTAGGGTAGCATGATGTTGTTTAGATAGATGTTATAGTTAGTGATCAATGTTGTTTAGATAGATGTTGTAGGTAGCTGATGTAGATAGACCAGAATAGATTAGACCGGTAGGACTGTTTGCACCCATTCATCCATCCATATGGATGGATGAATGGGTGCAAACAGTCCTACCGGTCTAATCTACCGGTCTGATATCAGGGTTAATGCTCCGTGACTCCCCAACGGGAGCACGAGTCTAATTAATTAATTAGTTAATTCTTGTTCTGCATGGCAGTCCAAAGAAGGGAGAGGGAGTGGATGCGGTGTTCAAACTGAGCTGGGACCACTAGGTCGGCCAGCATCATCTGGGTGTAGTTCATGGCAGGTTTACCTAGCTTCCTGGGAATGTCCTTGGTTGGGGCGAGGCCAGGTCAAAATAGTAATTAATTAATTAATTAAACTCGTGCTCCCGTTGGGGAGTCACGGAGCACCGAAGTGCTTTTAATCCCTGTGTGTACACAACAGGAGAAAGGGCAGAGACCCCCAGTCTCCTTCATGCCAAAGGCATGCCACAGCTGCATTCGGGCACGTTAGCTAAACGGACACGCTATCGATCCGGCAATCTGTGGGTGCAATAAGACCCATGTGAGCATGGCATAACATGGAGCGTGGGCGAGTAAACTGATCATAGCCAAGACGTAGCATGGCTATACAACAAGGACTAAGCTAAGGCTACATGGCTGGTTGCGGGAGCACGAGTCTAATTAATTAATTAATTACATGGCTGGTTGTGTACCGTGCGTTAGCGGCGGTGCGCGTGACTAGGTATGTATGTTGGCACGGCTGGGCAAACGTTCTAAGCATGGCTGCCATGGCGGCAGTGACTACCAATGGATACAAGCTAGGGCTATTAACTAGTCTAACCCGCGGGGGGCGTCCACATCTTGTGGTTGATCATCAGGTCCCCGCCCCTCCAGTACACCTTGGGCTTCTGGGGGTCCTGCTTGTGGCGGAGGTACTCCGGCCACAGGTCGCGTCGCTGCTGCTGCTGAGCGGGGGTCAGGTCGTCGTCCAGCGTCCAGGTGAGGTCGTGCAACCGCTTGCGACGAGAGAGGAACCGCTGCTTGTCCTCACGGGAGGGGAAGGTGAGCAGAACTGGTGGGGGAGCCGCCTTATCCCGTGAGTGGGAAAGGCGGTGACACCCACGCAGTTCTACCTCACCTACCAGGCCCATGAGGGTAAGGAGCTGGTCCTTGAGCTCATCGGCAAGGGAGGTTGACGTCTCACTTGGCTTCTGGGGGAAACGACGCAGCACCACTCGGCACTCGCGGCGAGCGCGGTCGGTGGCCTCCCGTTGGTTGGCCTGGCGGTGGTCCTCCAGCTCCTGGAGCTTCGTGGCGATGGCGTCGGTGGTGGAGGCGGTCGCTGACCGCAGCAGGGCCGCATAGGAGAGGGGCGGGAGGTGGCCAGCATCCAGCCGGGGTGGCTGGGATGCAATGGTGGCCGTCTGCTCCGCTATCTTTGGGACCTGTGAGGCCAGGGCCTCGGTGTGAGCGGTGATGGCTTCAAGCTTCTTCATGAGCACGCCGCACTTGCCCTCCACCTGGTTGAGGCGAGAGACAAGTGCAGCGTGCGTTTCAGATGCCTGCGCCGCGGTGTGCAGCGCCGTGAACTGGGGTTGGAGCTTGTGGACGACCTTGGTTTCCACATTGGAGACCCGGCCGGGCCTCCACCATGTCAGGTCAAAATATGCCGCCCTGGTTGGCCAAGCCGCTGGGGGCCGGCCAGACCAAGGGCGGTGTCGACCTGGCTGGTGCGAGCAAGATGGCCTACAAATGCTATCCTACGCTGCCTAATCTCGTCCGAAATACGAGGCATACCGTGATACAAAGACTCTAATGACCTACGCTGGGAAAACCCTACATTCAGGACCTGTCGGAGCATCCTGTAAACCGTGGGCACCGTCGAGCTTAGCTGCCATTGTGTCCGTGAGTGTCCGCCTCGCCATACGCACCGTGAGGGGCACTTTGCTGAGTAGAATAGGTAGGATTTTCTAAATTAGATTAGCTTGAGTTAGATTAGTTCGGTTTCCCCTGCTTTGCTCACCTCCATCCATCCAGCAAGGGAATATGTGCTACATGATCTCCCAACGGAGTCATGTTATAATTGAATTTAAATTTATTTTAACCACGATGGATGGATTGATTAATTAATTAAACTCGTGCTCCCGTTGGGGAGTCACATGGATGGATGGATGGATGGATGGATGGATGGATGGATGGATGGATGGATGGATGGATGGATGGATGGATGGATGGATGGATGGATGGATGGATGGATGGATGGATGGATGGATGGATGGATGGATGGATGGATGGATGGATGGATGGATGGATGGATGGATGGATGGATGGATGGATGGATGGATGGATGGATGGATGGATGGATGGATGGATGGATGGATGGATGGATGGATGGATGGATGGATGGATGGATGGATGGATGGATGGATGGATGGATGGATGGATGGATGGATGGATGGATGGATGGATGGATGGATGGATGGATGGATGGATGGATGGATGGATGGATGGATGGATGGATGGATGGATGGATGGATGGGAACATGCAGTCCTACAGGTCTATTCTACCTAGTTACGAACAATCCTACTCTATCTATTAGGTGAGACAACTATTGTGCCCCAGACCCTAGGGTTCTTGCCTAGCATGCTTCCCGCTTCCAAACACGTCATTACTTACTAGCTTGTCCCGTTAATGATGATGAAATTAATAATGCAGGAATTCAAACGACAGCCATTCAAGATGTTTTCTAGAAAACAACAACCAGCACAGGCACCAACAACAGCCACCCTGCAACAAACACAGGCTTGATCTTTCGCGAGGATCTCTATCTCATCAAGGCTGCCTCTGTACTATCCGTGTTATCGACTCTGTTCAAGTGGATGGACAGAAGATGGTGGTCATGGCGCGGGCTTCATACACCCATTGGGGTCAGTACTCCGTGACTCCCCAACGGGAGCACGAGATTCTTTATGGGGTGGTGTGGTGTGTTGCTATATCGACATCAAAGTGTAAAGCAGGCATTCCAGGCCTGGACACGCGTTTCATGAAAAAAAAAAAAAAAAAAAGAATAGCATGTCTAGCATCCAGATCGTAACGGGTAAAATGGATCTCTTGTGCCAAAAAAGTGATCCAGTATATAGCTGTATAGGTGTCTCGCTTAATAGCCTACATGGTGCACGGATGAGGCGGCCGCGGGGCACCAAGTCCCCATGCCCAGGGGCCCCTGACCAACGTCATTTTTGTCGTCTCACTTCACATCGCTCTTCCGGCGCTGGCATGAGCCACCAGATGGTACTGGAGGCATACCGTCTCTACAATGCCAGGCACGGAGAATGGGTTCTCCCACAACCCCACGGGCGGCTAACGTGCGCTCATTGAATTGAATTGTAACATAACTCCGTTGGGTAACGTGCGCTCATGGAACAGCTAAATCTGCGCATGTGACACGAATGTGTGCGCGCAACGGCAGTTGAATGCGCGCACGTAACGGCGGCATGAACCACTGCGCAACATAATGACATATCAACAAGACAATGCGCCGCATGCCCCCCAAATGCGTGTGTGCACGGGTGGGTGCGGGCGGCACGAAGGAGCCAGAAACAGCACACCTCGTACGGCACCCATGAAGCAGTGCAGTTGTACGGCACTCCGAAACTAGAAACACCCCACGTAGTACGGCACAGATGAACCAGCCGCGGTGAAGGTACCTCATTGGGAAAAAAGGAACCAAGGCACCAGTGCCGTGCCGTACAGCAGCGCGCTCCTACGCAGCGCGGCACTAGCGGACCAGCACCCGCGCGATCAGGCCGCCGTCACGCCTAGTGGGTGATGAGGGCGACCGCAGGGCGCGCATCATCGGCCACCCGTCCACTTGTCTCACTTGATACCGCTCGTATCGCTCGGCTGGCTGTGTCACTAGATACATCCACGTAGAAACATCCATGATGACGGTCCATGAAGGTCCATGATGATGATCCATGCACCCGTACGGCACCGGTGCACCGGGAAAACGTTTGAAGCAACTCATTCGTGAAGCAGCACCCGTAGCAGGCATGCCCTTGCACCATGAGGCATGTCCTCCTTCACCCACGTTTCGTCCATGCTACCGTACAGCATGAGGGAAGCAAACCCAGCGCGCTGGAGAGGCAGCCACCGGCCCTCCGTGCACACGTGCAGCCGCCAGCACTAGTCCGTGCACGGCCAGGGCAGCCACACGCATCCGTGCATGGCCGGAGCAGCCACATGCGTCCATGCATGGCCAGGGCACGAAGAACACGGAATCCGACCCATCCAACAGGGGTTGGCGTGCGAGGCGCTACAGTAATTGCCGTCGCGTGTGCACTGGCAGACGGCACTCACAAAAGCCGACCCAGTAAAACACGGGTTGCCGTGCGCTAGCGCTAGCGCACACCAGTCGCCGGTGCACTCGTACACCCGCCCCCCATCACGGTCCCGCGCACCTCCTCGGCGACCAGCTACCACGCGCCTCGTCCCACGCGCCAAAAGGCAATCAAATGACCCAAGCACGTTGGCTGGTGGTACAGCATGTTTAGGAGGTTGCCTTGCGAAGCCGTAGTAACAACTTGCGGCTGTCACCCATGCACGCCTACCGCATGAGTGACCTACCGCAGTTAGTTGCTGTCGCAGCCACCCGGTAAATCATGTTTACCCGGCCAAAGACTTGCGGCCGGTCACCCCTGCACCTCCTCGCCCATCAACCGTCACACACCGTCCACCCTCGCCCACCACCCCTCAGACATCGTGCACGTCCTCGTCCACCACCTCCCACGCCAGCGTCGACGGCTTCTCCCACTGCTTCTCCTGAGTGACCGCGTTGTAGTAATACTTGCGGTTGTGGTCGTCCGAGTGAGCCTCCGTCCACGCCGCCTCGGCGGGCAGCTCGCCCGCCGTCTCACCCGTGGCCGGCCTGAACCAGAACTTGTTGCCATACTCGTCGTACAACAAGTTCCAGTGATTCTCCCGCGGGTCCTCCCACTGGGTCTCCCCCGTGACGGTGTTCCAGTATAAACCCCGGATCATCGTAGGGTCCCTGCGGATCTCGTCGGGGAGCTCCGCGGGCGCGTCGGCCTGGCTGCGCTCCGTCTTGAAGTTCCACCAGTACCACTCCCCGGACGACTTGTCCCGCACGTGCTTCCACGCGAGCGCGCGCGGGATGGTGTAGACCGTCTGCTCCGTGATCTTGTTCCAGTAGACCTTGTGGCCGTTTTCGAGCCGGTGCACGACCCAGGAGCACTCGGGCGGGCGGGACCAACGGGTCTCCCCCGTCTCGACGTTGTGGAAGAAGAACTCGCTGTGCTCTTCGGACTCGTACATGCGCCACGCTCCGGGGAGGTCCTCGAACGCCTGCGCGCCGCCGTGGGCCTCCATGTCGAACAGCGCATTCAGGCCCGCATTCCCCTCGATGGCCGCGATTTTGCGGGGGGAGAGGCCCGAGTCGTCGAGAGCGTCGGCTTTCGCTCCGTACGCGAGGAGGAGGCGGACGATCTCCGTATGCTTTGCCTTGGTGGCGATGTGCAGCGGCGTCTGCTTGCCAGCGCATGCGACCCTCGGGTTGGCAACCATTAGGAGCAGATTGACCATGTCTCTGCTGCCCACTTTCGCAGCGTAGCAAAGGGCGGTTTTACCTGTCTCATCCTTCTCATCCACGTCTGTCTCCTCCGGGCCGTCGAGGAAGGCCAGAACGCATCCCACATCGCCTTTAGCCGCACAGCTCGTTAGGGTCTCGGAAGGCGCGGCCCCCTGAGCAAGCGGCACCCTTGCCCCCGCTACTGCGATGAGCAACAATGCGAGGAGTACGCCACAAATGTGCTTCATTTCCGACCATAATAATTTGTGCTTCATAATAATTTGTGCTTCATTTCCGACAAAAACTAGTTAGCAACGTTCGCGATCGTGTGCTCGGCTTGACTGGTTAAGAGTTGACTGGTTAAGCCGGCAGTGTTCACCGGCAGTTAAAGCCGGCGGTTACAGTGGGTGATTGGGGAGTATTTGTTGACTGCGCCTTGCCAAGTTAGTTAGTAAGGTTACCTTCGCCTTGCCAAGTCAGTATTTGTTGACTGCGCCTTGCCAAGTTAGTTAGTTAGTTGAATCCCACGCCTTGCCAAGTATGTAGTAAATTTGGCATCCATGATCCATGACAGTGATGACACGTAAGGCCAATAACATGTTTGTGATAGCATGCTTTTGTGATGGCATGCTGTTCAGTGTCCTGGCCCTCGGCCTTTCCAAATCTCTGCTGCGCAGTGGGCAACAACAACAACAACAAGGCCAACAACATCGTGGCCCAGATCCAAGCGATGAATCGGTATAAAACAGCTGTCTGCAATCGACAGATCTCCGCAAGACGATGAACTGGCACGTCAGCTCCTCAAAGATGGCATTTCGTAGATCGACAACGGGTTTGATGACTCTACAGGCCGGCTCTGTACAGGCCCGCTCGTCGTCGAGGGGAATCTCTATTGGTTCAGTAGATCTCCGATATTTCAAATTCCAAGCAATATTCTGTCTGTCAGTCAGCTGATTCCCACGCCGGTCAAAGCCAGGCAGACTCTCCTCGCCGGCTCGTCGTCGAGTCGCGTCTCCGATCAACCTCCGATATTCCAATTTCCAAGCAATATTTTGTCAGTCATTCCCGCGCCGGTCAGAGCCAGCTACATGGGTAGTCACGGTGTAGTCACTTTTAAAAAGTTCCTACGCTTGTCAGCGCCAGACCCTGGCCAGATAGAGAAATTAAACAGGCCAAGGGCCGCATGGATACGGGAGGTATTTTTCCAGACTCATGAGTCTGGATGCGCATCCAGACTCACCCGAGCCTAGTGGCGCGGTACTCCAAGCAGGTCCGTAGCAGGTCCGTAGCCTGCATACAAGGCTCGCCTGTCGGCCGCTGGGCCTGCGGGCGCGTAAATTACTGTAGTTAGGCGCCGTAAGCGCAGCCATGGCGGGAGAAACATTCCGGAAATTGACGAGGGCGGCATGGACATTTACCTAAACGTAGATTGACGTTTCAATATCTTGTTGCTAAGCATGCAAGTTATCATTAATTGCAATTCGATAGATAAGGCATTTTATAATGGATTTTCTCCAGAGCTTGACAGTGTTTGTCGTGGACGACTGGTCCAATCCAGTAAATCAAGGGTCGGCATTACTATCGATTGTTCCTTTGGATTGCTGCATTTGCCAATTGAGCTTCACTTCGAAGAGTGATATTGCCTTGTTATGTTGCCAGGCGGAGCAAATGTTGCCAGGCGAGTTACCGTCGACTGTGCTCGTCGTCACCTTGCAACAGTAGTAAGTACATGCATCTGGCGAGCGGGGTTGCTGGTGCTCTTTTCTTTCCTGCGAGCTGTCTTGGTTCTTCTGCGTTGTGCATTGTTTCTCGATGCATGTAGGAGCGCGCATATAAGCAGGCTTGCTTTCTTTGGGTCAGGTCCCGATGGTGCGTTGTCGATCGAGGGAGCCCGTCAAGCAGGCGTGCTGGTTGCTTATTATTATGATGATTTTAAACTTGTCTGATTCCCACCATATATTCAGCTAGACTATGGCCACGTTTGGTGCCATGATGCTACAGTTTTACCGATGGCAGCCATATTTTCCGCTTGCGTCAAGCGTTGGAATGCACAACCTCTCCATTTTTATCCCGCCCGGCATGTCAGTCTCGGAACTCCAGGTAAGAAACCCTTCATGGCTTATTCATACTTGCTGATTGGGCCAACGTATGTGCTTCCATCGCCAGCTGCGCTTCTCCTTACACCTTATTTTGTTTGACTGCAAGGGCCCTGCCTGATGCCTTGGCGTTGGCGGTGGTCGTTGTGGATGTCAAGCACGTGGTCAGAAAGACGGTATCGCGGTATGGCATTGGTAAAACTTCTAGAATTCAGTGTAGGTAAAGAAAGATCTTGCCAGCATCCTAGGCACCATAGCAGTAGTATTGTCAGTACGGTTCCTGTGCTTGCTCGACAGGATTAGTCGTGTAGCCTTTTTTTTTTTTCTCATGAAGGCTATGGTTGGCAGTGGTACCATTACATGTTGCCTGCATGCAATTGTTCTAGGCTCGATACGTGTCCATGGTAGGTGATTAGGATAAGGGTGCTAGAATTTCTTCTAAGAGACCGGAAGTCCTATTGAGATCAAGGTTGGGAGAATAAGTAGGCGACTGGTGTTGTCACATTGGTTTCTCTATGCTAATATGAATCGGGTTGTGGTGTTGGGATGCTGCATGTTGCCACCGGAGGAAGGCAGGATTCATGCTTCAAAAAGAAACTATTGTAGCAAACTATAGCAAACTATATCATAGCAAAGTATTATAGCAGCAGCCAGCTGGTAATACCTAGCATCGGTCCTTAGGTAAGCGAACTTCTTGCATATTGCATCCTGTCTTTCCTTGCTTCCAGGCTTGCTTCGTTACTTTGGGTTTGCTGGCTGGCCGGCTTGCTGGCTGGCTTGTATTGCTTGTTCATGCCCACACGTACACATTTGCATATTTACGTACAAACATGTCCATACGCACACACACAGTGCTATCCACACACAATACCGCGCTTGTGCCACTACACCAGAGCAACCAATCAATGTAACAAGCTGCCATATCCCATATTGTCATGGCTTCCCACCCTACGCAGCTGTTAGTTGCACCGCAGGACGAGTGTCTCCTAACACCATGGGTTGTCATGCCAAATCGCTGTCATGGCTGTCATGGGTGTCATGGCTGTCATGGCTGTCATGGCTGTCATGGCTGTCATGGCTGTCATGGCTGTCATGGCTGTCATGGCTGTCATGACTGTCATGGCTGTCATGGCTGTCATGGCTGTCATGGCTGTCATGGCTGTCATGGCTGTCATGGCTGTCATGGCTGTCATGGCTGTCATGGCTGTCATGGCTGTCATGGCTGTCATGGCTGTCATGGCTGTCATGGCTGTCATGGCTGTCATGGCTGCCATGACAGTCATGGCTGTCATGGCTGTCATCGCCGTTGCCAGGGGAATGTTATGAGTGCCAGTTTACGATGCTCAAGGGCAGGCAACTAGTTCATTTGGCAATGCGCACGCAGGACGCAAATGCATGCCGGACGCGTGTTCTTTGTAACAGAAAGCGGCACGCAGCGCAGGCAGTGCCTGCTCGCTGGACATGCAAATTAATGCAGTCTTCAGCAAGTGGTCATGCAGCGCATTTGCAAGATGCACATGACCATGGCAGCGATAACTGTAATGTTTTGTATCCACAGGTAAACCTGCTATGCACACGATGGGCTAGCGCAGATATCGCTCCAACCACTTAGGGCTGGCAGCAAGTGTTGATGTGATTTCTTCTGTCATGACTAATCGCATGCATCCATATCAATAGTTGTATCAATCCAATACATGTGAGGGAGGGGTAGGGGCTAGGGCTAGGGATTCTACTTGGTAGGGTAGAGAGAGCAAGCGTGAAAATGTGGCTGGGCCACACGGAGTGTATACGATGTCCATGGTTATCCTTGGCCGGTTGTAATGAACTAAAAAAGTATATAATTGAAAGGTGCTTTCATTAGGAATCGAACATGGAGCTAGCCTCAACCCTCCAGATCATGGTGGTGCATGGGACAGTGCAGTTTAAAATTTAAATATCCAATCAGTTGTGACAAAACGGCGTACAGCTTCCCGAGTCCTGACACACTCTATTTGCATGGGGGCTAGTTTGCTCCTGCACGCACAGTTAGGCATGCATTCAGGCTTTAATTTAGCTTTTAGTTTTTTGATTATATATTTAACGTTTGTGTTCTTATATTAATGAGGTTATCATGGTACTCTGTGGCATGTACGTCAGTGTGTGCTTGCTTGCTTGCCGCCTTGCCCCCCCCTGGCCCACTGTGGGGAAGAAGCGTCTTTGCACCTAGGGGAAGAATGCCAGGAGAGACCACTAGGGTCTGGCTCCATCTAGATAGAAAAGACCGGTAGGATTGTGTGCCCCCACCCACCCACCCACCCACCCACCCACCCACCCACCCACCCACCCACCCACCCACCCACCCACCCACCCACCCACCCACCCACCCACCCACCCACCCACCCACCCACCCACCCACCCACCCACCCACCCACCGGCCACCCATCCATCCATCCATCCATCCATCCATCCATCCATCCATCCATCCATCCATCCATCCATCCATCCATCCATCCATCCATCGCTAGATAGCTCCCCCTAGGGCAGCGTGCGGCTGCCTAGATAGATGTTGTAGTTAGAATGTTGTTAGATAGATGTAGTATGTAGCCAATGTAGATAGATTAGACCGGTAGGAATGTTTGCACCCATCCATCCATCCATCGGGGTTAATGCTCCGTGACTCCCCAACGGGAGCACGAGTCTAATTAATTAATTAATTAATTAATCCATCCATCCATCCATCCATCCATCCATCCATCCATCCATCCATCCATCCATCCATCCATCCATCCATCCATCCATCCATCCATCCATCCATCCATCCATCCATCCATCCATCCATCCATCCATCCATCCATCCATCCATCCATCCATCCATCCATCCATCCATCCATCCATCCATCCATCCATCCATCCATCCATCCATCCATCCATCCATCCATCCATCCATCCATCCATCCATCCATCCATCCATCCATCCATCCATCCATCCATCCATCCATCGGGGTTAATACTCGGACGTGCATGACTCCCCAACGGGAGTACGAGTTTGCCTATTTAACTAACACGGGTGCTCCGCGGAGCTCCCCATCGGGTCGACCGCTTGATCACTGTAATTAAATGAATGAACGAGTTATTAATGGTGAGAGACCACATGTTATTGAATAATGGTGAGACATCACACTGCAAGTGATGCATGTGGATGGAAGGAGCAGATGTGGAGCCACGGTGGTCCGACAAAACGATTTGAATTACCTAGGGCACGTGCTGGCATTTTCAAGAATCATGCCCCACGCATTCCATTACATGCACCACGTGCAAGCATATATATGAGAAGCTGATCAGAATATATATGAGAAGCTATTATATGGGTTCAATGGACTCACTTCGCAAGGGCATCTACAATGCATGCATGTAGTGAAATCCCTTCCTGCACCGGGGTGGGTACAATAATAAGGCAGTCAGGCAGGCCTTCTCCATGACATACCCAGATGGTATGTCACAGTATTGCTATATACTTGCAACATCAAGTACAAGAATAAGACAAAAAAGCCTGTCATTTGGGTTTGTGATGGAAGTTGTACACACAGGTAGAGCGCGAGAAAGCAACAGATACACGGTATTATTCCAACAAGAGTGAACCACATGGGTAACACCCCAATGCATCCAGCAAGTTCATGATTGAGGTAGGCAGCTCATGTGGCATTGAAAATGCTCTGCTCGCCCTTAGCCAGTTGTTGGCGGCGAACACCATCAGCTTAGCTCTGGCCAAGGTAGCAGATAGCAGCAACGGAAGCAGATAGCAGCACTTGCAAACCGCATGTACAGGGGCAGCTCACGTAGGTGGGACAGTGTTCCAACTCCGGTAGGTGGGACAAATTCAGCAAAGCGGGACATGTTCAGGTGTCCCACCTAACTGAAATTATGTCCCACCTTGTTGAATTTGGAAAAACATGGTGTCCCACCTACCGGCATTTGTGATACAGGTCTGTCTCACCTACCCGAACTTGAAGCTGTGTCCCACCTAACTGTATGTTTCTATGTGTCCCACCTTCCTGAATGTAGTGGCTACGCACATATGGGCTCTATGTGTCATACTCCTACATATGTTATACATACATGTCCCTATTACTCCTATGGGGCATGCTACCTATTCTGCACGTTTGCTCATGGCGTAGGGACACTTGATCTGTGTGCAACCGATAATACGCTGGAAATTAAATCAATCAAGTGCAAATATGGTAGTTCTTGCAGATTTGTATGACAACATTGTTATTGTTATATGATGCATGGGGGTGGGGTTAGAACCCCCCACCCCCACCCCACTTCACCCCACTTCACCCCACTTCACCCCACTTCACCCCACTTCACCCCACTTCCCACCCCCACCCCCACCCCCACCCCACCCCCACCCCCACCCCCACCCCACCCCCACCCCCACCCCCACCATATAACAACAACATAACAACACCACGATAAGAAATGACATCGTGGTGCAGTCGCCACCGCCATCATCAAGGAGACAACCTGCGCAGGCCAGAAATCGGGAGAATTCGGGCAATCATGTACAAGACAACAGGCTCCAGGTCAGCCAAGCGCTCGTACGTGCGAAACTTGATGACTGGGTCTGCAATCGCCATAATCCAAGTGATGCACATGTACAACCACGTCATAACTCGGAAGCTTTGGATTAGGATCATAAAAGATTGACTCAAACAATTACCGTGCTAGCAAGATGTGGGCAAGAGAATGCATCCATGGTTGTTGTAATGGTGTAAAAAGGGTGCCAGATTTTCAAGTAAGGAATCATGAATAACCATGCCGCACCTCATGGCCATGCATATACATGGTGGCAAAAAATTTCACATCATCCACACGGCCATGTGTGTGCCTGCACGTGTATGGTTGTGAAAATTGACAGCATTTTTATTATGCACACGCCCATGTATGCATGATTGCCTATGACGTCCACGCAGGTATTAAAATTCACAAGGCCTCGCATTCGATCGTGCTTGCAAAAAACTGTCCATCAACACAATACGCCTAGCCTGCAGCCTGCATGTAGTGCATGGTTGCACAAAACAGAACTACATGAACACAATGAATGAATGCGCAAACTTTGTGCCCACACTTGGAATTACCCCAAACTGAACAACGCGGTTATAATGCACATGGCCTCACATTTACTCATGCGAAAACCCTTTAAGCATCAGCACAATGGCCATCATGGGGAACCCAGCAACGGGATTCGTGATTGGAAGGATTCTGAATCACGCACCTGTGTTCAGTCATATTTGCAAAGAACCGACATCGGGTTGACCAGAGCTGACGTCCACGGACCACTCTTCGTCACTGGAATTCCCTTCATTATCCTCAGAACTTGAATCGCTGGGCTCAGAGCTTGAACCAGCTGCGACGTGTAGAAACTGCCCCGGCTTCTTGGTCGGTAAGAGAATGCCTTTCTGGGTGCGCACCAGCTTCCAAAACTTCTCCGAATCCCCGGAATCTGAAGACCCCCCGGAATCTGCTCTTGCCAAAACGGCCTCCGCTTCATTCCCTTGCCGGTTGTGAGTCTCAGAAGCCAAGGATGCAGAAGCTGGTTGTTCTTCCTGGATCACTGTAAGACCTGAAGGCGATGCCTTGGTACTTATGTCCTCATCATTTGTAGAGGACGCTAGGTCTGGGGTGGAGTTCAACTCATCATCAACATCAACGCTGGGCTGGACCTTCACCGGTGTAGAGGCCCCGGAAGCTGCCTCATAAGCAGCCTCCGAATCTGCCTCTGAACCATGATGAAGCGCTTTAATCCATTGTTTCAAGAAGAAAAACAAGCTATATTGTACCGCTAGCTGCTCACGTAGTGCAAGTATTTATGCAGTTAACGATACCTGATAATAAAGCCACGTCGAATTATATACAATACGTATGTGCGGTGTAGTGAAATATAGGTCTTGGTAGTGATATGTGACCACTTGTGTGTATATGTACACAGTACAGTACACCGCCTCACGGGTACTTGGGCTGTTCCCACACCACGTGGAAGTGGGACGTTTGCGTACTACGTAGCCGTGAAAGTGGGACGGTTCGCGTACCACTTAGCCGTGAAAGTGGGACGGTTCGCGTACCACGTAGCCGTGGAAGTGGGCTGTATGCGCCTGTGGGACGGTCTCAACCACAATCTGAGTACGTGGAACAGGTGCCCCACCTTGCCGCGTAGGTGGGACAGTCCCATCCAAAATCCGAGTACGTGGAACATGTGGCCCACCTTGCTGCGTATGTGGAACAGTCCCATCCAAAATCTGAGTACGAGGAACAGGTGCCCCACCTTGCTGCGTAGGTGGAACAGTCCCATCCAAAATCTGAGTACGTGGAACAGGTGCCCCACCTTGCTGCGTTGAGTTGCTGCGTTGGTGGGACTGGCTCTTCCAAAATCTGAGTACGTGGAACAGGTGGCCCACCTTGCTGTGTTGGTCGGTGGGCTGTCGCATCCACAATAACCGTACATCAGTACACGTGGCACTGTAGGCGCCCCACCTTATGAATTCCCCTTCTGCCGGCGTAATTAACTAGTTATCCACTGAAATGTACGGAAAGTTACGGCGTACGGCCACAGGATGCCCGATGGTTTTTCATATAGTTGATACTGTAAGGAGGTGAGAGAGGCACACGCTGGCTACGTACAGTACGTTGGCACGTGACTTTTGTTAGAGAGTGCTAGTCAGCTGCATCAGTTAATGATCAATTAACTAATTATTGAACACGTGACTGCATCCGTGGTCTGAGGTCTCTAACTATATACGGTGAGCCGCTATGGCGAGCGGGTCAGGCGAGCCGGAGTGCAGTCCATCATCCGCAGGGCCAGCTGTCGGCGGCTCGCGTGATGCCCGGCCCCCGCAGGTCTGGACCTGCAAGCTTTCTTGTGCCGCATGTCACCGAGGACGAGGGAAAAGCAACTACGACAGGCAGGGCTAACCACGGCATCAGAAGCGGGGCTGGTTAACTCCGACAAACCAGCTGACAAGGGCGAAAAAGTAAGCCGTGCGCCGCGAGATGAAATTACATGTTCAGGGATATGCGCACCAAGCGGAAGATTCTGGACGCCTTTCACGAGAGCGGATTGTCGCAGCGCCAATTCTGCAAAACTAGCGACCCCCCCATCCCGATTTCAACCTTCAACCGCATGCTCACAGAGGAGGCGGCCATCAAGGCTGCAGCAGACAACCCCAAGCTAGCGGGGAAGAAGTGCCCAAGTCGTGTCAGAAACCCGACTACGGCCAAGTTTCCCTTGGTGGAGAAAGAGGTGGCCACTGAGATTCGCGAGTATCGGAGCAAGGGGTACATGGTCAACCGCGCGCTTGTGCGCGTAAGTTTATTTCCATCATAATTGTCGGTATTTTTCCTGCTGCATTTTGTACATGTCGCACTAGTTTGCTGAGTTTCGATTGTTTCATGAGTATGCATGCAGCCCGGCCCCGTGAGAATTTGACGTGGAAGAGCCGAAAGTATGTAATGGTCTTCTTCGTTGCATGCAGCCAAATGATGCAGCGTAACCACCCAGCAACGGGTGATCATGAATTATGTAAGGGTTGGAAACTAGCAGTCTTGCTCATTTCTTGGCGATATCCCAGCTGCCCCCCCTTTATTTGAAAGATATTGCTCATGATGCAAGAAGGCTGGAGCAGTGAAGGCAACCTGGGACAAGGCCGGATGTGAGGCAGCTGACGTGGTGGGAAGGGGGGGGCAGCCGACCAGGTGGGGGCAGCAGGGGTCGGCAACCCAGCCGCGGGAGCACCACCACCAACGGATCAGGCCACCCGCCCAGCCAAGAAAAAGTCCAAGCCTTCTCTCCCTCCTCTCGAGCTTCCGCCACAGCGCACTGTGGCAAAGCATGCCGAGGTGCTGACAACGGCGGACTGGGCCAAATACCAGGTTTTCACCTTGTATGGTGACGGCCTGACGTACTACGGAAACCCTGACCCACAGGACCCGTATGCAAAGAAGTATGACAACCACTGGCGCATGGTGGTCAAGTAAGTATCGTTGCATGGGTTGCATGCATTTGGCTCCAAGATATACTGGACCATTTATGTGACAAGAATGTACACTCTGTATGTAACTCTGCAAACCCATGCCATGTGTGACTAGGTAGCATGCAGTACATATGTCTACCGCACACATGCGACAGGTCACGTCGGCATGATCAAATGGGCCAACATATTAGTAGGCGTATGAGCACACACACATCACACATCACACATCGATCACACATCACCCATCACACATCGCACATCACACATCACCCATCACACATCACGCGTACATATGCACTGTCACACGCACACGCACCACAACACAGGGACGCACCCCCCACCCCCCACACCCCCACACCCCCACCCCCACCCCAACCCCCACCCCCCACCACCACCATGTACCGCCGCCGCCGCCGCCACCACCACCACAACAACAACAACCACCAACAACAACAACAACATTGTACTTCGCATTTGTAATGCATTATTATGGTGTGTGGTTGTGTGTCTTGGCACGTTTCTTATGTGCAGGTACCCTAAACAGCATGAGCAGAAGCGCACGGAAAGGGTGAAGCAAACGTTTGTGATCGCTGACTACGGAGTCGCATGGTGCCTTGTTGCGATGTAGACTTTTCCCTGTGGGCCCAACTGCCCTTCATGTTTTTAATATCTGGCCATCATGTTGTAAACGGAGGTATTAGGGTTGCCGGTTGCGTCATTAATAATCGCACCCGCCTGCCGTATTTCTGGCACACCTTGAATAGGCTAGGTAGGGCTTGCCGTGACCTTTCCGACACAGTTTATATAGCACTGAAACGAGTGCAGACAGTATAGCTGAAACTAGCGCATTATAGGTGTTACACATCCATGCCACACAACTCGGTGGGACATGTCCCACCAACCTGTGTTTTGTATGTGTATGAACATGTGTCCCACCTACATGTAATTGAAAATTTGCCTGTCCCACCGACCTGAATTTTGAACATGTAACTGTCCCACCACACTGAATTTTGAAAGCTACCCTGTCCCACTTACATGAATACCTGAAACATGGCTGTTCCACGTACCTGAACCTGGTGTCTCTCCTAGGTGAAAAGTGTTCCACTCGCGTCCCACCTACGTGAGCTGCCCCTGTAGCCCAAACCCCTCTGTTCACATCAGCAACGCAAGAGATGCACATGATGCATGCAAGAAAGCCAGCAAGCCAGCAAGCCAGCAACATGCCAACACTAGCCAGCACATATGCAGCAAGCACAGCGAGCACTTACCACGAAGACGATATCACATCCCCAATCTCCCAGTACCTAGATATCTAGTTGAGGCTGATTGCGGGTGGGGCCCACTCAGACGATGAAAGGTGGCGACCTGGCAAAAATTGCCGCACATTGTGTACAGCACTGTCAGTGCTATGTGACCTCTCAACAGAGGCCCATGCTCCATCACCACATGCACCAACTAAGGCAAACAATCACAGACAGCCACCAATGCAAGCAATACAGCTATGTTAATAACCCAGAGATGCAAACAGGCACAAAAGTCAGCGATGCAAGACACCTAGGCAGTACTGAATGCATGCGACGACAGCGGCGCCAACAATGGCAGTCATGATAGCCATGACAGCCATGACAGCCATGACAGCCATGACAGCCATGACAGCCATGACAGCCATGAAAGCCATGACAGCCATGACAGCCATGACAGCCATGACAGCCATGACAGCCATGACAGCCATGACAGCCATGACAGCCATGACAGCCATGACAGCCATGACAGCCACTACAATACGGTTCGTAGGAGACGCGAAATGAGTGTGAATGTTACCCGAGCGGTAACGAGGATTCGCACCGTTGATTTTAACATATGTTTCTTTTTTTGCGCCATTTCGCGAGCATCGACTGGAGCCTGAACCTAGCGGGGGGAATCGTGCGGGGGAATCTTGCGGGGGAATCTTGCGGGGAAAAATTCCGAACGTGAATTTAGCGAAGTCCTACTACATTTTGCTTGGGTACACGGTACTACAGTTTCGTCACTGAAAATTTTCTGTAGTTGCGTTGGTGTTTCGTACGTTCCGCTGAAATTTTCGTGTTCAGTCCCAAGATCACAATTTGATCCGGGCGCAAAATGATTGGCTGTACGGTACGAACCAAAAACGAAATTTTAGTATCTAAGTTCCGCAGCGCTTGCTGAATTTGTCCCGGAAGCCCGGGGGCACTTTCCCCGCTGAAAAAGGTGTCCGCGGAAGCGTATTGTAGTGGCCATGACAGCCATGATAGCCATGACAGCCATGACAGCCATGACAGCCATGACAGCCATGACAGCCATGACAGCCATGACCGCCATGACAGCCATGACAGCCATGACCGCCATGACAGCCATGACAGCCATGACAGCCATGGCAGCCATGACAGCCATGACAGCCATGACAGCCATGACAGCCATGACAGCCATGACAGCCATGACAGCCATGAAAGCCATGGCTGCTCGGCAGCGAACAATACTATAAAGTATATAGCCATAAGTATGAAGTATATAACCACAAATATATAACCGCAGCCTCTTGTTCCGGCCGGGCGGCCTTGTGGTAGCTGTGGGCAGCCGCTGGATCCCACGGGGACTCACTACCTTGCCTGCATGGGGGGCCAACAGAATCAGAATTGGTATTTGTATTTGCACACTGTCCTCCTGACGGTGGTGCTCGCCATGATTCGGTCGGTTTTCCCCCACGCGAACATCCGGTCCGAGGATGCGGATGGCGCTGCCTTCTATTCCCCCAACCACCGGCCTGACATCGTGGTGCTGGACTTTGAGGGGGGTGGCCGGCATCTGCTTATTGACGTTTCGGTGGCGCGGCCCTTGGCTCTTAGCCACGTGGCTGGGGCCTCCCTCACGGCAGGTTACACGGCGGACCGGGCGGAGCGGGCCAAGCTCCTGGCCTACGGCGACGTCGGGCACCATCGTGTGGTGCCCTTTGTCCTGGAGGAGTTTGGGGCCATGGGGCCCCTGACCTCCGCCTTCTTCAAGGAGTGTTGCCGGCTCCGGGAGGACCGGCTGGACCTGGAGGGCCAGCGGGCCCCATGGTCGGCGCGGACCTGGACGTCATATTGGCGTCAGCGCTTGTCGGTGGCGCTGACTCGGGCCATGGCTGACATCATGCTCCGCCGTACGCGGGCTGATTATGCGGTGCAGCAGGGCTATTAGGTTCCTCCCGTTAGGCGTTTCCATTGGTCTTATCGTAGTATAGAGCTTTGACATGGCTCTGTATATAGGTTTATAGCTGGGCGTTTGCTTTGGTTTGAGTGATTTCACTCTGCTGTAAGTAATTATATTTTTAAAATATATAACCATACCCAGCAAGCACGCCTGCGTCAAAATAAAAAATAAAAACAATAAAAATAATTATGATGGGCTCCCTCGATTGACAACGCACCATCGGGACCTGACCCAAAGAAAGCAAGCCTGCTTACATGCGCGCCCCTACATGCATCGAGAAACAATGCACAACGCAGAAGAACCAAGACAGCTCGCAGGAAAGAAAAGAGCACCAGCAACCCCGCTCGCCAGTTGCATGTACTTACAACTGTTGCAAGGTGATGGCGAGCACAGTCGACGGTAACTCGCCTGGCAACATTTGCTCCGCCTGGCAACATAACAAGGCAATATCACTCTTCGAAGTGAAGCTCAATTGGCAAATGCAGCAATCCAAAGGAACAATCGATAGTAATGCCGACCCTTGATTTACTGGATTGGACCAGTCGTCCACGACAAACACTGTCAAGCTCTGGAGAAAATCCATTATAAAATGCCTTATCTATCGAATTGCAATTAATGATAACTTGCATGCTTAGCAACAAGATATTGAAACGTTAATCTACGTTTAGGTAAATGTCCATGCCGCCCCCGTCAATTTCCGGAATGTTTCTCCCGCCATGGCTGCACGTCCTGGCTGCACTTACGGCGCCTAACTAATTTACGCGCCCGCAGGCCCAGCGGCCGACAGGCGAGCCTTGTATGCAGGCTACGGACCTGCTACGGACCTGCTTGGAGTACCGCGCCACTAGGCTCGGGTGAGTCTGGATGCGCATCCAGACTCATGAGTCTGAAAAATATGGTCCCATGGATACGTACGTCCGTGAGTCAGTGGATCCCGCGCAGTCCGTCACTGGGTTTTCACACTCGGGTTTTTTTCGGTCGAATTTCCGTTTTGGCCGGAAAAAATTCGACAAAACTTTTTCACACTGGGTTTTTCCGGTCCGAAACGGAAAAACGGGTCTTTTCCGTTGATCCACCGTAATACCACTGAATTTGGCCAAATCAGGTGGAATTCAGTGGTATTGGGTGGTAGACCCCCAAATGGGTCTACCACCCAATACCACTGGAATTCCACCCCATTTGTGGCCGGGGAGGCGCCGCGCCACAAGTTTTTACTTGTCCGACCCAATAGGATGCGTCCACCTGGACGGTCGAAATTCCCTTCGCATCAGGGTCGCATGCCCAATTCTGAACATGTCTGACCAGCCCACGGAAACAGCCGTAAAAAACTTGCCATTTTTTCGCAGCCCGTACAGCGTGTCAAGCCCGGCGCGTGCACGGCCCTGTTCCGGCGCATACCACTTTTGGCCGAAAGTCCGCCGAATTTCGCCGGAGCGTCCAAACAATTCGACCGAAAAAAACCCGAGTGTGAAAACCCTGTCATCAGTCATCAGTCACCTGCGTGGGAATCAACAACAATGCTCCTCTCTCCCACCCATTTACACCCCCCCCACACACGTTCAAGATTGGGGTCCGACCAATCCAGGGCTCATGATCTTAAAAAATCTTACTACTGTGATTCGATTCTACTAAGTTCTACTATATTAAAATTAAAAATTAAATTATAACATGCCTCCGTGGGGAGGTCATGTAGCACATATTCTACTACAATTATACTTCTAGTAGAGGTCAAATCCAGGGGCTCATGATCTTAAACCTGAGAATCTTAAACGTGTGTGGGGGGGGTGTACTCTCCCACCGATTTACGACCGCCGTCATATGTGTGAATCCAACGGACCGACGGACAGGTACACCCGAGAACCGCATAGTGCCGGTAGCCGAAAACCGCATAGTCATGGTAGCCGAAAACCGCATAGTGGTAGCCGAAAAACCGCATAGACGCGACGCGAGGGACTGGGGCCGTCGGATGGTGGAGGCGTTGTCCACAACCCGAGGGGCGACGGGTTGACTGGCGTAAAGGTGGCGCAAGCCACCACAAGTGGGCGGGGGCGGTCGAGTGCCTGTGGCGCGGTGGAACAACAACAACTACTACTACAACAACAACGTGTAAGCGGAAACACCCACACAACCGGCAACAACGACAACGACAACAAGTAAACAACAACAACACAATTAACAACCCAAGCAAGTTGAGATCTGTGAAGATATCGGGATGAACGTACGGAGCCATCCCGGCGCCGTCGTTTCCAGAAACGAAGGGACCATCCGAAAAGAGTTACAGTATAGGGGTGGATGATGGAGCGTTGGATCCTGGATCCAACGGACAATTTCAGACGGATACGTTATAAAGTCCATCGGCCGAGTCCCGCAAGACGGCTTGACATGAAATGGTCCGAGTTCATTCCCGCTTGCAGGGTTATGAACTACCTAGTAAAGGGAGCCACAGACTGGTCCAGTGGCCCTGCTTATGGCAGCTCTACAGCCGTTTCGGTTTGCCGCGGTCGTCATAATGTGGGCATGTCAGGCCTGAACGCAAAGCAAATCTTCGGCCCCGGCTTCTCACACTGGAAGTCAGGAACTTCCAGACGGATCTTTGTCCGCTTGCACACCCGGCAGCGCTTCGTTTACAGCCGGATCCGTCGGATCCGGCTGCCGGATCCGGACGGATCCGGCTGTGGAGAAAAGTACCCGGCGCGGATCCGGCCAGACGGCTGGCTCTCCTAGGTGCCGGCGCGGCGGGGCCCACCTCATGCTGTAAGGTACACACCTTACACCGCAGCCTAATATATCCGGCCCTCGGCCACTAGAGATTCTCTGCTGCCGCCCAGGCATGTGCGGCGTGGGACACACAACAACAACAACAAAAACAACAACAACAACAACAACAACAACAACAACAACAACAACAACAACAACAACAACAACAACAACAACAACAACAACAACAACAACAACAACAACAACAACAACAACAACAACAACAACAACAACAACAACAACAACAACAACAACAACAACAACAACAACAACAACAACAACAACAACAACAACAACAACAACAACAACAACAACAACAACAACAACAACAACAACAACAACAACAACAACAACAACAACAACAACAACAACAACAACAACAACAACAACAACAACAACAACAACAACAACAACAACAACAACAACAACAACAACAACAACAACAACAACAACAACAACAACAACAACAACAACAACAACAACAACAACAACAACAACAACAACAACAACAACAACAACAACAACAACAACAACAACAACAACAACAACAACAACAACAACAACAACAACAACAACAACAACAACAACAACAACAACAACAACAACAACAACAACAACAACAACAACAACAACAACAACAACAACAACAACAACAACAACAACAACAACAACAACAACAACAACAACAACAACAACAACAACAACAACAACAACAACAACAACAACAACAACAACAACAACAACAACAACAACAACAACAACAACAACAACAACAACAACAACAACAACAACAACAACAACAACAACAACAACAACAACAACAACAACAACAACAACAACAACAACAACAACAACAACAACAACAACAACAACAACAACAACAACAACAACAACAACAACAACAACAACAACAACAACAACAACAACAACAACAACAACAACAACAACAACAACAACAACAACAACAACAACAACAACAACAACAACAACAACAACAACAACAACAACAACAACAACAACAACAACAACAACAACAACAACAACAACAACAACAACAACAACAACAACAACAACAACAACAACAACAACAACAACAACAACAACAACAACAACAACAACAACAACAACAACAACAACAACAACAACAACAACAACAACAACAACAACAACAACAACAACAACAACAACAACAACAACAACAACAACAACAACAACAACAACAACAACAACAACAACAACAGTTGCAAATAAATGGAATGCGATGTAAATCAGAAAGCATGAAATGAACGTTGTGTTTATTGTTCTCATACGTTATTGTCGTTGCTGCATAATTCGTCTTCGTTGCGCATATATTCTATTGCGCTTGGCACCTTCATCAGTCTTGCTGAATATCCTACGTGGACATGCATTCCGTGTAGTTCAGTGCATGCCGCGTGTTAGATACTTCTAGAATCCTCTAGGAGGTACCAAGGCAGATGCGCATACATAATAGGCCGATAGTCGGCTCAGTCCTATTGACAGTACTACACCGGCCCTTGACCAGCCGGTGACGTGGAGGCCTGGGAGACGCCCACATATTCTACGTGGCGTTATCCCATTGGCGAGTACTAGTGAAGTACAGCCATTGGCCCAATACTACAATAAAGTATATTGTAGTAATCTGTACAAGATCCTCTATCTCTGAGGACCCATGTGGACCCTAGATGGGTCTCCAACCAACTCCAGCCATTCTTTCCCTTGTGAAAGTGATAAGGCTTAGATGTATTCATTGATGTTCGGCCGCACCTGGCCAGTTCACTTTCACATATGTGGGCAATGGGGACTCACTTGGGTCTTATGGAGTTTGCATCTCATCATTGCATGGTTGGTGTAACCTGCTGTAGGGAAAACCCAAATCTGAAGGAAAACCTCTTCTCCAGAGAGGACAAAACCTCCAGGGGGATAAAAACCTACAGGAGGAGCATTAGGCTCAGGCTCCCAGATTACTCCTCATGACAAGGGTTTCCCAGCCATCATGGACCGCAGCAACTGGTACCCATTAAGGGCCAGTCGTGGAAGCTTGGTCATAGCATCAGCAGGATTTGAGTGTCCTGGCAGATGTATGGTTATACAGTGGCTGGACAACTCCTTTGCCACAAGGTAGTCCAAGTCAGTAGTAGTGGCCCTCTCATTCTTGATAAAAGAGACCACGGGCTTATTATCACAATAAACCCTGACATCAATCACGGGTTGAGGTCTTATCTGACTCAGACACCATAAGAGTAGCTCTCTTATGTATATGGCATCGCGAATGCACATGGCGTATGCCCTGCACTCAGCGGTGTCAATGCCAGCAAACCGCCTCCTCTGAAGGTTACTGGACCAGTATACCAACGAGGGCTGTTTGCCTTCATTCCTGATGGTGATCAGGCATCCGGCTCTGGCACCAATCTTGTTGGCAGATCTAGACTCTTGGCTAGCATCTGTGTAGGCGTCTATGATGATGCGCCCATGCCAGTCTACACCGGACAACACCAAGTCAGGAGATTCATTGAGGCAGCTCTCCAGGCGCCTCCTTCCTTCTCCTACAACAACAGAGTCTGGCATCCTACTCTGTACTGCCAGGTCAGGGTTAGTTGTGGCAGCCAGCCAACCCAGTTGACCTTTAACCGTAGGGGCATTCTCCTCAGTTACTCTCTTGGGCAACTGAGTTATTACTTTTTCTTTATACCCCTTCGCCGATTGCAGCTTAAGATGCCATCCTTTGTCATCCTGGAAAAGGGTACAGCCAATGCCACAGTAAGGTACCTGGCTGTTTTTACTAAACCATGCTCTGGTACCAATAGGGGACTTGTCATTGAGCCTTTTATAGGTCTCATTCAACCATCCCTTGGGACCAATGCGTTGCATATCATCTCCATGTAAGGTAGCCCAGGTGGGTTGTCCTTTGGATTGCCCCACAAAGAGACAATAAGCAAGATGAGATTGTTGCATCTGACATCTCTCCTGGATGGCAGGAGCAATGGTTTCATACCAGATGACTGGACTGCTGACCAGTCCTTCCCAGCCCACTTTAGGCTGCATGTAGGGATGACCTACTTCAGCTATCCAGCATGCTGGGGTCTTAACACAACAGGGTCTTTGAGCTTGCCAAGTGGCTCTGGCCACCTGAGGATCACCATGCAAAAAGGCCCTGGTGAAGTCATCAATTTCTGCTCCATAATCCAAGCCATAGTCCAAAGCACCAAGGTACAGACTAAGAATAAGCCTGAGAACAGGATGTGACAGGCCAGGAGTGTACAGCTCCTCCTTATCAAAGTCTGTAGTACCATGGAACTGGGTCACGACTGGACGTGCGTTTGGTATGGGAGGCTCACCAAGCTTGCTCTTCATCTTGCATACAAAACGCAACTGAAGCATTTGAGCATTGGGTGGAGGTTCTGAAATGCCTTCAAAAACATCCAGCGTTTGCCACTCCTGGAGCGCACGCGCCAATGCTACTCGCCAGGCCTCAAGGCCAGCGAAAGTGTGACAATCCAGGTCTACATCATCAAAGGACATGGGGCTATGAGCAGCAAATGACCTTTTTGTGAGACCAAGAGAAGTCACACTGAGCTGGGCGGGTTCTACCAGCTCAGAAGCTGGGGGTATATCCCTTCCCCATTCTGCTCCTTTTATTGAACCGACACAGGCGGTCTTCCAATTTGCCTTCTGGAACATTTCAAGAGGCAAGAGACATCTGAATGATTCCAGAGGAATTGGGTCACAATGGGTTTTTAGGAGACTCTTTGTGTTATTGGGGCCATCAACAATGGTAACACCGGGAGTCACCAAGAATGGCTGGCCAATGAGAGTGGGTCCCTTATAGCCATCAACAACACAAAGTGTCAAAGACTCACCCAAGAATGGGATAGTGATATTCCCAAGAACTTGATGATCAGTGTTACCCGCAAAGTCTTGGACAATAGTCCATGGACTGGGTTCAAGGGAATACTTATCCAGCAAAGCATTAAAGGGCGAGGTGACAGAGACCTCTGCTTTGGTATCCACATCAAAGCCATCAAGGTCCATGCCCTTCTCTAGAAGAGAAGTTATTTTGGCAATCTTTAGTGAGGGCTTGAGCTTCTTTACAATATCCCG
This sequence comes from Mesostigma viride, assembly GCA_009746045.1. NCBI lineage: Eukaryota > Viridiplantae > Streptophyta > Mesostigmatophyceae > Mesostigmatales > Mesostigmataceae > Mesostigma > Mesostigma viride. The sequence continues at coordinate 5,314,416 of RPFO01000667.1, read as the reverse complement.
AAGCTCTTGAGGATTGCCTCTCTTGCCGAGCTGAGTGTTCAACCTGGACAACCCCTCCTCAGCTTGTCTTCCTAGGGCTGGAATCCCATCAGTCTCCAAGGGCAATGGCTTATTACCAGGGTAATTGGATCCAAGCTTTGGCTGTTCAGACTGAAATATGTTATCCACCTGCCCAGGGGTCTCAAGCCCATGTTCCAACGGCCGGAGCTTCCGGTGCTGATCAGACACCCTATTATCCAACAAGTCAGCTTCATCCTAGGTTGGCAAATACGGGTACGGGGTATAATACGCGGACCTAAAATACGCGTATTATACGTGGGGGGTGTAAAATACGCGGCGGTAAAATACGCGACCGTTTTTGTGGTCCAATTGTCAGTCACCCAATTAGCACGCTCCTTGATGATGGTCATGCAGTTATTGCAACTGAAATTTGGTGTATATGCTTATTTATTAACATCTTCCATTAATTTATGCCCTGCAATCCTATCTGATTATGATTTGTTAAATGCTGGGGGGAGCAGACTGCAACGGGAACTGTAAGGAATCAATTAATTAGTTAATTGTAAGGAAAGCCATCCACTATATAATGCATGAGAGGACATAAGACACAACTAACTTCTTCACGAGCAGCTCGCCACCCAACAACTTCCGAGAAGGAGGGGTGACGTGCCCTCCTTTGTATTGGATCATGCCGGCCACCATCTGCTTGAAAGAGGCGCTCTCAGCCGCATTGAAGGCAATGCCGTTCTCGATAAAAATTCGGCAGCCAGCAGCTGGATACCTTGTTCGTCGACGGGAACCAGCCATTTGGTGATGCTCAGCTGGCCTTGATGCTTGCTGGGAACCGACGACAAGTCAGCCGGCGCAGCCCCTCCCATCTCCGCCATTGCCCTGTTCAAAGTGTGCACCTTCTTGGCGTCTGACTTCTGCAACTTGTTGTTAGCAATCCTGAGAAACCTGTTCCGGATATTCGGTGGAATTTTGTCGCAGGGTAACACCCCTTCCCCTGCGATTCCGGCAAAGTGTGCACGGACTCGGAATACGCTTATTGGCCCCGCCTTGTAGGAGAAGTTCTTGTTGCAAAATGAGCAGAACATCCTCGACACATACTGCGTTGTGTTACTAACAGCATCCGTGACTGCTTCTTTCTTCTCGACAACGAAATCCCATTCAGGCCCTTTCTTCGGCATGGCTGCAAATCGAAAATGGCTGCACACTATCGCACAGTCGCACTGGCCTCGTCCTCGCTATATTGCATTACACCGTCAGTAGCACAGCTGGCATTTGCTGTCATTATGCGTGATGTACCTAGTCCTAGCTGTCTCCTACCGGCCAAAGATTTTGCAAGGCTTGCGCTTTATGGAAAGAACTGTACGCATCTACTTCTAGTAGTAAAAATCTCAAATGTGCAGTGAACGCGACGCGCCCAGAACCTGGGCACCGCGCCAGTGCCCGCTGCCCGCTGGTACCCCCGAAAAATTCTAAGTCCAAACCGCGTATTCTGAAGTAAAGTACGCGTACATACGGCGGAGGCCTTCAGTGTACGTTTTCCCGTACTTCTGCGGCTCCGTACGGCGTACTGACCAACCCGGGCTTCATCCATATCATCCTGTGATATCCCAGTCAATGTCTTAGGCTGAGCTTGCTGAGTAGTAGGCTCCAGTTGATGGGAGGCCGCCCTTTCTGGTAGTTGGAGTCCAGCCTGTTCACTGGCCAAAGGTGGACAGGAAAGATTGGGAGATCCAAGTGCCTCTTCAGGGGCCATAATTTCCAGGGGATTTTCTTGAACGTTCATTGGATCTCTCTTCAATCTATTCCAAGCCAGATGATAAGTGGTCCCATTCCAGACCACATCAGCAGTTTTCATCTCCAGGTCAACTGAGGTTATGGTCCCTGGACCCTGCCAATAACCACGTTTACCAGGAGCATTTTCTTTGTGGAAGATCACCTGGTCTCCCACCTCAAATTTTAATGATTCTCCTCTCTGTTTATCCTTTTCACAGAGATGAGCATACTGTGCCCACCTCTGCTTACTCCATGCCTGCATGATGTCATCAGGGTAGAGGCCACCTGCTAGTCCACGAGGTGAGACCAGCCGTGGAACACCACGCACCTTGATAGTATGAAAACGGTTGTTCATGGTGTTTTCCACTTTTGCAGCACCCAAACACCTGACAGCAAAAGTTGGTTTAAACATCTCAGGATAGTCCCCGGATATTACCAACTTCTTAAGCTCCTGTATATATCTGTCAACCTTGCCTTGGGCTTGGTGATCTTCACGACCCACAATCCTTAGGAAAGGCAGATCAGAGTATTTGGTCAGGCAGTTAAACTGCAAGTCCATCTGCAGCTTATGAATAACTGCAAACTTCTGCAGAATAACAAGAACTGCGGCATGGAGAGTATTCTCATCCCCTGCTGCCATAGGTTCAATTCCAATGTAGCCTGACCATTCATCCACAGCCACCAAGTAAGGCAATTGCCTGTAATTGGTGAAGTAGAGGATATCAGCTTGTAGATTACCCCTACCATCTGCAGGATGCTTTGCATGACGTTTGGAAGGCTTGTTAGCACACAATTGGCACACACAATGTTCTCTGACATCTTGATAAGCCTGCCAGAGAGCCTTGTTATTAATGGCTTGAACAAGCCTAATGGCATTGTTTCCATGGCCACAGGCATCATGCAAACTCTTAGCCAGAGTCCTAAGATTAATACAATCATTAGGCTCAGGCTCTTCAGGACATGGACGGGCATCCACGTTCCTGGCAGAGCAAGAGTCCAAGTTTTTATTATCAATATAACAAGGATTATTGCTCTGAGGAGCTTGACTGTTAACAATATCAATGGGTGCTTGGCTACAAACGGGAGCTGCACCACATGTATTGTTCACAGATACGTTGCTCACCTGGGCAACACCATGTGGCATCTGTCTACAACCAGGAGCAGATCCACATGTATTATTTACAGGAAGAGTTCCCTCTGGGGTACTCTTTTTATTCCAGGCATGGATAGGAATGCCACAAACAGGGGCACTTTTACTGCTGCTCACTGGGGCAGCTTTACGGTCAGTAGGGGTTACTGCTGGAGCCCCGGCCTACCACCTGGCAGGCCTCATCTGCCATGAGTCCACTCTCATCAGCATCCATAAGGACGCTGTAGGGGTTATATAAACAGAGAGGATCATCTAGTTTTTCTGCTGCTGCTTCCTCTTGCGGCCACGAGAGGTATTGCCACCCCGCGGCTGAGAAGCATCACCACCACGCGGCTGGGAAGCGTCACCACCACGCGGCTGAGAAGCGTCGCCACCACGAAGGGCACCGCTCTTGACGGCTTGGGAGATCTGCTGCAGCAGCTTGAGGACCTCCATCTGGGTATCCTTGGGTCCAGCGCCCGCCTTGCTCCTGCAGGCAGACGCATCATGTCCAGAATTGCCACAAGACTTGCACTTGCGAAAGTAGCAATCCTTAGCCAGATGGTTAGTCCTATTACAGAAAGTGCAGGGAGGGAAGGACTCAGAATTAGCGACAACCTTACCCTTACATGCGCGGCGTGTGTGCCCGGGCTGCCCGCAGTTGTAGCAGAAGATTTCCCGTTGCTGCTCCATCACCATGGCGACACGAGGCACCTCCGCGGCACCTCCTTCTCTGGAAACACGGGTTTGATTCGTCAGGAGCTCCTTGAGGTGAGCTCTGCAT